>OY757910.1:96426783-96454283 GCA_963585895.1 Sepioteuthis lessoniana | reverse complement strand
CCTACGTAGGTGATACTAGAGATATCCTTAATAAAATTATTAACATTGAATTGATTCTCCAAAATATTATACTAATAACAATGAATGTTAAATCCCCGTATTCCAACATCAAACAAGAAAAGAATCATCATCATCATCATGTAGTGGCACTAGCACGGATTTCCCTGACCCTCTCTAGCCATTCGTCTCTATCAACCATCGCTTCCGGTAGGTCTTCTAGGCTACATCTTCATCAGTACAGTGCTGTAGTAGATAGAGTTTAGCTGGTCGCCCAACACTTGCTCGTCTGTGTGAAGGGGTCCACAGGAATACATCGATTATCCATTCGTCCTTGCCTCTCGAGCAATGTCCTGTATGCAGCACCTCATCAATGAAAATAGCATCAACACATGACTAGCGAAGCCATAGACAGCTATCGATAGACCATCGGGCATATGGAAGTCAGAACTATCTGATAAATAAAACGCAATTTTTTCCAAGCAGCAGTCGTGTCAATACTACTATATGGATGTACCGCATAGACTCTGACTAAGCGTATGGATAAAAAGCTTGACGGCAATTAGACAAGAATGCTATGAACAAAACCTGGAGGCAACAACTCACAAACGGCAGCTGTATGGCCATCCAAATTAGAGGAACAAGACATGCGGAACACTACTGGGGAAATAACAACGAAGGAAAGAATAGAAACACTTAATCTATTCACTTAACTGACATTGCTTAGAAAGTTAAATCCTATGAACATGTTACTAGAGATGTCCTCAATAAATTCATTGAATTATTTCTCCAAAAAATAAACTAGTAATATGAGGAAGCTCTACTGTTTAGTTAATAATGAATTTAGAATATAATTTAGGGAAAGGTCTACAACTTGGGAGGGGGTCACTACTTATTTCGTCGTTTTATTGGCCTCCATATCAATGCACACAAAACTGAATATATGTGCTATAATCAAACAGGTGACATTTCCACACAAGACAGAACCTCTCTGAAACTAGTAGACAAATTCACCTACCTAGTAAGCAGCGTCTCATCAACCGAAAAAGACATCGACACGCGGCTAACGAAGGTATGGACAGCTATCGGTAGGCTTTCGATCATATAGAAATCAGACCTGACCGATAAAATGAAACGCAGTTTCTTCCACGCAGCGGTTGTGTCGATTCTGCTATAAGGATGCACTACTTGTACGCTAACAAAACGGATGGGGAAGAAGCTAGACGGCAATTACACAAGAATGTTGCGAGCAATATTGAACAAGTCCTGGCGGCAACACCCCACAAGGCACCAACTATATGGCCACCTGCCTCCCATCACGAAAACTATCCAAGCTAGACGAACCAGACATGCAGGACACTGCTGGAGAAGCAGATACGAGCTCATAAGTGATGTACTCCTATGGACCCCCGCGTATGGCCAAGCAAAAGCAGGACGACCAGCTCGAACATACATACTGCAGCTAAGTAAGGATACGGGATGTAGCCCTGAAGACCTGCCAGAGGCGATGAATGATAGGGAGAAGTGGCGAGAGAGGGTCAGGGATATCCGTTCTAGCGGCACGACATGATGATGATGATGATGATGATGATGATGAATATGAGGAAGGAATATCAACCATTAAAGAAGGTTTGCATAATAGAACAATAAACTGCATACAGAAAAAAATAGCCTAATGCACTGTGATTAAATAATTAAATTCTAACGAGAAAACTTTAGGCATAGTCACTGCACCTATATAGACATATATATATAAAAGAAAGAAAAAGCAAAAGGGAGAGAAAGAGAGAGAGAGAGAGAGAGAGAGAGAGAAAATTTGAAGAAATTTACATATTCTAAAATTCGGAACGACTGTCTTTTTTACTCTAAATACATACATAGCATTTTTTTATTTAAACAGGTGGGGATTCAAAACTTCATAATTTCTTAATTACCTATACAGGAAACACGATTCAGTCAGTGGTGGCATCATCGGGACGTAAATTCTAATGTGTTGGACTCGAAGTAAATGGGTTCGAACTCCAGCCATGCTATTACTTTCACTTTTCGACTTATACCCTTGGGAAAAGCATTAAACCCTTTATCCCAGTAATCATTGGTTAAATAATATCACTGATGTTCTTCTAAAAGTATGGCTTCGACATTAAATAACACGCGAAAGTTGATATGCCATAAAACCAAACTGATTCTATTACATCTGACAAAGAAAAATCCCGGCTCAGTCCAATGGAGCTTTAGAATACACCGTCTGCATCTCGGCAGAGGGGTAAGACATCACTCCAACGAATATTCTGAATATGATATTTAACCATCTGATGGCAAGGCTCCAGCCTTAGAGATTTGGGAAATACGGAGTACACCTTCATTGCCATTGCTCCAAGTTCCACTCTGACCCAGAGTGTAGCACCTGATAGTGTCCTATCAATGGGTCAAATAGAACAAACTATATGGGCAAACAATTGTTAAATAGTGACTGTTATATAGTAATACTTAAACCCATTTAACTGAGTGCAAAAAATAAAAGCGCTCAGGCTCGTTTAAGAATATTATCTCCAAAATTAGCTTATGAATTATATATACATATTTAATAAAAAAACAAAAACAAAATCAACTTAAATCGCAAGTCGGAATTCTCCTACTAAAGTTTCACCTCAACGGATCATCAGGGAGTCGGTGTGAGACTCCCTGATGATCCATTGAGGTGAAACTTTAGTAGGAGAATTCCGACTCGTGATTTAAGTTAATTTTGTAATTGGCTCCACTCGTGTTGAGCACTCTTGTAATTGTAGCATTGCAGCGTTTACGGTGGGTTTTATTTTTCTTTTGACCAACTGACTGCCTATCTCTTGATTTTTTCAACTGGTGTGACGGAGTTGGTCTTTTCTTTTTTTGTCCTATGATATTTTTTCTTTTTTCCCCCGGGCGGTGATTCGAGATACTTTTATCTCTTGTTCCTGGCGGGTTTTTTTAATTTTTTCCTGGTAACCGTGAATGCTGGTAGATAGTAGATTAGTAAATACATATTTAATATGTATGTATAAAAAGGATTTGGTATTAGATAACCAAAATGGTTGATATGCTATAAAACCCAAGGAAACCAAATCAAACGAAAATTCCACACATTCTATGACGTTCTTATTCACCATTGATTTATAGAGGTAGAAATAATCAAATTCAAACAACACTATACACCAAACCCTCAAATAAGCATAATTATCTCCACTCTAAGTCTTCCCGCCACAAGACTCTTAGACACAGTATACTATACTTACAATTGATTAGGATGAATATGATATGATGTGACTATAATGACTCCTTCAATTATATCAGGAAATTGAAACTTTATTTTATAGCACGTGGCTACCACCAAAATTCTATCTAATATAAACTAATCTAATCTAATCGTCTTTGTAAAAACATTCAACAAGATCCTTTATTCATTAGCACAATTTTTTTAGAGTCGTTGGGAAATCCTTAAAATAAAATCCAAACGAAAACACATACTTCTCGAATTGGTCATACTTGCTTATCCAAGGAATAAAAATCATATGATAGGAAGTATAAAATCTTATATAATTAGGTTATCCGAAAATAATATAATTTTGCCAACCATGCAAGGAAGGAAATAGACTCTGCAATAAACATATCAACTACACTGATGTATTAACTGATTCAAAAATATCAAGACCTTTAAAATTTACCATGAATCATGCTGTAATGGCAAAAACATCACTTACTGTTAAAATGCACCAGTGGTCACAAAAAATATATAGTGAAATCAGAATTGCCTTTGAATTTTAACTTCAGCCACTATTGATACAAAATAAAAATCGTTGAATCACAATAAACTCAATTCACTATAATATATAATTTAATAAAATATATCATATATATCATATAAATATGCATTATTATTTATTCATTATTTGTTATATAAATATATATTATTAAATCAATTATATATTATACATTTTATATATTGAACCGGCTCATTGGCTTAGTGGGTAGACTGTTCGCCAATTGTCCGGGGTTCAATCCCAGGTCGAGTCTTTCCAAAGACCTTTTAAAAAATGGTACTTGATACCTCCTTGCTTAACACTCAGTATTATAAAGTACGTATCAAGGGTAAAGTAGAGTAATCCAGGGAAAGGAGTAGCGCCCTCCCCTTCACCTCAGTGTAGTAGCTATTGAAAAGGGAGCCTTCGGGTCGTCCTCAACTACAGTCGCCAACTTTACTTACTTATATATAATATAATTTACTATAATAGAGAAAAACGAAAAGAATTCATCAGATACTTTGCAAGTTCTAGAAACCCATGCAGATATTTGAATATAGTTCAATATCTTCAATTCTAGCTTATTTTTCTGTTCAGCTAGGAAAACTACCATTAATTTGAATAATTTAATCTGATTTTTAAGATATATTATGTAAAGCCGTAATGTTCAGCTGTTAAATTTTGCGTCTTATTTATTTTTTTATTTACTCCCAAATAAAAACAAAAATAAGTTGATTAACCTCTAATTATGATAAAATTCCCTCCTTTTGTCCGGGGTGGCGAGAATACATTAGATAAATCGTTTCTGAGGATCTATATTTTTTTCTGTAAATATTCTCATTTTCTTTACGTACGGTCAACTCACGCTTAAAGCAGCAATTTCCCGGGTATCATCAAAGTTAAATAGCAATGAGCTTCTTCAATACTTCATTTGGTGACTATATAGTAACTGTAGATACTGTAATCAGCTTGTGTGCCAGACTAATCAGAGCTTAAGAAATAGGTTTGGTTTCTTTGTTTTAATGGCATATCAACTCTTTTAGGTTATTTAATGCCAATGTTATTCTCCTAGAAGAACAGTAGTGGTACTATTTTACCCATAGCTGAGAGGATAAGGGGGTTCATACCTTTCCCAAGGGTATTTGCCCGAAAGTGAACGTAGTAGCGCGACTGGAGTACGAACTCACGTACTACGTCCATCGTTTTAACCATTACGCCACGAGGACACCCGCTAGGAAATAGTACTGGTTCCAATTAATCACGGAAGTTAAGCAACGATGAATCAGGTCACTTCTTTGATGAACAACCAATTAGTAACGCTACTTACTGTAAACAATCCGTGGTCTAAGGACCAAGTGATTAATAAGAATAATTGTTTGTCATCGAGACGTGTAACATTCTCATGTAAAATAACCAGCTGTGATATAAATCTTCACCTCGTTTGGTTTGGTTTCTTTGTTTTAATGGCATATCAACCTTTCTTGGTTATTTAATGCCAAAGCAATTCTCCGAGAAGAACAGTAGTGGTACTATTTAACCCCTAGCTGGGAGGATAAGGGGGTTCATACCTTTCCCAAGGGTATTTGCCCGAAAGTGAATGTAATAGCGTGACTGGAATACGAACTTGCTTACTATGATTCCGCAGTCCATCGCTTTAACCATTACACCACTAGGACACACCCCTTCTCTTCGTGTCCATTGTACTAATTTGGTAAGCCTTTTAACTAGATGTAGCACAAAACGGCATGAATGGAAAACTCAGTGACACTAGAACTCATAGGTGAAAGTTTTCTAGTAAACCATTACACGACCCGATGGGCTCACCTTGTGTCCAGTGTAACTAAGAACTTCATTTAGCAAAGGGATACGCGCGAACGTTTAATGAATATTTCATACTGTTATATTGTGCAAAATACAATATCAACGATGAGATAAGTCCGAGTGGAAAAACTTATACGAACACGCATGGAATAACAATAACATGTTTATTGTACTAAAGGTACTATTTACCAACCCCTCCGCTCGGGCAGGATATGACACAAGGTCAATTTTTAAGCAGAGTTTAACAGGTTTGAATTCAGAGTTTTCCTTCTCCTAGACTAGTTGCCTCACCAAGGCTGAAGAACCTAGTCCGTCCTACTATTTACCCATAGCTGGAGGGAGAATAAGGGGGTTCATACCTTTCCCAAGGTAATTTGCCCGAAAGTGAACGTAATAGCGCGACTGGAGTACGAACTCGCGTACTACGATTCCGCAGTTCATCGCTTTAACCATTACACCACGAGGACACTATTGTACTAAAGGTAAAAGTAAAATAGAGTCCACACACGGTTGGTGATACGGGAAATGGGAGCGTAGATACTTTCCTTACGTTTTCCTTATTCGCTTACGTTCTGGTGTTGTCATACGCTCCTCCAAGCGTACAAGTGTGGCACAAGGCCGTTTTTTAGGTGGGTCCGGGTGCAGGACCATAGCCCACACGCACCCGGCAGTCCCAAAAATGCCTCGGTCCCCGTCGGCATTCCCCTAAAGAAGAGCGCCTCAGGTGCCAGGCGATAAACCTAACCCCCCTGAAGAGGGTTAAAACCAGGGGGGACGGCCCCATGAGGCTTGAGGGTGCCGGTTATTACCGGTTATTGTCCTATTTTATTGAAGATTCTAACGTTGAAAGTCGCTATTTGTATTGTTTGTTTGCATTTGAGTAATTTTTGTTGTAGCTGATTTTTCGAAAACTGAAGCCAGGGCTTCAACCTCAGCAGGACGCGCCAATTTTTTCTTTACCCGTGCGAAGAGCGATGCGGTTTGGACAAGTGTTTTGAGTGTGGGCCATTTTTATCGTTCGAGGGCTGTTTTTATTCTCATCCATAGAAGCCACCCTTATTGATTTTTTTTTGTTCCTATGTTTTTTTATTATTAAGTTTTAACTTAATTAAAGTCCACTAATGCTTTAAAAAACGGCTAATTTAAAACCATTTAGTTTGATATAATTACACAGTTTAGTTCTATTTGACACAGATAGCACCCTATCAGGTGCTACCATTCTGGGCCATAGTTAACCTGAGAGCAATGAAAGCATACTCTGCATTCCCCAAAGCTCCAGCACTACTAGAGCCTCACCATCAGATTGTTTTGTGTCATAATCAGAACACTCGTTGTGAGAGTCTTACCCCTCTGCAGAGATGCAGTCAGTGCAGTCTACAGCTCCAGCTGACTAGGCCACTCCTCGTTGTGGGAGTCTTACCCCTTGGCAGAGATGCAGTCTGTGTAGTCTACAGCTCAAGCTAAATGGGCAATAAAAGGCCCTTATTTTAATAAATGTTAATCTCGTATATATGTCAACCTTTGATTCCTGATCATGATCTTAGTTGATTCCATTAATCTTTTTTAGCTAAAAGTTTAAGTTATTTTCTTTATGTCTGAGTTACTTTTTTTTTCTTTTTAACATTTTGAAAGTTTTTTGGTAAATATAAATGTTTTTGTGATGAAAACACTCATCTGAATAAATTTCTAAAAAGATGGTTTTTTTATCCACATTATTTATACGTTTGGGATTATTGTTGTGAACCTACTGGTTATATTCAGATCGGTACGGCCACTGAGAATGTGATTTTTACCAACGTCGGTAACCAACAGAGAATTTTGAATCAAACGCTTTAATAAATCAACGACGGGGAAGTAGACTATTCTCAAAGTCACTAGAAAAAACAGAGGATACAGTGACTGAAATGTTTTAAATATAACAACCAAATTTAGGACAACACACCAAAATATGTAAATGACGTAATCAAATCCTCATCTCCGAAAACCATTAGAATTATTCACAAATTTTAATGCCAATTCTACAGCTTTGGTATTTTTTTTTTTCTTTGGCTTTTTTTAGTAATCAGAACATTTTTAACCCTTCTAGCTTTTTGTATTTGGTAAACATCTCATTATTTCAACTAAATTTCTGTTCTTGATCTACGGGAATATGGCGTCCTTTTTCCTTGCCAGTCACGTCGGGCTTCCAACTTTGCAAAGCTCACGACGTTCACTTGTTGTCTTTTTTCAAGATAGCAATCCGCTTTTCCGGTTCATTTAGTGCATGAACGGACACCGAATAAACGAAGAATCAAAATGGCGTCATACAAAAGAAGAGAAGGTTACGACTTCTAAATCCCCCAAGAAAAACAGCAGATGTGAGAGGCAAAGGAATAAGTACGGGATAACCTTGTGTACCAATTAAAAAGTTCCATCTTATATTCATAGAAGATTATCGGATGTGACAATCACCTGGAAAAGGCCAGAGAGTGCATGTTGACGTCATGTTGTTAGATATAAAACAAAGATTAAAAGAAAGAGACGAGAATGAAATCATTAGGTTTCATATTTATTATTTACTGTACAATATATGATTATATGTAATAAAGTTCCAGGATATACCATAATAAGTAATGAGGTATAAAAATGGATTTTTTTACTTCATTACATATTATGGTATATCTTTGTACTTCATTGAATATAATTGTATTTCATTGCACATAATTGTACTTTATTTCATATCATTGTATACAATTGCATATCGTTGTATTTCATTGTATATCATTGAATGTGTTTGTATATCACTTTACTTCATTGTATATCAATATATATCGTTGTACAGCATCGTATATCATTGTACCTGTTTGCATTTAGCTTTATATCATTAAACTGCATCGGATATTATTGTATTTTACTGCATATCATTGTATATCATCACATATTAATGAACTTAATTGCGTGTATTGAATTCCATGGCATATTATTGCATATAATTGGTCTTTATTGTTTATTATTTTGTATCATTGCATACGATTAAACTTCATTGCATATTATTGTATTTCATTGTATATTAGTTTCCTTCATTGAATATCATTTCATATCATTGCGTATCATTTTAATTCATTACATATCATAGCACTTGTTTGCATATTATTGTATACTTTTGCATATCATTAGGCTTTTTTGCATATCATTGTATACTCATGTGCTTCATTATATATCACAGTACATCATTATATACCATTTGATTTCATTATACTTCAGTGTATTTCATTGTACTTCATTGCTTATCAATCTACTTTCACAGATTTCATAATATATCATTGTACTTGATCATATATCATTCAATTTCATTGTATATCTTTAGATATCAGTGTACTTCATTTTATATTATTGCATATAGTCCGTTGTATATCGTTATATTACGCTGTTCGCAACCAATTACTTGGTATTATAATTTTCTGTTAACCAGTAATTGTCTTGTGGTAGTACACCACAGAGGAACAAAGTCTTTTAAACAATTGTGCAATTTTTAATTATTCTCGGAGGTCGCTTGAAAGTATTCAGGCGTATTTTCTGAAGGACTGGAAATCTTTGTTAATCGCTAATTTCAACTCACAATAGAACGTATATCGTCTCGTATCCGCCGAGCTCCCTACTTGCAAGCGATGTGCATTTTGTCCGCCTTCTCTCAGCGTCTTTGTGTCATCCAATCTTCATCCAGCTTGTGAGGTTGAATGTATGTCTGCTCAATTTCCAATGAGGGACATGTTGTTTGACCAACAACTATTCTTTAGGTATTTTTCGTTGATATCTTCATTTATACACTCTGCACCTGCCGACATCGGTGTCATTTACAAAATCAGAAATTCTGCTGACGATAAATAATCTCAAGGGATGTCAGCCAATAAATGAACTACGTGGAAAGAAACGTACTTCGAGAGAAAAGGTAAAAGCTGTCAGCCTAGAAGAAAGGCTTTAGGGGTGGAAATAGCATTACATGAATCTTTTTGAAAACCCGGCTTAAACAACGTAAACATAGAGAAGAAATTGTTAATGGCTATATAGACCTCAAACTTGGACAGTTTACAGAAGAAAAACCTGATGTAGTTCTGAAAACAAAAGCAGAAAATCTGCAAGCCTCGACAAAATTCCTTTGGAAGTATGAAAAACAAGGAAATTTGATTACATTCTTCTTCAATTATGCAATGCTGTGTATAACCAAAAACAATAAAGAAATATATAAAAGACTGCATTCTCTATTTCGTCAGGAAAAGCGATCTCGGAATCATTAACAACTACAGAAGTATATCTCTTACTGTTAAAGCAGCAAAGATTTATGATGCCTTGCTTTTCAATCGTACCAGATTTGAATGTGGTATAATACCGCATTAACAATAGAAAAAGATATATATATATATATATATTTATGATTAAGACGATGGAACACTGTTTATCATTTTTATTTTATTCTTTCAAGACTCCTAATCATTTTTCTAATGTCGGGATCAAGATGCTAAAAGAAGTGTCCCATATCAAGCGCTTTCGACTATAATGTTGGTCGTCATCAGGGGTAGTATTGAGTTGACTGTTGAGTTTTTACTGTTTTGATAATCTGTAGCATTTTGTTTTGAAGTTTTTCGAAAGTTTTCAGCGTTTTGTTTTAAAACGTTTGGTTGGGTTTACTTATAGAGAAAACGTTCCATTGTAGAATTTCCTCACTACTTTAAGAAAAAAATGTTCTCACTTATTTCGACAGAAAGCTTGAAATATATTTAGTATAAAACATGAAAGTGTTTAAGGATAGATAGATAGATAGATAGTATCATTGTTATTCCTTCTTGCTAAGTGATATATGAAGAAATATCTTTTGATTGAGAAGAAGCAAACGATATGGAAATCCCCTTAGAAAGAAGAAAGGAAAAGAAGAGGAAAATTGAGGAATTAAGAGGAGATCCTTATTTAAAAGAATAAGTTAAATAATTTTGTGTGTGTGTGTGTGTGTGTGTGTGTGTGTGTGTGTGTGTGTGTGTGTGTGTGTGAAACACCAGTGGGGCTATTTGGCAGATAAACCTTTGTCAACAATCCCCACAATGATCAGCTCAGAAGGAGAGAGAAAGAGAGAAGGAGGAGCCAGCGAACGCAGAAAATTCAATGGACAATAGAGAGACAGACAAAGAGTCGGTTGAGGAAAATGCAGCAAGAAGGGGTCAATGAAACAGTGAGTCAAGTGGACAGCAAGAGAAATGGAGAAAGAGAGAGAGAGAGAGAGAGAGAAAGAGAGAGAGAGAGAGAGATCCGGAATCTGTGGAGGAAAATGCAAAAGAAGAGAGGACGAGACAGGCAGAGAAGGTGCAGGTGTGTGATAGGGATTCCTTTAAGTTGAGTGATCTGTATTCATTCCTTTTTTTATGTTGACAATAGTTCTTTTATATATTTTTTAATCTGTGGATTATTTTTTCAAATACATAGATATGGACCTTGTTTTATTCTGTTTTTGTTTACTTTGCTTTTTGAACTGTTACTTCCCTTGCCATTAGCTTTCTTTTGTTTTTGTCTTCATGGATTTTCTTTTGGTTTCTTTTTTATAAATGTAATTACAATTGCACATGGCTTTCTCTTGTTTCGTCTTACCGTGTCGGCTTGGAGAGGTTGCGTTGTGCCTCTGTTTCGACTTTAGCCATCGCGGGATCAGCGAATCATGCAATCGATATGTTGAGAGGCTGGAAGCCTGTGAAATGATGTAGTTAAAGATGAACAAAGATCTGGAGTAATGCGGTCAAGGATGAACAATAGTCTTAGTTTCGAAGAAATGTAGCGTTAAGAACCTGATTTCTAAATGCGGACGAAGGGCCTGATTCACCCGCCACCCTGGTTGGTCGTAGCGGGCCGATCTGAGAGGCATAGTGTCAATGTTTTTTATCTTAATAGATACGTGTATATTGTTTCCTTTGGAAATCCATGTAGATAAACAGAAAGGTGTTGGAGATAGACGAAAAGTGTTCCTGAATCAACTGTTTCTGGGTTTGGATGAAGGACCAGTGGACACATATGCTGAGATCCCCCAAGATGGTTTCTCTTGCTGCAACATTTGAACAACTGCTGGGATTATTTATGCTCACAATTGCAGGGAGATTGTGTAGGCAGGTATTTCGTTTTCGTGGATTGTTATTTATTCGAAATATAGAAGGTAGTTTAAAGTACTTCTGGATTGATTGTTGAGAAGGGAACAAAATAATGGAAGGTCCTTTAAAGTCTTTCCAAATTGATAGTGGGATGAACTGTAAGAGGTGTATAGAAATCCTCTGGGATTACCTGTAGAGACAGGGTAATGAGGGGTAGATATGTCAGGGCCCTTGAAGGTGCAAAATCCTGGTGTAACATTTGGCAAACGACGGAGACTATAATATTCCCTACTTTCAAAGAGAGATGTTGAAGGCGAGTTAGTCCGTCTGGATTAATCAGTTGTGTGTGATATCAGTGAATGAAGGAATACGACATCTCAGTTCATTCATGTTTGTCTTGTTGTTGTAACTGTGTTGAGTAACCTCCCTTGAACGTGTCTTTGTTGAAGGAGCGCTAAGAACTCCTCTTGAATAATGTTGTAACAAAATGCACGATGATAGTTATCTGTGTTTTTAATTTTTTTTAATTTTATTTTGGGTACTTTATTGTAAATAAAAAACGAGGGTAAGGATGGAAGGTGTTTGGTTAAATAATATGCATTTATATATATATATATATATATATATATATATATGCTGTATTTGATTAAATAATAAAGACACATTTTGTCTATATAATTTTATTATGATCGTTTAAAGTTTCCTGATTAGTGTCTGGGTTTCACGTTGGAATTAGTAGATGAATTCACCAAAATTATCCCGAGAGATTCATAGGTCATCATCAGGGGTTGCTTGTAAGTATATAGAGTGTTTTTAAAGAGTTTTTGAAAGAGTTTATAGGTCTTTGATAACATTACAATATTACGTAAACGCAGAGTTGGATAAAACTGAGATGCTGATGAATTTAGAAAATAGAACGCTATCAACGGATATAAGATATTATCAAGAAATATAGAATATTAATAAACATTATATATATATATATATATATATATATATATATATATATATATATATTTAAGAGGCTTATAGTTCTTCTTAGTTCACTTGTCGAGTTAATGGAGGATCAAATGTTGCAGTATTGTTAAATAGTGCCCAATATCAAAGGAGTGCATATATATATATATATATATATATATATATATATATATATATATATATATATAGTTGTAGGTCCGAAGTCAGAAAAATATTTTGAAATAGCTAGGTCCACGAAGAAATTTGTATTTTTTAAATTTGTTTATTTATTAATTTTTTCTTACATACGTGTATGTTTCCAGCTTGTTGATTTCGTCAGAGAAAATATATGGCAAAACTTCAAACACGAGTGAATTCAAGTCGCGTTGAATGCGCCATTAACAAGGCCTTGTGCCATATATGTTCTCTGACAAAAGCAACAAGCTGGAAACATACACGTAGGTAAAAACAAAATAAATCAATAAATAAATTCAAAAAATACAAATCTCTTCGAGGACCTACCTATTTTTAAATATATATATATATATATACATATATATGAATGTGTGTGTGCGTGAGAGAGAGACAGACAGACAGACAGACAGACAGAGTGTGTGTGTGTGTGTGTGGACAGGTATCTGGATAGAAAGGATTTTATATTCAGTATCTTTGGACGGCGGCAAATTGTCTGAACGAGGTTTCTTTGTGTAGATTACTTGTGTGTAGTCTTGGCGCGAAATAAACTAAGAGTTGTGCCCTTGTGAATCTACCGAGTTGGAGCTTGAAACCCAAGACGAACGTGGGGTGGAAGGACCATGGTTGTTCGTCGGTCAGAAGTCAGCACGGGAGAAGTGATAACGATGACCACTGAAAAGTCAGCACTGAAGCAGAGAAGTTACTTGGGCTGTAGACGAGAGACCAGCGAGAACAGAGGCGAGATAAATGAAGAGGGGTGGATGAGTCGGCATTTTTGATAGCTGCTTGGATTTTTGAAATGCTTTCGTGATAGCCGTACACACACACAGTACAAAAATATCATTGACCTCTCTTTCTAATGATTTTGTTGTCTCAAGTTTGTTTTTGTCTTTTCTTTACTTTCTTTCCGCAGTTATCTTTTATTGTTTTTGTTCGACTTGGGAATACCCACTAGGCCGTGTTCAAAATTTTACAATGACAATCCTCACTAGAACAACGCCTACTAAGACGCAAACTACAGATGCAACGAAGATGCGACGAAGGGCATCGGACCGCTCTGAGCATGGGACATTTTCACATGAAATTGAGAAAATTCAGCTTTCGAAGAAATCAATCATCAATGTCTAAGTTTCTATTCATCGAATCAGTGAAGGAACATGGGCAAATAATCTCGTGGCAACACTTTTAACTGTAGATTTTTCAAGGCAGAATATATCGAACACTCAGTTCAGCGCAGTCGATATAGAAATTCGCCAGAAGAGTGAAAAGCCACAATTTAGTAAATTTTATAAACATAAATTATAGACACAATGATTCTAGCTTCAATAAAAGATTCAAACAAGGACAAATCGCTGCGATCATAAATATTCATGTAGATTACTGTTTTACCTAAAATACACATTAAGGGGTTTGTCCAGAAAAAAACATTATCATCTCATCTAGGAAAGGCGGAACTTTTGTCATTATGGTCTCAATATATTACTTTCACAAAATAATTGAATTATTCGATGACAAAAACACATATGGAATAATTATACAACAAACCCTAACTAAAAATGTAGATGTTTAATAAAAATTTAATCACAAAAGAAGACAAATTCTGGCCTTAATTAATTAATTACAATTCAATTATTCATAAAATTTATGGATTTCCTAAAACTCATAAACCTAGAATTTCCTTACGACCAATAATGTTTGGGATTAGAACTGCTCTCATAACACCTCAAATTCTTCAGCCTATATGTTAACCTCTTTACTTTGGTACGATTAGCAATTCGCACGTCAAGAAATTCGGTGATTTACTCAACAAAATAAATAATATTAACGTAGAAAACAAATCTGAAGCTCGTCTCGTTATGTAATCATTATACACCAATATTCTGTAAATAAGTGCATTAAGCGTAAAGAAAATCATCTCAAGAAAACTAACATTATATTACCGTTACCTGTTAATGAAATAATTGAAATGTGCACGTTATGCACAAATCATTGCGCCTTTCACTATGTTGACCTTTATTGTAAATTAAAATTTGGTTAATCCATGAGTTTGCCTTTTAGTAGGATTCTTGCTTGCCTATTTCTTGAATTTATTAAATTTGTTTTCCTTTAAATTCATAATATCTAAATATTCGAAATATTACATTTATATAGATAATATAGTACTTGTATTTTCATTATCTTACACCGAGGGGACAGCGCTACTTATTTGCCTGAATTGCTCCACTTTACACTTGAACTGTACCATATAAAACTGAGTGTTAAGCAAGTCAGCAGCAAGTGCAATTTTTTGAGTCTTTGGTATTGAACCCCGATCTTCAGGGCTATTGGCGAACACTCTACCCACTAGGTTAATTGGCCGGTAACTAATAAATAGAAACAACAAATTAGAGCTCAAAGTTCATCATGAATTCACTTGTAAAAATGACCGTTCACATTTTAACTCAAATCATATCACTTAAATAAAAAAGATAATAGTCATAGGTTTAATCTTATAGCTCTTTGGGTTTGTACCCCAAAAACTTTAAATGAAAAATTAGACTCTACAGAAAACTCCTTTGCACAACGAGGGTGACCCGACGGCAAGTTTTTCAATAGCTACCACACCAAGATGTAGGGGAGGGCACTACTCTATTCCCTGGATTGCTCCACTTTACCCTTGATCCTTACCTTATAATGCTGAGTGTTAAACAAGGCGGCATCAAGTAGCATTTTTTGAGCCTCTGGTTTGACTCAACTTGGGATTGGACCCCGGTCTCTGGGGCCATTGGTGAACACTGTACAGATTAGGCCCATGCAACGTGCTAGATAAAGGCTTTTAGAATTCTCAAAAGCAAATAATTTTGACAAATTTCGAATAAAAAATTTTCCAATAATAAATTAGTTGCACAACTATACTGTTTTATAATTATTTTAACGTCGGTTTTTTATTATATATATATATATATATATATATATATATATATATATATATATATATGTGTGTGTGTGAGTGTGTGTGTGTGTGTGTGTGTATATATATATATAAATATATATATATATATTATTGGTACATGCAAATTTATATAGAAAAATACTTAAAGAAATCATATGTAGTAGGGAGATGTAAATGAAAGAAGAAAAATAAATAGGAATATTATGTTATCAATGCCACTATTGCTCTTTCATCACCGGATGAAAAACCTCTAGTTGTATTTATAATTGAATATTCCTTTCTTTTCTCTTTTTTCATTTACATCTTCCTACTATATATTATTTCTTAATATATATATATATATATATATATATATATATATATATATATATATATATATATATATATATATATTGTGAATCAACCAAAACGAAATCTGGGTTTCTTCTTCGAGAAAGAGACAGATTAAAAAGAACCAATTATAAACTATGTTTTAAAAACGCTTCAGTTTTGGAACTTGTATTTTTTTTTATATATTTTGCAAAAACCATTCAAACTACTTTACTTTAAATTCACTGTAAGATACATCATCTTGGAAAGTCTAGATGACGACTTTGAAAGAAATTTACAAAAGTAAAATGAAATGTATTTTTTTTTCAATTTAGAAGAGTGGCCTTAAGCTGAGATCCAGACGAATTTTGTAATGTCATTCCAAGCCATAATAATACACAACTGTACAGATGAAATACTTTTATTTTTCTATAAGATACTTCCGTTTGGCATGTCTAGGTGAAGAATTTGAAAGAGCCATTCAAAATTGTTCATAGAAAATGGAAGGTATTGTTTTTATACGATAGTTTTAATAGTGGCCTCAAGCTGATATTCAGACATTTTGTAATGTTATTTCAAGCCAGAATTATATACAACTGCAATGATGAAGTAATTTTAGTGACTGAACCCAGGAGCCATACACATCCAAATAGATAATGATAATTATTTGTAAATACTTATATCTTTATGTAATTATTCTAAATCAAGAAAATTTGCAGAATTTTGTGGTTTCAAGTATTCCTATTTCATCCACTTAATTTGAACAGCATTATATATAATAATTCATATAAAATAACAATCACTGTTTGTTTGAAAACGTTTGTATTGCTTCAACTATTCCTATCAAGCGAGCAATATTGAACAAGTCCTGGCGGCAACACACCACAAGGCACCAACTATACGGCCACCTGCCTCCCATCACGAAAAATATCCAAGTTAGACGAACCAGACATGCAGGACACTGCTGGAGAAGCAGGTACGAGCTCATAAGTGATGTACTCCTATGGACCCCACATATGGCCGAGCAAAAGCAGGACGACCAGCTCGAACATACATACAGCAGCTATGTGAGGATACGGGATGTTGTCCTGAAGACCTGCCGGAGGCGATGAACGACGCGGAGAAGTGGCGAGAGAGGGTCAGGGATATCCGTGCTAGCGGCACAACATGCTGATGATGATGATGATGATGATTCCTATCAATGCTAAATGTTCCCTCATCTACGAACCTAGTCGGCTGAGGCTGTAGAATACGCTGACTGAATCTCTGCATAGCGGTATAACCCCCCCATCGATGACTTGAACTTACACAAAAACATCTGATGGGGAGGCTCCACTCATGGAGGTTTGGGGAATATGGGTTGGTTGGTTGGTTGGTTGGTTGGTTGGTTACTTTTACGGATTGTCAACGCTTTTTTTAATCATTTAACGCCGAATTAAACAATTCGGTTTAGTATCAGAACAGTTCTATTTCAAAGAATTCAATTTAGTACTAGTACGCAGTTTAGTTCTATTTGACCCACAGATAGGATCCTATCAGTCACTACCCCCACTGGGCAAGAATGGCCTTGGGAGTGATGGTAATGAAGGCGTACTGCACATTTGCCAAAGCTCCAGCATTATAGAAGCCTTTCCATCAGATTGTTTAATGTCATATCCAGGTAACTCGTTGGGTGGGGATCTTATCTCTCAGCTGAGAAACAGTTGGTGTAGTCTATAGCCCCGGCCGAATGGGCAAGAGGAATGTGGAGTATCCCTTCATAGCTATTGCTTTCGGGACCTCTCTTATCCGTAGTTTAAGCACCTGATAGGATCCTATCTATGGGTAGAATAGAACTGTTTGATATTTAAATTGTGTGCAAGCAAATGACTCATGTTGAATCGAATAATTAAAAATAGAAATGCTTGACCATTCGGTAAACAAATGCTTGGTGTTTAATTGAAATTGTTTGTGATGCATCACAATTCTAGGAATCATTAAAATGTGTGCAAAAAGAGCGCTTGCTCGTTTAAAAATATTACCAACAAAATGTGTTTTCAAATCCGATATATTTAATATATGTGTATTAACAGGATTTAGTATTATATAGCCTACAATGGCTGATATCCCATAAGCTCAACCCAGGCAAACCTTACCAAACGATCAATCTTCTCAATAGACAGGACCATAAGAAGTACAATCACTTCAGGTCAGAGTAAATCTAGAAGTAATAGTAACGAAAAGGTGACTCCATACTCTTCCAAACTTTAATTTATATATATATATATATATATATATATATATATAATGACAATAACACAGGAAAAAACTCACAACTGAGTTTCATGTGGCCGATCTTCAGATGACCCACTCTTAATACATCTGAAGACTCTCGAATTCAACTGAATAAGTATGTTATCTTTGATTCACGTGACTATAAGATGACTTAAATACCAAGTCATGTAATTCAATCTGGCACCAAATTACAAAGTAAACATTTACTTTCTACACGCGGGAAAAGCAGTTCTAGCCAATCAGCAAAACTTACATACAACAGCTCAGTGCGAAGAACTGATGCAATCCAGAGGACAGGCCGCGAGCTATGAATGGTAGTGATGAATGTAAAAAGCGACCCCGAGCTTCCAACACAGCATGATGATATTATGATGATATATAAGTAGTCAGTAAAGTTTGCGACCGTTGTCGAGGGTGACCCGAGGGCACTCTTTGAAATAGGTACCACACCAGTGTAGGAGAGGGCGCAACTCCATTCCTTGTATTGCTCCACTTTACTCTTGATCCCTATCTTGTTAATGACGAGTGTTAAGCAAGGCAGCATCAAGTACCGTTTTTAAGTCTTTGGTATGAATCGACCTGGGATTAAACCTCGGTTTCTGGGACCACAGGCGAATACTCTACTCATTAGGCCAATATATATATATGTCTGCTGTCTTACTTCAATGCAATGGAGGATGCAATCTGCTTGATTATATATATATATATATATATATATATGTGTGTGTGTGTGTGTGTGTGTGTGTGTTTGTTTTATCTGCCTGGTGTCTTACTTCAATGCAATGAAATTCTGTATATTCAATGGCTAGTACTCTATGCCTCTTATTCTTGATTTTAAAGTAATGAACTTGGAAAAATAGTTTAAAATGAACAAGTAACTTTTTCTTTGAGATTTTGGGTTTTTAACATCTCATATTTCTTTCACTTTTGTGTTTTTATTGTTGTTGTTGTTATTGTTGCTCTTCTTCTTCTTCTTCTTCTTTAGAATTTTTCACATCAGTGTTAACTGATGGTTTTACACTGGAGTTTGAGTGACGGCAAGTCTCCTTAAGTCTCCAGGACTCGTCTCAGGATTTTGGCCGTTCTTAGCAATGCTGTCGTCTGGATAGTCTCCATCCGTCCGCCAATTTCCAAGTCTTCCAGGCCTTTTAATAATCCTTTAGTTATTGTGCCTAACGCACCAATCACAATTGTCACAATCGTTGCTTTCATGTTCCACAGCTTTTTCAATTCTCTAGCAAGGTCGAGGTACTTATCTTTCTTTCCACTTTCTTTCAGATTTATTCTGTGGTCCACCGGGACAGCAATGTCGACAGTTGTACATATTTTCTTTTCTTTTTTTTTTGTTGATTATTATGAGGTCTGGTCTTCTGGCCGGGATTAAGTGATCCGTTTGTATGTTAAAGTCCCATAGGAGTTTATGCGTGTCATTTTCTAGGACAGGTGCTGGGTTGTACATATTATTATTATTATTACTATTATTGTTATTATTATTGTTATCATTTATTTTTTTTATTATATATTGTTCAGTATTTCTTTGCGCTAACAGTTAAGCGATCACTTAATAGTGAATTGCACATTTCCAGGTATACTTTTATCATTTCAACTATGGTAAAACGTTCTCTCTTGTAACATCTGACATAGATGATCTCTTACCAGTTAATATATTCAATCTATAAATTAACAGATATGTACAACAAGTATTGAGGAAACTTGTCCAAATTTGTACTAGGTTCGTTCAGATAGGATTGAGACTGGAGCTATATTTTCCAAGAAAAAATTACCGTAAATGAAATTCTTTTCAGAACAGTCTATGTTAGCATTTAACTCACATATACCAATGTGCATATTATTAGTCAAAGGTCCTATGAAGCCGTTGTTTTGACATGTTTGGAAGCTGCTTCGTCGTATGTCTTTCAATGCTTTCCACGCCCTTGAATCTCAACCTTGAGCTAAATTCTTAGTTTAGAAAACAAGTGAATGCTGCAGGCAGCTAGATCTAAGTTGTATAAAAGATGCTACACCTTCATAATTCTCTGTTTCGCCAAAAATTGTTGTTCCAAAAGTATCAAGATTTACTTACTAATTTTTTAAAAATTGGCACTGACTTGTCTCAGTGTCTAAAGACTGGAACATAATCACCAAACGTATGTTTATCGCCTGGTCAGCGGTGTTTGTTATGTTGGTGATAGCTATTTGTTAGCTAGGAGGCGAAACTCACTAAAACCAAACTCGACTTTTAGTATTAAAATCGCAGGTTGTTTTTGTTTCTAAGTTCAATCTCTGAGGCCAAATAACGGACACCACATGGCTAGCCTCTTCTTCATTCTCTGAAAAGGATTCGTTTCGCTTCTTTAAATTTTCTCTCCGCTCATAACAAGCGTTTGTATGCTCCATCCAACCGCCAAAAGAGAAAAAAAGAATGAAATCGTATATATATATATAATTTCATTCATATAAAAGAATAAAAACACATATATATATATATATATATATATATATATATATATATTGGCGGTAGCTTGCTATAAATATGAATAAAGAGTGCCCAACATCGTTGAACAGAATAGTGTGTGTGTGTGTGTGTGTGTGTGTGTGTGTGTGTGTGTGTGTGTGTGTGTGTGTGTGTGTGTGTGCTGAGGTTCACAGAATAACCCACTCTTACTTCCGTTTCAGGTAGGTGACGTTAAATGTTGACTTCGCAGGACCAGTCAAGATGTACAAAATCAAGCGTATCATATTACAGAAGGGATGTTCAACTCTGTCAACTCATCCTTCTTTCGGTGTCTGATGGATGTCACAGTACAACTGGCCGACAATCCTACAATATTCTAGAGGTGTAGACATAACTTTATCCTATATCTTTAACGCTGTAAACATCTTCATTCAAATTTTAAATTTCAAAATAAATTTATTAAGGCTTCAATCTTGATTCTTTTCGATCATACCTCGAATTTTAGAAATATCAGCGAAGTTATTTTCTTTAGATCTTTGGACTCTTTAGATTGATATCTAATTGTAAACTATAAGATCTTTTACGGCATAGAAACGAATTTGGAAATTGGATATATTTGAAATTTAATAACACGCGCCTTTAAATTATGATTTTAGCAATATGTTAAAGTTTGCAACTTTGGGAAAAATATCGGGCGTACAATCTTCCCTTTGAATAATTTATTTTAGATCTACATATCAATAAATTTGCTTCAAATATTCCACGTTATTTTTAATCTATGTGCATTCTTGTGATTATGTGTGTATGTGTCTCTCTGTGTCTATATATGTATTATAACATAGATTTCAAGACTTCCAGTCAATTATTCCGTAAAATATATATATATATATATATATATATATATATATAGAGAGAGAGAGAGAGAGAGAGAGAAATTTTGATAACATCTGTACCAATATCATATCGGGGAAAATTCAAGAATAAGTATTTTAAATGATTTTTCTAATGTGATCGAAAACGTTTCTAATCAAAACGGAAACGTTTCAGAAATATACTTTAATGTTATTCTTTTTTTTTTTTACGAAGTAAATCGAGATTTTCTGGAGATCACATAGGCAATACGATTCGCGCTTCATAATTCTAATTAATTCAAGCTTAGTAGATGATTACTGATACTGGTATTATTTGGTTGTATTTCTGTTTGTTTTTTTTTCTTTTTTTTTTTTCTTTTTCTGCTCGTTACCTTTTGTTTAATTATTTAATATAGAAGTAGATTTAATAATTATAGTCTCTAATTACTTACCAATCTAGGAGTAATGACAACGAAAAGATGATACTCTATTTCCTGAAGATCCAGAACTAGAACCTCAGCAACGGATATAGTTAATGGAATGAGAAGCATTGACCATTTCTCCCCAAAACTTAACCTATATAATATTTAATACATATAATGAAGTACTTAAGGCACATTTTTTGATGTCTTGATTTGATCGTTTTGTTTCCCAGAATCCTTTTTCCTGGCAGTACCTGCTAACTCAGCTGACAGTATAAATAAGTGTTTAAATGATTTCTCTTTAAGTCATTGGATGTTGAAGAACTATTTTTGTTTGCTAGCAGTGTCAAAAGTTAGGGTTCGTTCATTACACAAAGTAGTTCATTGTATCTTTTTTTTTTTTCATTGAAAGTTTGTAACCATTTGCTTATGTTTGAGACCTTACCTGGCTTCACCTTTTTTATGACGTTTAGAATCCTTATTTTTTTAAATGTGTACCCATTTTATTGACCCCTAGCAAACCCCATTCTAGTCAGCCTCCATACGGAGTATTTATCTTACTTGGTAAATTTATGCCAATGTCTGGGTGGTTTGCTCAGTAAAAAGAAAGCAAAATATCAAAGATTGGATATGTACAGTACTGCCCTTAAAAAGGGAAAACCCAACCAATTTTTTTTTAATTTATTCTATAAGATATTGATTTTCTTTATTACTCGTGTATATACGATAGTTTATTCTCGTGTTTCTCTTTCTATTCATCTTGAGTCTGTTTTCTAGCGTTTTTTTTTTTTCTTTTTGATTTTCATACTTATACATCGACATCTACACTCGCTAAGAAACAATAACAAAATGTCAAGTAAAAATTGTTGGAACTTCATTTTGCTATGATGTAGGTTAGGAATTAGGATCGTGAGCCGTAACTTTTAGTCTTTCTTTCTTTCTTTGTCAGTTAGTACGCATCTCGCCGACTTTTCTGCTAGTATGTGATTGAGTGTCTCCTCAGCACATGTGGCATATACTTATGCCACCTCAGGTAGAGGACACATTGTTTACACTCAATGTATTTTTATTGATTTATTTATTCATTCTGTTCACTTCGATGACATCTGCAATTCTTCAATCTTCACCTAACAATATTGGAGTCATTTTCAGATCCTCAAATTACATCCCTTCTCCCTCCTAACTTGTGCATTTGTTGGTTGTATCGAACTATCCATGGAAGCTAGAATAGTGCTGCAGGAGGTTTCTGCGTAAACCCTCCAGCATTTAATATCTTATTTCGCGCAGGTTTCTCCATTTCCTTGAAGAAGCATCCTTGTCATGATGGTCAGTAACAGATAGATAGATCGATCGATAGATTAAGAGAGAAATTGATATAATTTGCAAGATAGATAAAAACTGCTGAAATACTTACCTATATACATACAGATAATTGAATTTTGGTATTGCCTAAGTATATTTTATGTGGAGCATTTGATATCTAATAATATATTTTCGACTTCTTGTATCTCCTAACCAGGGAAAAATCTTTAAGGTTTTCATAGCCGATATATTGTTGGAATACCGTTGACTCAGTGTAGTTTTCCCCACGTAGACTTTTCTTCTAAGTGAGATAAACTTAAAAAAGATGGATTTCATGAAAGTAAAATTTACTCCCCGAAGAGAAAACTTTTGAAACCAGCCAACAGAAGTATACTTCTATTGAGTAGGAAGTTCTCAAACTAATGTTCTATCAAGTGAGATAATTAATCCAGTGCCCCAGGTAGAATTTACCAGTACAGCCCTTGGGTTGAAAGCTAATTACTTCAAGCTACGGCTAACACCGAGATTATTTCTATATATATGTTAGATTTGTATTCAGTTTTTTTTCCCCAAGGTATGTATACGACGGTCAAGTCTAAAAGTCTGCATATTTTCTTCTTACTTCTATTTAGATCTTTGAATTTCAATATAGTTTCAGAAGGTTACCTGACAATTAAATGGGACCATGATTTATTGCATGATGAGATAAATCTGAGCTGTGTGCGACTATTGTCTAACTCCAAAAGCTGTGCTCAACGCGTCAAAAGTCAAATTCATTCATCCGTGCTGTGTTCAGCTATAGTCGAATTCCTAAAGCTGTGATATGTGACAATACTTGGACGCGTAAATCCCTGCGGTGTGCAACTAATGTCGAATTTCTAAAGCCGTGATATGAGTGACTATAGTCGGATTCGTAAATCCGTGCCATGTGCGACTTTAGTCAAATTCCTAAAGCTGTGATGTATGAGTCTATTATCGGATTCCTTAACTGTTGAGTGTACAACTGTCGTCAAATTCATAAATCTTTAAAGTTGTGTTGTATACAATAATCTCGTATTTAAATCTTAGACGAGGTGGTTTGCGTTTTATTTCGCGCAAATGCCTTTGAAAAAGATATGAATCCATCAATTTTCCCCCATACTTGGTCGGAAAGTGTTTTTGAGCCTTGGTACACAAACCTCTGTCAAGACAAATTTAATTAATTAGATTTTTTCGCTCGAAGATGATATATTTTGGGGAAAAATTAACTAATCAGCAATATTTTAAGAGTTTTAAGATTAAATTGGATTGTTTCAAAATATAGGAAGAAAAAGAATTTAACCGGACATTCTTTTTTAAATTATCGGACTGAATTACAGAACAAAATTTAATATGTATATAGATATCGTAGTGATTGAGTATAATTACTATCTTTCCATATCTACTTAAAAATCTTTACACGAAATATTTAAAGATTTTTAAGAAGATATGGAAAGATAGTAAAAACCAGAGATCCCCAAAGAGGCATTATCAACAAATAATGATAGTATACGTTGATAAAAAAAATCTTATGAAATCAACTCAGCGTTAATCGGCATAAAAACAGCTTGTCCATTAACGAATGTTATCTTCCCACTTCTTGTCTGCCTTTTTGTCTTCTTTCAGGCAATGAGCTTTGCAGGATGGTTTTTGCCTGGCCTGATGACGTCAAGTGATCTCGTCACGTGTCCATACCACATGTTTTTTCTTTTCTTCACAATGCTGAACAGACCGCCATGCAGCCCACGGGCTACAGTTATTCTTTTCCTTACCTTCTCGTTTGAGATGTGATCATAAAGGTTTACCCAGCCCCCCTCCAAAAAAAGAGGTATCCTGATATGACGCTAAACTACATACGGTTGTTGTATAGCCGTAATACAAATATAAGCAGAAACATAATCAAACACAATATACGAACTTCAATGAACGAACGAACACACTTGTTTATAAAAAATATATCTCTTACACTTTATTCTTGAAAGGGTGATGTTGGTTGTGTGTGACAGATGAGTTGGAGATAGGGACAGACTGCAATTTTGACCCAAGTTCTTCTGACCATAGCAGCACTTCTTTCTCATCCTGGCTGGGGTTGCTCAACCGTGGATCACTGAGGGCCCAAAACCCTCTGTCTGCCGCTGGCTCTTAATTCGCCATCTTGTCTCCAACTGACTCGAACCGTCTGTCACATGGTTACATAATTGTTTAACATCCACCTTCTTCCGCTGTTCTTCCGCTTATTTACACAGGTGCATCTCTTGATTGACGACTCGGTCGAGGGTCAGTATGTAACACGGTGGTGAGGCACTAGATTTGGTGCTGTGAGAATTCGCTCCTTCAGTTCGACATTAAGTAAATGATATCAAGGCGAGGATCGATAAAATATCAAAAACCCAACAGCCGAAAGAAAAACAAGTTGACAGGATTCATCATTGCTTCCAATGGGCTAGCGGTAACAAGATATGCTGAGTCTAGAGGTCTGTTTTATCAATTTTTTCTTGCTATCTCGACCTCTGAGTCTGAACAGGGAGAGAATAAAACAACGAGAGACCTAACGCCAAAAAAAGGTCTGCTTTTGTGTTCACCACCAACCATAGATTGGCTACTATCGATATAGTAATCCACGGAAACTGGACAACATTTAGCTGTTATTACACCCCGATTTGTATATAATTGAAGACTATAATTGTTAAACCAACTTCGAAATATATAATTCGACAAGAGCTAAGATACTATAAAACCAACCAACCAAACAAACAAACGATCTACAAACACAGCTGCAGTAATAGTCAATAAACTCAGCTTAGGTCACAATTGTGTCCAAAATCAGCACTAACCATGAATTAGTCTGAATCATGAATCATTCACAAGGATAAACCTAGTTTGGCACAAGGCCAGTATTATTGGGCCCCTATTTCAGAATCTAAATCACTTAAAATGGTCTGCTTGCGTAGATTATTAACGTTTACACTCAACAATACGGCTAATTATAAATGGCGCACAAAAATTTCCAACTCGGCCTCATTCGTCAAACGTTTGTTGCTACTCATAAAATGGCGGCTATTGACTTTTTTGCTTTCTTTTTTTTTTTTTTTTGTATTTTTTGTATTTTATTTGTATTTTTTGTATTTCTTTTTTTCTATTGTTGGTTTTTGTATTTTTTGCATTTCTTTTTTTTTTTTTTGTATTTTTATTGACTTTAGCATTTATTAAGAACTCGTCTACCCCGGGGAAAAGATCGAATCTTCGATCGTAAGAACGATGAGACTTAGAGACAAATGTTAAAAATTGTTTCCACTATTGGTCTAATGAGTAGAGTGTTCGCCAATGGTTCGGGAGACCTGTGTTCAATCCCAGGTCGAGTCATACCCAAGGCTCAAAAATATGGTACTTGATGCCTTCTTGCTTAAAACTCGGTATTATAAGGTACGTATCAATCGTAAAGTGGGGCAGTCCAGCGAAAAGAGTAGCACTCTTCCCAAGTCTATGGCGTAGTTGCTATTGAAAACGGAGCCTTCGAGTCACCCTCGATTACGGTCACCAACTTTACTTTTTACTTTTATATATATATATATATATATATATATATATGGGCAGTTTTTTAAAAAAATTGTCATTATTTGAGATGTACAAGATATTTAAGAAAAATTAATATAATTTTCTAATCCAATAACTTGACTAATTCATGTTCAGATGACCTTAAATTCTAACATCATACGTAGAAATTTCTCAAAATTCAATTTTTAATGTTTTAATGTCAGTTCTTTTCCAGTAAATGGTATTTCTATAACTAAAAAATATATATAAAATACTAAGCTTGGAATTTTGGGCCGTTTCTACATTTGCCGTTAAAATATGAGATCATTTAATTGGATAAGTGGTCAAGTTAATAGAAAGGAAATGATATACATTTTCTGAAATATTCTGTATATATAGTAATAATACAATTTCCTATATTTATGTCAGAGGAATACTCAGTATTGTTGATAGAGCAAGTATATCTGAGTTAGGATAGCGTAAATACAGTGCCAGTGGCGCAAGGTGTCTGTCGATTACTTGCCTATACTATAACAGCATAACTGCTGATAGG
>OY757910.1:96122500-96426583 GCA_963585895.1 Sepioteuthis lessoniana | reverse complement strand
GACTGATCTCTGCTTTCCGGTGTCGACTGCCCTGTCCGTCGTCCGTCGCCAACTCCTTCTTCGAGTTCCTTTTTCCAACTCCCTTCTCGCGTTCCCTTACCTACTTCCGGTCACGCCGAGATCTCGAGTCCAAAACCCTTTGTCTGGTTTCGCGCCAAAACAGGCAAAGGAATCGTCTGCTTGGCGGACCTCCTACATAGTGTAAGCCGGATGATATTGTCGACAGTTTGTACATCGATTTTGCTTCAAGCAATCTTTATCCAAGTGGTTCGGGTCCTTTTCACCGCATTTGGCATATGTCTGTCGTCCTCAGCAGACTTCCTGAGGTGTCCATATTTTTGGCATTTGAAGCACCTCAGAGGCTCTGGGACATTCTGCTCAACTCTCACAAGACAATAGCCAATCTTCACCTCCTTGGGAGTATGGAGCTGATTAAATGTCAAGATGTAAGTGTTGGTTTGGATTTGTTCTTCGCCTTTTCTAATGGAGATTCTTCTTATATTTGTAACTCCCTGTTTTCCCAGAGCTAATGCTATCTCTTCTTCTGTAGCCACTGCCAACTTCCTACTTCTGATAACTCCTTTGGAAGTGTTGAGTTTCTCTTTGATATGCTGCCTGCCAGCCTCCAGCTGTCCAGCTTGAGTAGCAAGTTTCCGTTCCTGGTTTTCTCATCAGTTTTCGGAGTAGCCCTTGTAGAAATCACTTTTTTTATGAGGAAAGGCGAGAATTTAGCTTGGTAGACCTCCTGTAAATATTCAATAACAATGAATCTGGGGAAATCTGCTGCCTCATTCTCAGAGTCTGATTCTGACAGGTTTCGTTTCGTTTTTTTTTTAATTTGAAAACGCTATGTATGCCGTATATTTTTCGCTGCCACTACGCTCCAACACCTGCTACGGAGTCCAACTTGGTACATCAAGGAGGAAACCCATTCGCCTTGGTTGAGATGGGGATAAGCAATCAGTACGCTCGAGCTAAGGGATGGTTTCCGAGCCGTTGCCAATTTCAGGTTCTCAGCACTGGTCAAATCCTATTCTCTCAATGCAATTGACCCTAAGCCACCACCTTCTAGCACCTAAAAGATAAGGGTCGGGAACTTGCAGAAAGTGCAGATTTAGAAATACAGTGGGGGTTAACATACAATTGCAAGGGCTTGACATGACCAGCCGATTGATCAGATCAGGCCTATCCGACCGCCCATCAGACCAAGTAAGGGCCAAAGTGGTGTGTTACCACTGTGTCACCATATCAATGACTAGTCAACCACCAAGATGCTGATCTTACGGGTGGCCGCCTCCGGCCAAAAGGTGGCCCAATTGGAGGGGGGCAAACCCTTCTACAGCCCCAGCCGACTGGGCGAGAAATCAGTTGATTTCCCATATATATATCCTTATTATGAAAATAATTCCTACATGGCCAAGAGCGATTCTACCCAGGTTTTACCAAATGGCTCTTCAGGATTGCTCTAGTAAAGTGGGTTAGGATAAAATACATTTTATGGGTTAAAAAACCCCTCACCTATACAAAAGTTAGCTTATTAAACACATCTTTATTCAAGAAACTGACAAAAAAAATTCCCTTTGTTTTTTTTTGTTTTTTTCATACATTAAACAATTTTTATCAATCCTTTTATCCACTAATTAACCAATTTTTCCTATGTCTGCAAATATTTAAAACTTCAGACCATTTCTTAAGCAATTCTTTTGGTCTATTATATGTAGCTATTTCAACATAGGGTCTCTACCAAATTTGTTTTTGACTTCCCATACGTAATTGGACAAACAAGTTTTATGCCAATATATTTCATGTGTGAAGTTACTTTTATGATCGTATTATTTTTGTTTGAAAGGGCCTTACGTTGAACCCACTTACACTTTTTTTAGTTCCTATTGTTACTGTTACTGCTTGGGTTGATTGCTTCAGTCTTATACACAACACACTCTGTTTGATATCTTCCCTTGAGGGGGCAGTTTTCCTTCTTAATACAGTTACAATTTCGGGGTTCAGTATATTTATTTCGCTTAAGCTTTTTTCACACCCACAGAATTATAGATAAGATACAAAGATCAAAATATAACCTTATTATATTACTCCCAGCGAGTTTTTCACACAAGCGTTAGCTGGGGAGTATTCACAGAGTGACAGCGACTCTCATTAAGTCTTGAAGATTCTTTTAGCCGATCTTTGTAATGCTGTAGTTTGGATGATCTTGACACGTATCTGATAACCAATTCTTCTAGTCCCTTTACAAAGCTCTTAGAGGCCGTTCTGAGTGCACCAATTATAATTGGTATCACTGTCGCTTTTATATTCCAAAACTTTTTAATTCTCTGGAAAGACACAAGTATTTGACTCTCTTTTCGTTTTCTTTGATTTTCACACTGTGGTTATATCATTATTATTATTTACTCATTGAGAGTTTTTCACATCGGTTTTAGCTGATGGTTTTTCACTTGAGTCTGAGTGACAGCAAGTCTCCTTAAGTCTCCAAGACACTTCTCAGTATTCAGGCCGTTCTAAATAATGCTGTAGTTTGAATGGTTTCCACTCGTCTTCCAAACTCCAAGTCCTCCAGTCCCTTTAAAAATCCTTTAGTTATTTTACCAAAAGCACCAATCATGAATAGTATAATTGTCACCTTCACGTCCATAGATTTTTCAATTCTCTAGAAAGATCGCGGTACTTATCCTTCTTTTTCACATTCTTTCAATTTTATTCTGTGGTCAGCCGGGACTGCAAACTTCACAATTTTGCAAATTCTCTTCTTTTATTGTTGTTATTGTTGTTGATTATTATGAGGTCTGGTCTTGTGGCCAAGATTAGGTGATCTGTTTGTATGTCAAAGTCCAATAGGAGTTTTTGTGTGTCATTCTCTAGGACAGCTGCTGGGTTGTACATATACCATTTATTCGTAAATTCAAATTTAAATTTCTTGCACATTTCCCAATGGATCACATTGCCCACCCAGTCGTGTCTAGTCTTATACTCCTTCGGTGATAATTTGCTGCATTCGATTATTACGTGATTGGTGGTTTCATCTCTATCACCACATAGCCTACATTTGCTATTTTGTTGCGTCTTATCTATTCTCGCTTTGATATGATTGGTTCTTATGGCGTTGTTTTGTGCTGCTATTAAGAGAAATTGTGTTTCTTTCTTCTTCTTCTTCTTCTTCTTATTATTATTATTATTATTATTATTATTATTATTATTATTATTACTATACTTCTTGGGAGTTTTTCCCCGAGTTTGAGTGACAACATGTCTTCTCAAGTCTCCAGGACTCTTCTCAGTATTCTGGCCGATCTCAATAATGTAGCAGTTTGGATGGTCTCCACTCGTCATGCTATTTCCATGTCCTCCAGTCCTTGTATCAATTCTTTGGTGACTATTATTATTATTATTATTATTAAGGGTGACACACAAGAATTTGTTGAGCTTTTTTGGTTTTATGGTTGGAAAGCAAGATATCTGCCATTTTTAATAGAATATACCTACAAGAAAATTAGCTGACTAAATACGTACACACACACACACACACACACACACACACTATATATATATATATATATATATATATATATATATATATATATATATATATATATATATATGCATGTGTCTGTGTCTGTGTCTCTGTGTGTGTCTGTGTCCGTGTGTATATGTCCATGTGTCTATGTGTGTATCTTATACATGCTTCGTTAGAAAATATGTAAATGTTCTTTTCATGGATTTTTTAAAATAATATCTTAACTATTTCTGCTCACCACCTTCAATGTCTGCAACGTCACTAACACACTATGGCCTACATTTTTTATTGAACATAAAAAGCACAACGTAAGGTGCTACTAAATGAAATAAGCATAAATGTACTTGGTGTTAACCGATTTGAGATATTTTGAATCTTAAAAATCTCGCATGTAGCTTCAAAAACATTTTATATATATATATATTTATATATATATATATATATATATATATATATATATATATATATGTGTGTGTGTGTGTGTGTGTGTGTGTGTGTGTGTGTGGTTTGACAGCAGTCCTTCATTTAAGCATGTTTGATTAAAAAATGAAGACTCATTTTGTCAGTAAATTTTTATTAGGATCCTTTCAAGTTTCCTGACGAGTGTTTTGGTTTTAGTCTGGAGTTGGTCAGTGAATTTACCGAAATTGTCCCGAGTGCAGTGGAGGAAAAAACCGTTATTGGAAATGATTCGGTTGGAAGTTTTAACCATAAACAACCAATAAACCTTTGCAACCAAAACCAATTTCATAATAATTATAAAATAGATGAACATATATTAAAAAACCTTATCCTAAAAATATTCAACCTACTGATCCTAGCAAAAAAAAGAAGACATATCATTTACTACAACAAATTTAAAACTTCCAATCTTAATTATTTCCAATAACTCTTCACTGTGCTCGGAAAACCTTCGGAAAACTCATCTACCAACTCAAACCTAAAACAAAACACTTGTCCAGAAAATTGATAGGATCCTAATATAATTATATAGACAAAATTTGTCTTTATTATTCAATCAAACATGCTTAAATAATATATATATATATATATATATATATATATATATATATATATATATATATATATATATATATATAATTTAAATATGTTTGAACGAACGTAAATGCATACATATACACACACATACATATATATATATATATATATATACATATATATATATATATTGTTTACTCAAGTTATTGTTTACGTAAGTTTGATAAACATTATGGAATTTTCCTTTTTTAGGATCTCCCCACAAAATAAACATCGTATTCAAACTATAAAAAAACTATACCTCCGAGAAAAAATTCGATCAATCGATACGATCAAAAGCGCTTATGAGGAAAATTTAGGGCAGCATTTCTATTAGTTGGACTCTGATACAAAGAAACTAACAAGAAAGGGAGAAAAAAACACAAGTTTATAAAAAGGAATGTTCTGTGGTATTTATCCAAACTTTTATAAATAATATACATATATAAGTATGTATGTGTGTGCATCGGGGAAAGAAACCTATTAGGGTTGATCAAAATATGAATTTGTCATTTTTGTCTAACTTTGCTCCCTCCCTTTGCTCCGTGTTCCAAATTTTAGACAAATTGAAAAATATTAAATAGTCCCACTCTTCTAAAACTTCTGTAAGATTAATATAAAAATCGTGCGATGGATTAACTTCAGGTACACTATTTAGTTTCAAGAATAGATGTTTTGTTTATAAAATTATAGCTTAATTAAATAAATTACTTTGTCTTTACGTTCCTCGTACAGTTTCTTTGTTTTTATTATGTTAATTTAGACTATTTCTAGAAAATCCCTTTTTTTATTTTTTGCAGAACTCTAAATCAAACTATTTCTGATCAGATTAATGTTATTCAACATCCGTGCGTTAGGTCAGGATAGGTTCTGCTATATGTAGACTGCTACGCAGAAATAGGTTAATAAAATTCTGCATAGATACCAAAGTTGGGCCAAGGCAGAAACGCCAGACCTCTCGATCATGAGATGAATTAAAATTAATGGAAAAATACGAAATCCAATTTTCTGAGTCGATATTATATTATTATATTTAATAGGAACTAGTATAATTTCAAAAGTTTGCAGACAGCAAGATCTCAAAATATTACTCAATTTTCTTGTACATTGGCAGGAATTTTTCCCATATCAATTAGAATGAGAACATGGGCAAAGTCAGCCAAAAATACCATTATTTTACTGCTATATTTTGAACGACCATTATATATATATATATATATATATATATATATATATATATATATTGCTACGAAATTTGGGTCAGCTTTGACTTTACAACGGTACCAGATTTGTGATTAAGACACTGATGCCATGTGTTATTGAAGCTACTATTCTTACAGTGTGTGGCAAGGGAGATGTTCTTATACTGAGTATTTCCCTGACATCATCAATAATACCAATTCATTTTAAGAGACTGTAGTTGGATTGCATTTAGAAGTACCTTCTGGAAAAATAATGAATTTAGTATATTCTGAAGAACTCAGATAACGAACTATAATTGGTTTCACCCTTAAGAAAAATACACAAATTACATTGCTTTTCTCTTTTGATTTTCTCATTTTTAAATTGGCCACACTTTTCTACATTCAAGAAGTGTTGCTACATTTAAAAAGTATTTTTACATTCAAGAAGTGTTTCTGCATTCAAGAGGTGTTTCTACATTCAAGAAGTGTTTCTGCATTCAAGAAGTGTTTCCACATTCAAAAAGTGTTTTTACATTCAAGAAGTGTTTCTATATTCAAGAAGTGTTTCTACGTTCAGAAAGTGTTTCTGCATTCAAGCAGCGTTGCTACATTCAAGAAGTGTTTCCACACTCAAAAAGTATTTTACATTCAAGAAGTGTTTCTACATTCAAAAAGTGTTTTTACATTCAAGAAGTGTTTCTGCATTCAAGAAGTGTTTCTGCATTCAAGAAGTGTTTCTACATTCAAAAAGTATTTTACATTCAAGAAGTGTTTCTACATTCAAGAGGTGTTTGTGCATCCAAGAGGTGTTTCTGCATTCAAGAAGTGTTTCTACTTTCAAAAATTATTTTACATTCAAGAAGTGTTTCTGCATTCAAGAAGTGTTTCTGCATTCAAGAGGTGTTTCTGCATTCAAGAAGTGTTGCTACATTCAAAAAGTGTCGGAGTTTCTAGGTCTATTCTTTTAAAGTTGGCAATGACGGAATTGACATGCGATTTAATTTGAAAATCTCTTATAAAATTATTTTTATTAATTCCAATATTGTGACTGGGAAATTTCAACATTGATTTGAAACTAATGATGACATAAAATACCTTTGAGGCAGTTTCATAGTTTTTCTATTTCTGAAATTAGTAACACAAAATTGAATTGTTATTTAATTTGAAATAAAAATGTTAAAATACAAGTGATTCCATTTTAAACAAGGTGATGTAGAATGGACTGATTATTAATTGTAAAACCACTGTTAAAATAACAGCATTTCTATTAAATATTGGGAGTTGAAACTCAAGATACCAAGAGATACCTTTGTGGCATTTTTTTTTTTTGATGATATACTGTCGTCTTTTGTAATGCTGAATGGACTTACAATTTAATTGTAAATTTTCTTGTTAAATTACAGTCTTTTCATTAAATTGAAATATTGTGATTTTGAAATTTCGACATTGTGATGAAACTCAAATTGACATGAAATACTATTTTTGGCGGTGTTTTGGGCTATTGTTGTAATTTGTGATGCAGAAAGGACAGATTTTATTTTAAAAGTTCTTTTGAAGTAAGTGTTTCCATTAAATTAAAATACTGCGTCTGTAAAATTTCAACATTTAAATGAAATTCGAAATGACCGGAAATACTTTTGTGGCAACCTTGAACTTTGAAATTTTCGATAAGGAATATACTTATTTTATTGTAAAATCGTTGTTAAAATAACGTTCCGTCAATTGAATTAGAATTATGTCATTGTCAAATTTCAAAATTTTCATGAAACTTAACATAACAGGAAACACATTTGTGGCAATCTTAAATTTATAAATTGGCATTGCAGAAATAATGTAAAAGTTAATTTTGAAATGTGTTGAAATAAGATCCCATTGAAATGAAATATTGTGATTACAAATTTCAACATTTGGTGAATCTCAATATTTAATTAAATAGATTAGAGGCAATTTTGAATTTTAATCTTAAGGGTGCAAAAAGAACTTATTATTCAATTGAGAACTATTTGTTGAAATGTCATTGCAATGTTGCGATAATTATATTTTAACATTTGATGAAACTCAAAATGATATGAAATACTTTTGAGGTAGTCTTGTAAATGATACATTCTCAAAATAGATTATGTAAAATTACCTATTTTTTATCTTCTAACCAAAGCTTTTGACCTGATTGTAACCAAAGCGAGAAACCGACATTTATCAGGCACTCTTGACTACGTGTTTTGACAATTCTAATATATATATATATATATATATATATATATATATATATATATATATATATGTGTGTGTGTGTGTGTGTGTGTGTGTGTGTGTAAAGAGAGAGAGAGAGTACATATGTATGAGTGTATATATGTATATAAGTATGACTGCCTATAGAGGGATATATATATATATATATATATATATATATATGCAGCCATTCTTATTTACATATATACACTCATGTATATGTACTCTCTCTCTCTCTCTCTCTCTCTCTCTCTCTCTCTCTCTCTCTCTCTCTCTCTGTATATATATATATAAAGTGGGGGGCTAAGTGCGTGCGTGTGAATAGCATGATATAAGGAAGACATCAAGCAAATTTTAATTAAAGGTTCATTAAATCAACACCGTCAAGGCAAAAAACTGTAAGAGGAACGTAAAAGCAACTAATTAATTTAATTATGCCAAACAGAAAAACCTTTTGGATTTCACTTTCATCGTAAAGAAGTAAAGAAATACCAGAAATGATAAGAAGAATTCTAATCAAAACTTTCCTGTAATCAAGTTACTTGAATTCAAATCCCAAATGGTATTCGTTAGAAATAAAGAAACGTTATCATCACTTTTATTTATAATGAAGCAAAACTTATAAGAATAATGAGTGAGTGAGTAATATTTTATTGGGCACCTTTTTTTTGTGTCTCAGTTAAACATTAAAGGTTGAAAATTAGAGAGAGACAGTAAAATTAACGCGGCGACAAATCTGAATTTTTTAATGTAGATGGTGCTGGCCAGCACTCCGTGGTGTAATGGTTAGCAATCTTGACTATCCGAGAAGTGGAGGTAAGTTCAATTGTCTCTGGACTCCCATCTATCAGTCCACATGCTAAATTAAATTAGGCTTAACAAAAATATTTTAAAAAAGAAACAGCTATTGGCTAGCGAACTATAATTAGTGAGTTAGATTCTTACTGGGTATCCTATACTTCAAGTCTTTTGCTAAAATAGTCTATGTATAATACATGATTACAAAGAAGCGTTTTCTTTTTATTATTTCTGCAGTTGATAACGTTTTTCTTAAATTTATTTATTTATTCTGACTGGCAGTGTTGGAGGTGCAATAACAATTTCCGTGGAATCGGCGCACTAAAGTTATGGAAATTTACTAAGCATTTTTTTTGCTTAGATGTGGCACAAGGCCATATGAAAAGGGCACCCAATGAGACTCGAACTCACTCCTGTAGGTTTGCTAGTCGTGCTTGCTAACCATTACACCACCAGAGGCGCCTCGGCGCACTAAAGTTATGATTAAGATAGTAAATAGGTTGTAAATTCTAGCCTTGGTAAGCCTCTAGTCTAAAACAGATGCAACATTGAATACAAAACAGGGAATAAAGTCTCTAAAGCAATTCAACATTATGTTCAACATTGTCCTGGCAACCAAGCGACAACTCAGGTAAAGTATAGCCCTTCGCACTCCCCTTTGGCGATCATGGTGGAATGGAGTGGAGAGATTTTCTATTTAAGAAATTACAGCAACCAATCACTAAACGCCTTTTTTTTCCAAAACTTTGTCTGAATCAGCAGAATTTAAAGGGACTTGATGTCTGAGCTACTGTCAGACTTCTTTGTAACCTTGCTCATGCTTTTGCCCACCTACAGGCACAGATCCAGGTTCCTTCAAAGTTAATGATACGCTAATAATACTATTATTCTCCATTCAGACACATAATACTAATACTTCATTCTTTGTATGTAAAACGTTAGTTTTTTTTTTTCGTCTGTCTTCCTGGGGTTTTTTTTATATTGTCGCTTTTTTTAACTTGCTTTCTAGTTGCTCGTACTTCTGCAGTTTTATAAAAGGCACAGAAACGTTACACAAGTCGGTTTCTTTGTTTAATGGCATTTTAACCATTGCAGGCTATTTAATGCCAAAGTCATCCTTCGAGAACAATAATGATACTATTTAATCCACTATTTAATCCACAGCTGGATAAGGGGGTTCATACCTTTCCCAAGAGTATTTGTCCGAAAGTGATCGTAATAATGCGACTAGAGTTCGAACTCGCTTACTACGATTCCGCTGTCCACCGCTTTAACCATTACACCACAAAGACACACCCAAATGTTATGCAAGTTGTGTATTGAATTCATCGATATCTGTAGAGGAATCATATTAGAGTGATGCAAAAATGATTGCATTGTTTATAACTACCACTGATTTCCATCCAGTTCTCGTGATACTATTAGACTACATACAATTCTAATGGAGTTTCGGCAAAATTCCTGAATAAGATAATATATCATCATCATCATCATCATCATGTCACGTTGGCAGCACGACTCTCTTTTGCCACCCGGCTCTATCGTCCATTGCTCCCGGGAGGTCTTCAAGGCTATATCCTGTATCGGCGCAGAGCTATTGTATATAGGTTCTAGCTGGTCGTCCTGCCTTTGCTCGTCCATGTGAAGGGGTCCACAGGTTTATATCGCTTATGAGTTCGAGATAGTATATACCAGGTTGAATGATGTATGTAGAGTATACATAAACGTTGTGACACTGGTCTACATCAATTTTTGTTCAGACTATGCGATAGTCAATTTTTTTTTCATCTTCCAATTTGGTGCGAATGTCAAATAACAGTCGAATGGTTAATTTCTAGATATACTGCAACTTCTAGAGTTGCTTTCCGTGGGTCCTCTTAAACAATAATTCTCAACTAGCGGTCACCAATTGCAGGAGGACGTCTGCAACCCACCTCACGTATAAGACACTTGTCTTTGTTTTTGAGCCTGTACGTTTGTTGATGGTTTCTTCGGGAAAATGTTGCCTAGTCGGCTGCGTTTGTAGAATACATCGACTGCATCCCAGCTGAGGGGTAATACCCACCCAACGAGTGTCCTGAATATGGCAATAAACAATTTGATGGCGAGACTCGAGTAATGCTACAGCTTTGAGAAACCCCGTGTACCCCTTCATTACCATTGCTCCCAGTCCACCTGATAGGGTCCTCTTTTCCATGGGTCTAATAGAATTGTTTGACATTAAAACAAAGTAATTATGCAAAATTGAATTGTTTCATCCTTTAACTGTCTGTAAACAAATGACTGATGTTTAATTGAATAGCTAGGGAGAGATAGCAATACTTGGAACCATTTAATTTTTATGACTTATGCTAAATTGAATTGTTTGAGATAGAACTGTTTGATCCTTTAACTGTGAGTAAATAAATGACTGATGTTTAATTGAATTCAGAGCGATAGATAGTAATACTTGGAACCATTTAGCTTTGTTGATTTATGCTAAACTGAATTGTTCGAAGTAGAACTGTTTGATCCTTTAACTGTGTGTATCTAAAAATGGGTTAAAAATTATATATATATATATATATATATATATGTACAAATAGGATTTGGCATTAAATAACCAACAATGGTTGATATGCCATAAAACCAAACAAATCCAAAGCAAATCTTGACAAAATGCTTGGTGGAAACAAAATCATTTACGGCTGCTTTGTTTTCATTTTTGAACTCCTACGATAGAATTTTCAATTTTCCATCTTTGATTTGATTTTAGTCGGAAATAAACATGAGCAAGCAAATGCACCTGTACAGTGAAATTTGCGCGTTAAAATTCTGTATGACATTGATATAATTCAAACATATTTTTATTTCACGATAAGCATCAAAGTTTAAAAAAAAAAAAATCGTTATTACTTTTACATAATATTTCCCACGCTCATAACTAAGATATTCTCTTGATGACATTACCTCAAGTTACTCCCCATAATTTTTTGTATTTCCATATCTATCTCTCTCTCTCTCTCTATATATATATATATATATATATATATATATATATATGAGGGGGCATTTACTCAACCCCTCCGCAAGAGTAGGATGTGACACAAGGTCAATTTTTCTGGGGAGTTTAACAGATATAAATTCAGAGTTTTCCTTCTCCATGACAGGTAGCCATATCAAAGTTAAAGGGTTCAATTGCTCCTTATACTTACCCATAAGTAAAGTTGGTGACCGTAGCCGAGGGCAACCAGAAGGCTCCCTTTTCAATAGCTTCAACACTGAGGTGTAGGGAAGGGTGCTACTCTTTTCCCTGGATTGCTCCATTTTACCCTTGATACGCGCCTTTTAATGCTGAGTGTTAAGCAAGGAGGTATCCAGTACTATTTTTTAAGTCTTCGGAATGACGCGACTTGGGACTGAACCCTGGTCTACCGGGCCATTGGAGAACACTCTACCCCACTAGGCTAATGAGGTGGTTAAAGTAAAGTGGGTAAACGTAGTCGAGGGCGACCCGAAGGCTACCTTTTCAATAACAACTACACCATGGTGTCAGGAAGGTCGCCACTGTTTTCCCTGGATTGCTCCACTTTACCCTTGATCCAGTCCTTATAATGATGAGTATTAAGCAAAGTAACATCAAGTACAATTTTTTGAGTCTTTGGTATGATCGAGACCTGGAATTGAACCGAGGTCTCCCAGGCCATTGGCGATCATGTCTTTCTAAAGGATATATACGCTATGTCAAATGTAAACAGCTTCGTCCAGGATTTGAAATTGAGTAGCCGTGTCAATTTCTACATCAATAAGTACTGCACTACGATAATCTACGTATATATATATATATATGACAAAGGTGAAAATGATTGAATAAAACACCGATCTACAAATTTACAAATTTGATTATTAAGAATGAGTGAAAAGTTTGCTGAAAAACAGACTTACAAAGTGTTATGGTACCCAACCTACGGACTGTAATGATCTCTTCCTGTTGCATTAATATCGGGAGAATATTCATCTCGGAGCTAAGTTTATTCCAGCAAGGCACCTCTGTTGGTGTAACGGTTAGCAAGCTAGCTCTAGCGAACGTAAGCGAGTGAGTTCGAGTCTCATTGGGCGCCCCATTCATTCGGCCTTGTGCCATATCGAAGTAAAGAGTTTAGTAAATTACTAAATTTATTCCAGCCTAACACTTTGGTAGTCAGACTGATGTTCAACACCTTTTTTATCTATGTTGTATTATACTTTCGTTAATATACTTTGTTCCATGTAAACCCGAGTTCGTGTCTTTCTTCCGGACATTTTACTGGTCTACTACACAAAGTATTTCCTTATAAGAAAAAACAATATTTGTCTGAGTGTAAACATTTGCAAAAGAGAAAGTAAAATGTAGTAGTTATTTTAGCCTAATCCAAGGGGGCATATTTTGTATGTGTAAAAGTCTTGGTATAAGAGTGTCAGTAATATCAGTATTTGTTAATGTATGTAAAGACTAATTCTGTCAATTTTAAGATAGTTCTGCGTTTTTGAAATAAAATGCATTCTTGAAAAAAATAAGTTAAATTTTCTCTCAAAAGAAATAAACTGAACATTTGAATGGATAAGAAGTAAATTTTATACTTATTGGTATTTCAGTAAGTATAGACAATTCCATACATACTGAAAAAGAATATTTATTTCTTAGCTTTCTTCTACGATTGAGGTAGGCTCGAAATTAGACAAAAAGTTTATTATTTATTAATGAATCCTGTTGTTTGAAAAATGTATTTCACAACAGACTAGAATGGAAAAGATTTCTTAAATTATTTTGGTCTTTGCAACTTCAAATTTTTTGCAGCAAGTTGAATATTTTCGTCTGCAAAGAATCTCAAAGATTTTAAACAAGCGCGAAAGCGCAGATTGGTTAATGAATGAAAAACAGATACAAAAATTATAGTTGCTGGAGCTTTATTTTGTACAAAAATTAACGTTTCTTTCAAAATGGAAATCAGTCGATATATATATATATATATATAGTGGGGGGAGCAGCAGATTTTCTGGCAGACATATCTTATTAAAGATAACAGACAAGGATTTGGAGTTGGGGTTTTGAATTAACTTTTATTTTTCACCGGTAAGATGTCGCAAATGAGGATGAAAGCTGTTTAGTAATCGCCCGATATCGCTGAAGTCTGTTTGTTTGTTTGTTTGTTTAGGTTTTACGGCATATCAACCTTTGTAGGTTATTTAATGCCAAATCCATTTTATACAAATAATTCAATTTAGCATAAGTACACAGTTTAATTGTCAAAAGCATTTCTTTTTCAGTCTATTCAGTTTAGTCAAACAGTTTACTTATTATGAGTATAGTTTTTGTTTACACACAGTTAAATGTCAAAACAGTTCTATTTCGAACAATTCAGTTTAGTGTAGTTCAGTTTCAATGTTAAAACAGTTCTATTTCAATCAATTCAGTTTAGCATAAGTACGCAGTTTATATATCAAAACAGTTCTATTTCAAGTAATTCAGTTTAGTATAAGTACGCAGTTTAGTTCTATTTCACCCATAGTTAAGGCTGAATCAAGTGCTACCACCCAGAGTGGACCTCGTAGCGATTGCAATGAATATGGTGCTTGGCATTCGACAAATCCCCAACATTACTGGAACCTCAACATCAGATTGTTTCGTGTCATATCCAGGACACTGGATGGTGGGGGGGGGTCTTACCCCTTTGCAGAGCTGCAGTCGGTGTATTCTACAACCCCAGCCGACTGGGACATCTGAAGTTACGCTGAAAGTACATATACTTTTGACTTTCGTTGCTCTTGGTCGTGGTTTATGAGATAATTTCTGTGATTTTATTCAAAATGTTCATTGATAACATAAAACATCTTATTATCTATGACGTGGTCACTCTGACATCCTCAACAATGACCAATGAAGGTTGAAAGAAACATCACAGATTCCGGATATTTTTTTAGTTAGCCTTCATCCTCATTTGCGATATCTCACTTGTTAACAAGAAAAAGCTAATAAAAAAACTCAAATTCAAATCCTTCTTTTTTTAATTGCATAGGAATCGTCTTGGGTTATTTAATGCCTAATCTTTGTAGAACAGCAGTGATACAATTTAGCCATTGATGGAAGAATAAGGAGAAATCTCCCACAGCTTTTATTATAGATATATATGTATTTATAATGAAAGATTACAGATATATATATATATATATATATATATATATATATACAGATATATATATATATACAGATATATATATATATATATATATATATATATATATATATATATATATATATATATATATATATATATATATATATATATATATATATATATATATATATATATATATATATATATATGAAAAGTTTCATAATATTAGCTCTACGGCTCATTGGTCAAGTGGGTTAGAGTGTTCACTAATGGCCCGGGAGATCTGGGTTTAATCACAGGTCGCGTCATACCAAAGACTTTAAAATGGTACTTGATAATGCTTAACACTCAGCATTATAAGGTACGTATCAAGGGTAAAGTGGAATAATCCAGGGAAAAGAGTTGCGCCCCCCATAGATCTCGGTGTAGTAGCTATTGAAAAGGGAGCCTTCTAGTTGCCCTCGACTCCGGTCGCCAACTACTTTAATTACGTTTTAGCTTTGGTAATTCTATCCGTATTTTTTTCTTTTGAGTAGACATACGTGGTGCTAGATTATTTTTAAGTAGCCCGTGTCTTTTTAGTCTTTCTTTTTTTCGTTTTTACAAATTTTTCCCCAGTTATCAGTTTGTAGAATTTGAAAATTGTACAATCTGTTGTTTTTTTTTTTCGCACCAAATGAATTATAGATTAGATATAAAGATTAATATATATGTATATATATGACCTTGAGGTCATAATAATTACGCGGATGCGTATTTGTAATCCTCTTGGGAAGACGTGGCTCTGGAAGTGACCGTGTCTTCTGTAAAGAGTAGGGTTGTAACTTGCAAGACACCTTTAGGTTAATTGGCCGCGAAATTACCATTACTAGTTAATTTGGCGTCATTTGTGCACGATATGAACTGGTGTCTCAGTTGTAGAGTTTCGGCACTGCAATCTGTGGTCGCAGGTTTGATCTCCAGTGGTGGGGATCACGGTATACACTACTGATGAGACCTAATAGGGTCGAAACAGCTGTCTAGTGTTTCCATATGTAATGCGTCGGTGTTCGCCGGATGGTAATTCAATTCACAATATAATTCCTCTAAGAAAAAAAAAATATATATATATATTATTTTAGGACATGAATCTCAGAAGCATCACTATTGCCCCTATGACAGCATTGATAGAGTTTTTACGAGAACTGCACCAGAATGCTACGAGCAATATTAAATCCTGGAAACAACATTTCACGAAACAGCAGTTGTACGCCCACCACTTATCTCCGAAACCTTCCAAATAAGATGGACAAGGCATGTGGGACACTGTTCGAGAAACAAGGACGAACTCATAAGTGACGTTTGCACGGACATGCCAGGGTTAGCTGACCAACTAGAACGTTCATACAAAAGCTTTGTATGGACACAGGATGTAGTCTAGAAGAGCTGGCGGGAGAAATAGACGATAGGGGCTAATGGTGAGAGAGGGTGTCAGGGAAATTCGTGCTTGCAGGATAACCTGATGATATATATATATATATATCTGTGGTGATGTTATGGAATAGCCGAGGGATTTCGGTTCATGCCTTTGAGTTTAGTTAGGCTGAGAACCTTTCGGCTCAGCACATGGGTTAGTTAGGTGCAACATTGAGGCAGGTGTTAACGCGGACACGCGCGGGCGGATGGAGGTATCACTCAGATGTCATAATAGTCCGAGACGAAACGCGGTGACAGGGTGCGGGTGACGTCACACACCGGAAGCGCACGGAGGTTTGTGTGAGAATTTGAAAAGTCAGAGTTGGGTACTAGACGCAAAACGAGAAGGATCGACTTTTGAAGGCGAGCTTACGCCCTATGGGGGCTGCACGAGATGGGGTCCAAATGAATAAGACAGCAGAGAAGATTGTGTCTCTCCTCCTTATGTAAAAACCTTTACCTCAAAGTTAATAAAAAGGTTTCGTACCTGAACAAGAAGTCGTTACATGCTTTCGAATTCCGAGATTCCTATGTTCTTTATATGTTCTATCGTAATCAACATTCGATGTCCATTTCACCCATTTTGCACATGGCTATATTCGTGTATCTGACTACACAACAGTGATTTATTTTCAGCAAACCCTACATCTCTGAAACTCTGTCACAAAAATATGAATAAATACAAAGTTTAAGCTTTTATCGAATTTATTTACCAACAAAAAAATGACACCCATCCAACAAGACATAACTTTGGGAATTTCCGGTTGTAGTTGCTAACGTGCTGAACTGAGACATCCTTGTAAGCTATTTTGAATTCTTGACGTGCAATTCCGTTCACTTTCAGACAAATAGACTTAGGAAAGGTAAGAACCTATTTATTCCTACAGCTATGGCTAAATATTATCACTACTGCCTTTCTACAAGAATGGCTTTTGCCTTAAATAACCCACGAAGGTTGATATTCCATTAAACAACGAAACCAAGACATAATTATTAAAACGTATACTGTCGGGAGGTAATGGCATACAGTTTTGAAAAATATATAATCCATTATAATAATTGCTTGGTGTAGTATAATGTTCAAATAGAAATCATAAAATGTGAGTATGTTTACTAAGAAAAAATTTAAATTTTTATTAAAAAATGTTAGTGGTGTGCTTCCTTATGGCTGGCACAATATATATATATATACATAGAGAGAGAGAGAGAGTGAAGGAGGAGGAGGATGGAGAGATTGAGAGTGGGCGAGAGCGGGAAAGGAGACGATATAAACAACTACCAGAGTGCAATACAACCAGGGAGAAATAGAGACATTTAAATATTTGCCTAATGTCTTCAGAGTTGATGCATCTCATTTCATTATTGACTTTATTGATAATGTTTTGATGGGAGAAACCCGGCCATTATGGCTATTTTAATGCAAATGTTAAAAGAGTAACAAGATGTCTTTCAAATCAGCGTCGCTAATATTGAAATCTCAGTCGAAGGTCGGCATTGATTGAAATATTTTATTCATTAAATACTGTAGCCCAAAATATTGAGCATTTTCAGCCTTTTTTTTTTTTTAATTGAGTCTTTCTACACACAAGAGAAAGATGCTTGTATCGGTTCAGAACATTCTCTCTCTCTCTCTCTCTCTCTCTCTCTTTCCAAAATAGATGGTTTAATGAATGTTTTCTACTTACGTTCGATATAATTGTTGCACTAAAACTGCGAATTCGTACATTTCATGGTACATAGGTTATAGTCGAGGATGAAAGACCCGGCGGTTCGATTTCAAATCCTGGAAAAATTTTTTGTTCAATTCACGCAAGTATCTTTGGGAAAGATATGACTCCATTACTTCTCCCTAAACGATGAAAAATAGTCGGGCAAAGTATACATTCTAATCTTAGGACTGCAACTGGTTTAACAGAAGGAAAATTCTAAATTTAAACCAGTTCTAAAAAATTGGTGTTGTGTCGTATCCAACCAGTGAAGAAAAGGGTAGTTAAATATATACATTTCACTGTGACTTGAAAAATATAATAAATGAACGATGTTTAAATGTGCTTCATTTCAATAGATCATGAATCCCTAAAAGGGTCAGTAAATTCCCCTTGAGGTCGGTTATTTGTTTATATTTCTGAGATGAATCTTGATATCATTACTTAGAATATTCTGACTATTGACTTCAATTTGTTATAATCACAGCGTTTCGGCTAATATGTCCTTCGACTTTTATCAGGTGTTTCATGTCGATCTCGGGAGTCCACATAGAATCTCGAACTGAACTCTTTATTTGAATCATAGGGGTAAGACTGTTCCAATTCTGTTAACCATGATAGGGTACAAGTGTTATTTTATAGTAAGTATTCCTTATTAGTCTGACCAGTTGTAGGGATTGAACCTGCAACCTCCAGATGATTTCACTCCGAAGCTCCTTCCAACCAAACGCCTTATTCATTGCGTCATGTGTCCTTGCCGTAGTCAAATAGTCAATAAATGTTTAGGAGTCAGAAAAGGGCCAAGGGAATCGAAAGCTGACCCTGAGTAATAAAAAAAAATTGTGCAAAATGACAGCGATCTACTCTGAGCATGTCCTGTATATTCACTTATCATATTGCATGTATTTACCCAACCCCTTCGCCATATGCAGGATGGGACACAAGGTCAATTTGTAAGCAGAGTACAGCTGGTTTGAATGCTGGTTTTTCGTTCTTTCAGACTGGTTACCTTACTAAGTCTAAAAAATTCAGTCTGATCTTTATTTACCCATAGACGAAGAACAATTAGATGAATGTCTTTTACGAACACGAAATAAAAAGCAAACAACCTCGTCCAGTATTCGAACTCTGGTCACCGTAACCGAGTCTATTTCCATCAATGAGAACCGTTACATTAAGTACGGCCCCTTTATAATCTAATATTTTCTTGTATTTTGATATGATTGAACACATGTTGAATTCCAGAATTATATTTGATTTTTGGTACATTTTTCATGTCAATCATGACACGCTAAATAGTTTTCTTTTCTTTTCGTTTCAGTGGTTTCGTAACTACAATTATTATACACAACTTCACCCAGATAGATACAGTTTCATGTCCATGGTCTCACAGTATTTTTTAGTCTTTCGTTTTTGTATAGGACTTTACCTTATCCTTCAAACGAAACAAAATGGCTGCAACAACATTTTAAGATTGGCCTAAAACCTTGCTGTAATTGAATGATATACGTTAGGACTATCTTGTTAAAATCATTCGTGTACGTCGAATAAGAAATATAACGTGAGACACCTATGTCAAATATGTAGTAGACAGGGTAGGATTTATTCTATCCGCTTCAATTGACTCTCTCTCTCTCTCTATCTATCTCTCTCTCTCTATCTATCTTAGCTAATATTGATCTATTTATCTCTCCCTTATCAAGGTATTTCTATCTCACTCTGTTTATATTTTATCAATTTCCCTGCCACACCATCTTTATCTTCGCCTTATCTTTGGGGCTTAGAATTCGTTCACTATATCACTTGCAGATGGACTAGACAGTACCCGCCCCAACAAAAAATAGCCGGTGTCTTTGCTATGACACTAAACTGCATCGAGTGGTGAGGCTCACTTCTGGGGATCTAGGAGGTGTAAAGTAGCTTTTAATTGCCATTACTCCCAGGTACACTTTAATCCGGAGTAATAAAACCTGTTAGGATTCCATCAATGGATCAAATTAATTTGTTTGAAAATTATTGAATAGGAATTCTTGATACCATATAACTGAGTGGGAACTATTTATATTATGAATAGTTATCTGATGCTATTGTTGTTAATTAAAGATTATCATATATGCGGCTGAAGGAAGGTAGTTTCGCTTTATGAGCTTAGTTTTTGGTATTACTGGGAGAACCTGAGGTTTGTAAACTGACTCCTTTTCTTCTCCTTACCTCATTCGCTTGTTATCTTCTTATTGTCTGGCGTAGCCATAAGGGAATTAAGAACGAAAGGAAAAGGACAACGATACCGTTAGATTCAAATTTTATTTTGAGGGTTTGCAATTATTCTTTGGTGTTTAATGTTTTCCTGGACCAGTAGAAATAATCGGGCTTCTCCATGGACTCATTTTGGGCAAGTTATAAGTTTGAAGGTCCGTCATGTGCCTCGCTGCCACAAGCAGGAGATGCAAAGCGCTGCTAGGCCCCGAGACTTAGCCAGCATGTGCACTCTCAACTAGTAGCCGAAAGAAAAAGATCCGTCTCTCCCAGCCGAGATTATAAAAGTTTATGAGAAAGAATTTCTCTTTGGCACCAGGAAGCCCATCTTTTCAGGTATGTGTTGATTTCGCTTACCGTTTCATTTGCATCTATTTATTTTGTTATTTTCTTTTTATTTCATTTCAAACCCCAAACATTTGTTATTTGAAACCATATACGTAACTGTGTACAAAAAAATTGTTATCATTAAATAGATATAGAAACTTTAAAACGTATAATTATTATTATTCGATAATAATACCAGATATTGGATAGCTGTAAATTATTTGTGTAAAGATGAGTTTCTTGAAACAAGAATTCTTTACAAAGGAATAGTATTGATTATTTGAAACTATATAAAATATTAGTAATAGATAGAAATTCGTGAAATCCTACTAACGTGGGAAATAATTTCTCTTCGATAGGAATACTTGATATAATTAACTGTGTACAAAAAAAACTCTTAAGAAAATAAACAAAATATATAAACATAATCTTACAATTCATACAATTCCCTAAATTCTAGGCATTAAATAATCCTAGATAGGTTGAAATGCCGTAAAAATCAACCAATCAATCAAACCCTTTTGTTCTATAGCCTTTATGTTCATAGCTATTTCAGTTTCTATATATCTCTCGTCGGCTGTTTACATATACAATCTTTTTATCTATCGTTTCAAATCATAATATTATAGAGTTTAGATGGTTGGTTGGTTGGTTTGATTGCGTTTTATGGCATATCAAACTTTGTAAGTTATTTAACGTCCAATCGTTTTTACACAAATAGTCATTTCTATTTCAAACAATTCAGTTTATCATGAGTACACCGTTTAATTGTCAAAAACATTTATATTTCAAGCTATTCAGTTTAGTCAAACAGTTCTATTTCAAACAATTCAGTTTAGCATAAGTTTGCTGATTATTTCTATTTAACCTATTGATAGGGTGCTATCAGGTGCTACTATTTCAGGCCAGAGTGGACCTGGGAGCAATGGCAATGAAGGAGTGCTCCACATTCCCCAAAGCGCCAGCATCAATGGAACCTCACCATCCGATTGTTTAGCGTCATATTCAGGACTCTCGTTGTGGAGGGAGTCTTACCCCACTACAGAGGCGCAGTTGGTGTATTTTACAGCCCCAGCCGACTGGGCAATAGAGTTTAGAGTTATGGTGTTTAGTCAGCTTCTGTCGCAAAGAAATTCAAGCAGATTATTTTTCGACTGCAATTTTATCTTTCCAAACGAACAACTTGGTCCGAAAATTTAATTAAAAAATTAAAAAGAATTCTCTATAAACCATCACGTTGCTCTTCTATTTCCAATTTTTTATTAAATTACATAGAGACTTTAATTCAGCTCAAATGAAATTCAAAGAACATAAATACACTGTGATTATTTATTAAACTTTGCCAATGTCGCTTAGATTATAAATTTTTCGAGGTGCGTTACGGTCAAATCCCGTTAAAAGTACCGGTTCACGCGAGATCACGGAAGTTAAACAGCGATGACCCTGTTTAATATTTAAATGGGTAACCACTTACGCAACATCAGGTACTGTAAGCAATCTAAAGCCTAATGGACTTAACGAGCACAGTTCAATTCCTAGACGAAGTTGACACATTTTACTTCGCACTAATTCCCTTTGGAAAGGCATGAATCCATCTTTTCTACGCACACGGCAATGGGTAAAAAGTAGGGTGGCTTGAGTATGACATTAAGCAGCATCCTGGAGCGAGGATCTTGTTCTGAATTTCAGGGGAGAGCAACTATTACATCAAGGGAAAATACTTCATTTAATAAACATTTGTAAGAATACAAATTCGTACGCACGCATTATAATAGTTGAAAGTGAACTAGAGGAGTCCCCGGGGCGTGATGGATAAAGTACTGTACTGTAACCTCGAAGGAAGCAAGTTCGAACTCCAGTCGCGTTATTACGTTCATTTTTGGACTAATGCTCTCTGGAAAGTTACGAACCAATATAACCCCAACACCACCTGAAATTAGTTAAATAGTACCACTGCTGAGCTTCCATTCGGATGGCTTTGGCAGTAAATAACCCACAATGGTTGATTTGCCATTAAATTGAATAACTCTTTTAATATATACATTATTTTAAAATGAATAGGTCTGCAAATGATTTCAGATTTGGTATTCAGGTTTTTATAATTTCATATACTTGTGTTTCATTCTCAGCGTCTTCTTCTGGAGATTTTAAATAGTTCAGATAAATGTCGATTATCATTTTATTCTAATGATTGTTTTGATATGATTTTTTTGTGTTTATTAATGTTCCATTGGAGTTTCTACAAATTATCTTTGCATGCATAAATATCTATTTGTGTGTGTGTGTGTGTGAACATATGATTATATTCACATTTACGTGGAGCATTCAATAGGTTTCCAGACTTTTTTGTACAGGCATTAAAAATTATTGTAGACACTTGAAAATTCAGTATGTTATTGCTATACATCTTATGAGATGACAGACTAATTTTTATGATTTCAACTTCGAATGAATAGCTACAGTCGCAATTGGAATACACCCTACTAAAGCCTGATTGTCACAGCTGGTGAATTTCAAAAATGCAATCTGGACGTGAGGACACTTGAGAAGAACGATCTGCAATAAAATTCTGGAAAAAATGTCATAGAAACGTATGGAATGCTTCAGACTGCTTTTCGACCATCTTGCATGAATCGAGAATCAGTTTTTGAGTGGCATAAGAGATTCAAGGAAGGCAGGGAGTCTGTGAGGGATGATGAGAGGTGTGGGAGGAGTAAGGAAGTCAATACACCAGAGTTGATTGGCCAAAGGGTTAGGGTTAGGGTTACTTTGTGGAGTTTTTAAGGGAGTTTAGGAAGAGATTCCGTCGGAAGAGGCCAGCACTCTTCAAATTGGGTCAGTGGCATTTCCCCCAGTCCACAACTCCATTCTTGTCACAGACTATTGGACCAAGATGGACATCAAGACAGTTCCTTAGTCTGCCTATAGTCCAGACCTTGCTCCCTGTGACTTTCGGTTATTCCCTAAGCTCTGAGGCTGTCGTTGAGAGACAATTGAGAAGAAAGAGGCTGTGACGAAGGTCATTGATACGCTCACACAAGAGGACTTCCCTGGGGCTTTCCAGAAGTTGTTGAGACGGTACAACCAGTGCATTGCAGTCGGAGAAAATTACTTCGAAGGGGACTAGAGCTTCATATGTGTACTATCAATAAAAGTGCCTATACGAAAAAAGTCTGGAAACCTATTTAATGATCTTCGTATATATTTATATTAGATAGGTTTTGTTTCGTCTTAATTCCAGAATGTCCAATTGGAGTTAATCCTCCGTGAAGACCTGGTCTATGTAATTTTTTTCCATATATATAAATTAGAATCCAATAAAAGTCAATAAACTAAATGAAATTTCTTTTTCAGTTCGACTGGAGGGGAATCTAAAGTGGGTAAACGTCCCCGGGGAAAATTCAAATACCTCTGATTTTAATGAAATTAAGATCATATTGTTGATGTTTACTAGAAGTCAGGATCTTTATCAGAGAGTGTACACCGATTTGATTCTTGGCAACTGGGGAAATAGTGAATCAGTTTTTCTAAAATTTTTACAAACTGGGAAAGGTGCCGAATCACATTATTTAAGTGTTAATTGATTTGATTAATCATACTGTTTCAGAGTTTTAATCATTTCTCATTTTCCTTTTCTAATGACTTTACTTTTGTATTTTTAAAAACATACTTATATCTTTATGCCTCCATGTCTTCGATATAAAGATTGCCTGCATCATACTTGATTTGTTAAGTATCATAAATAATTATTATGGAGATGTTACATTAATATGATAACGTATCGTTGATATTTAGTGTTTGCTACGATTCTTAAGTAAACATTGCAATATGTATATCTTTATAATTTTCCTCAAGCTTTTATTTACTTGCATATTTCATGCAAAAGCCGCCGTGAATGAGGTGGCTGCTTCAATTTTATAAACCAGAATATTGAGATAAAGAACAAGATTATATCTGGTTTAAACGAAGCACCTCTTTTACACAAAACTGGCATTCTTTTCTTTTGAGTTACAAGAATTGATATAGATTTATCATTTACATGATTGTTAACAGTATTTTTATTAGGATAAACGAGTAGTGAATTCAATCGTATATGAGACTAGATTATCAGTTTTTGACCGAGGCCTAGTTATAAAAGCTTGCGGATATTAAGCTCCAAAACATTAAATAATATCGAAGCAGTAAGTTTCACTAATTAGAGTGCAAATTTTGAAGGCTCTTTCAAAACCCAGTCAACGACCGCTATTTTTAATTGTATTTTCTTAGCATTGTCATCTGTGATAGTTTTTTTTTTATTAATCTTTAGCTTCTTGCGAATCAACAACGTTAGCCTTATTGAAACTCATACAATCCACGGAAAAGTTTTTTTTAGTTAAACCGAATATATTTCTTGTAGATGGGTAACATCCTGCCCAAGACACACAAAAGAAATGTCGGGGCTATGACACTAAACTGAATGTGATTGTGAAGCTCCAGTTCTCAAGATTTCGGAGTACCCTTTGACTTTTATTACTCATAGGCCCATTCTTACCCGGAGAGGCAGTATTTATTAAGGTCCCATCCATGAGTTAGATAGATATGTTTAAAAATTATTCGTATTCGACAGTAGGCGCTATAATTATTTAGTTTGGTTTGGTTTGGTTTTAAGGCATAAAAAATATTGTAGGTTATTTAATGCCAAATTCTCTTTATACATTTATATTAAATATAAGATTTCTAAACACATTTTGTCGATAATATTTCTAAAAAAAACCTGAGCTCATTTTTGCACACAGTTAAATGGTTGCACTTATTTCAATCTAATACGAGCAATTCTGTCAATATTAATCAATTTTTTGCACACAGTTTAATGCTTTCCAGTATTTCTACGTATCACAAACAATTTAATTGAAATGTCAAACAGTTCTATTTCAAACCATTCAGTTTACCAATCGTCATTTGTTAGCACTCAGTTTAAATGTCAAATAGTTCTATTTAACCCATATCAGGTGCTGCCACTCCGGGCCAGATTGAATCTGGGAACGACGGCAAAGAAAGGAGTACTCCACATTCCTCAAAGCTGCAGCATTACTGAAGCCTCACCATCTGATTGTTTAGTGTCATATCAGGACCCTCATTGGCGCAGTCTTATCCCTCTGAAGAGATGCAGTCGATGTATTCTACAGCCCTAGCCGACTGGTCCATATCATTGTTAACAAGTATTCCTAATTTGTTATTTGAAACCATATAAACAAATGACTATTATTAGATAGAAATAATAACTTGAAATCATAGAAGTATGTTTGAATCATTTTACTAGATGGGAATACTTCATATTATCTGTTTGTTAAAAAACACTCTGAACGAACAACAATACAAAAAGTGTAAATATGAACATAAAATAAACGCGATTCTAGAAACACTACAAATGAAATATTACTTTAATGATTGACATGCCGTTCAAATCAATTAATCAATCATATTTAAATATACATGTGTAAGAATTCATGAATAAATATGTAGACATATTATTAGTAGTTAAATTAAGCTTAAAATTGAAGAATTCAATTATTAACTTTCAAACTTTTTTCTCACCTTTTATCAATGACTGAATAAGCGATTCTTTTCTTGATCGTTTTTATAATCCTCCCCCTCTGTGATAGTTGTCTTGTTAATTTGGCCTTGCTGGAAACCGACAACATTAACCTTATTGAAAATCAAACCATCCACCGAAATATTTTTGTAACTTTTTTAAAGATAAGATAAATAAATTTCATACAAAAATGATCTTGTTTTTTTTTTTTTTAACTAAGCTTGGCTTAGCAGGTATTAGAACGCAGGTAGATTGATTTGAATAATTCTCTCATTTCAACTTGTTTTGGGAATATAAGCTTGACATATATAAATACATAGAAACTTATTGGTAATAAAATTAAGTTTGAAATTGATGCTTGGTTTTATTGTTTAATGGAATATCAACCTTCGTAGGTTATTTAATGCCCAAACCATCCTTCTAGAAGCACAGTAGTGGTACTATTTAACCCATTGCTAAGAGCGTTCTTACCTTTGCCAAGGTTATTTGTCCTTGGGTAAACGTAATAGCACGACTAGAATTGGAACTTCTCACTACAATTTCGCAGTCCAGCGCGTTAACTATTACACCACGAAGATACCCACGATTGAAATTGAAGAACTATTTGTTTTACTAATGGTTGCTTATGTTTATTTTGAATCTTTCTTTTATGATGGTTTTTTTTTTTTTTTCTCTCTTTTTTTTTCTTTTTAGTCTTTGAACTAAACTTTGCTTTCCGTTTATGTTTGGCTTTTTTTTTTCTTTGGGGATTTTTCTTTTCTTTTTTTTTCTTTCTTTTGGGATTTTTTCTTTGTTTTTTCTTGTTTGTCTTTCGTTTTTTTTTTCTTTTTGGTAGCGATTTTTTGCTAATTTGAATTTTTTGTTAAGTTTATGTTATGTTATTAATTCACGAAATTCTAAAATAGAAATTAACAACACTTTATCTTGGATTATTATTCATGTTTTAAACTCATGCAATCATTATGCATATATTCCAATGAATTTCCATAGGCACAACTAGACTTTAATAAAATATACCTAAAAGTATATATACATATATATGTAAACAATTTTCCTCCGGTATAATGTCATATTTCCAGTGAAAGATTTAACCGAGAAGGATAAGCTTGGCAGTCAAGAACAAAATAAAAATTAATCTGACGTGTTTTTTTTTTTTTTTCTTCTTCTTTTTGTTCCTTTCGATAAATTGCAGCGTAGCCAGCAACCATTTTTCAATTAATGTTTTAATAAGTCCAGCTTCATGGGTTTTTTTTTTCAAGTTATATTAGTCCAAAACAAAAAAGGGTTTTCATTCTGTTTTTAACAGGAATTTAATAAGAAGCTATTTTCCTTATAACTGCAATATTTCATAATTTGTCACTGCTGATATTGACATTATTCCAAAGCGAAAGCAGCTCTAGAATTTAGGATCCAGTGCTTTACAGTTCTTTTTTATAAGCGTGTGTTTTTTGGGGTGGAAGGGGTGTCAGTATTATTTTATTCCTGTCGAGTGGTGGTTTTCACTGAAGTCTAAGTGACAGCAAATTCCTCCAGGTCTCCAAAATTGTTCTGAGTATTCTATATTTCATTGGTACTTTGGTTTGGGTTGTTTTGATTCTTTTGGTCTCCAGTTCCCCAAGTCTCCTTTCCATGTCTTTGGAGACCTTTCCAAGTATACCGACTATAATTCATATTGCTGTCTCCCTCCTGTTCCACTGCTTTTTATGCTCTCTGGCAAGATCCAAGTAATTGTCAATCTTTTTATTTTATTTTCAATCTGTCCACCGGAACAGCAACATCTACTTGATGACGAGTTCTTTTCATGTTGATTAACCTGGCTGGGGCTGGGTTACCAGTTTGAACCGCAAAACCCCACTGGGTCTAATTTTCTCGAAAAATATTCTGGTTTATGCATATACGATTTGTCAACATAGTTAAGTCTTAATCTCTTGCACAATTCCCAGTGGATGATTTTCCCACCCAGTCCTTCCTTGTCTGGTATTACTTTTCGACCAGTTTGCTGTGTTCACTAATGTGATTAACCGTATCATTTTTCTCACCAAACAATCTACACTACCGAATATATATATATATATATATATATATGTGTGTGTGTGTGTGTGTGTGTGTGTGTGTGTGTGTGTGTGTGTGTGTGATTTGTAAGGGAATAGTTTGTAAGTGACTTTATTTTTAGACGAGATAGTGATCATTTGTTTGCACAGAGTGAAATAATTCTAAGTTTTCCAATCTTACATTAATAATTCAATTTAATATTAATCATTTATTTTCACGCAGTTTAAATGGTTTCAAGTATTGCTATTTAACTTTACCCATTCTATTCATCAAGTATTCCAATCTAAATCGAATAATTTGCACAGCTGTGTGGTTTCAAATAACTATTGATCTAATCCTTAGTAAATGATTGAGTGGTTCTATTTAACCAATCTAGACAGATGATAAAGAGGTATGGTCTTTCATAACTCTGAGGGGATCTCGTCAAGCCCTTCAGCTTTCCTATTTTTAATTTTCCTAATAACCGAGTCGAGTTCTTCTTTGGTGAACGGACCTAGTTTAATGTCTAATTGCTTACTGATAATTCTGGTGATCGGTTCATTTGTTACTTTCGCTGGGTTCCCCATACCTCTTTATCATCTATCTAGACTACGTGCTTAGAACTTCGATCGACAAAATCAGAGAAAATGGCTTCGAACTGACAAAGAAAAGAAGCAGGAGGTACCCTGCAAAAACAATTACCGACGCCGACTACGCCGATGACATAGCGTTACTGGCGAATACACCCAACCAAGCCGAAACACTACTACATAGTCTGGAACGAGCCGCCGCAGGCATTGGCCTCCATGTCGATGTACACAAAACTGAATACATGTGTTATAACCAAACAGGCGACATTTCCACACTAGACGGAACCTCTCTGAAACTAGTAGACAAACTCACCTACCTAGGAAGCAGCGTCTCATCAACCGAAAAAAACATCGACACACGGCGAACGAAAGCATGGACAGCTATAGATAGGCTCTCGATCATATGGAAATCAGACCTGACCGATAAAATGAAACACAGTTTCTGCCAGGCAGCGGTCGTATTGATACTGCTATATGGATGCACTACGTGGACGCTAACAAAACGGCTGGAGAAGAAGCTAGACGGCAATTACACAAGAATGCTGCGAACAATCTTGAACAAGTCCTGGCGGCAACACCCCACAAGACACCAACTATACGGCCACCTTCCTCCTATCAGGAAAACTATCCAAGCTAGACTAAACAGACACTGCTGGAGAAGCAAGGACGAACTCATCAGTGATATACTCCTATGAACCCCTGCATATGGCCAAGAAAAAGCAGGACGACCAGCACGAACATACATACAGCAGCTTCGTGAGGATACACGATGTAGCCCTGAAGACCTGCCAGAAGCGATGAATGATAGGGAGAAGTAGCGAGAGAGGGTCAGGGATATCTGTGCTAGCGGCACGACATGATGATGATGATGATTTAACTAACAGATGGGACTCTAACATGTTCTGCCATTCTGGGTTCGGAATAGACCAAAGACTAATAGTACTGAAAGGTTATTTCCCATTCTCCAGACTCTAGGACTGGAATCTAACCATCAGGTTAGTCATACCCAAGACGAATCCCTGTTTTTCTCAACTCGACTTAGCCACCGCCTCAAGCACCTTTCATAAAAAAAAGGTTGGTTGAGGATTTGCCCCAAGAAGAATTTGAAGAATGTGATCGGACTTAGATATATCGATGCGAGGGTTTGAAATGACCAGCCGATTCATTGGATTAAGTCTTTTCGACTACCCGTTTAGTTCAGTAAGGACCAAAGAGGAGTATCGCACGCCCAGTGACCTCTTTGGCAAACCGGTTCAAGAACTACACAACCCGTCCTCAATCATTACGGATCGCCACTCACAGCCAACAGGTAGCCTCGTTATTGGGGTCTTACCCATCTAGAGAGGTCCATTTGGTGCATTTTACAACCCAGGCCGGAAGGGTGGTATACTCGTTGTCTTTATTTCTTTTAAGTTATTTCTGTTGATATTATTATTATTGTGTTCTCTTTTGAGAGTATTTCACACCAGCGTTAGCTGATGGTTTTTCACCGGAGTTTGAATGACAACAAGTCTCCTCAAGTCTCTAGGACTCTTCTCAGTATTCTGGCCGATCTCAATAATGCAGTAGTTTGGATGGTCTCCACTCGTCCTTTTATTTTCAAGTCCTCCAGTCTTTGTACTAATCCTTTGATGACTGTACCAACAGCACCAATTATAATTGGTGTTATCGTCATTTTCATGTTCCACAGCTTTTTCAATTCCATATCAAGGTCGAGGTTATCCCTGTTTTCACATTCTTTCGATTTCATTCTGTGGTGCGCTAGGACAGCAGAGTCCACAATTCTGCAAGTTCTCTTTTTTTGTTGTTGATTATTATAAGACCTGGTCGTCTGGCCGAGATTTGGTGATACGTTTGTATCTCAAAATCCTAGAGGAGTTAGTGCGTCTCATTCTCTTGGACAGATTCTGAGTTGTACATATCCAATTGTTCGTATGATCAAACTTCAACTTCTTGCGAAATTTCCAGTGGATTACATTGCCTACCCAGTAGTGCCTAGTCTTATATTCTTTCTGTGCTAATTTGCTGCTTTTGCTGATTATGTGATTGATCATTTCGTCTCTTTCACCACATAACCTACACCTGCTGTTTTGTTGCATTTTATCTATTCTCGCTTTGATATGGTTTGTCCTTATGGCGTTGTTTTGTGTTGCTTATCATTATCATTATTATTATTATTACTCATTAGAGTTTTTCACAACAGCGTAAGCTGATAGTATTTCACTGGAGATTGAGTGACAGCAAGTTTCCTCAAGTCTCCAGGACTCTTCTCAGTATTCTGGCCGTTTTCAATAATGCTGTTGTTTGGATGGTCTCCACTCGGCCGCCAACTTCTAAATCTTCCAGGCCCTTTAATAATCCTTTGATTACCGTGCCAAAAGCACCAATCACAATTGGTATAATTGTCACCTTCATATTACATAGTTTTTTTTTTTCATTTCTCTAGTATGGTCGAGGTACTTATCGCTCTTTTCACATTCTTTCAGTTTTATTCTGTGGTCAGCCGGGACAGCAAAGTCGACAATTTTGCAGATTTTCTTCTTTTTTTTTTGGTTGATTATTATAAGGTCTGGTCTTCTGGTCGAGATTAGGTAATCCGTTTGTATATCAAAGTCCCATAGGAGTTTGTGTGTGTCATTTTCTATGACAGGTGCTGGGTTGTGCATATACCATTTGTTGGCATGGTCAAATTTAAATTTCTTGCACATTTACCAGTGGATCACCTTGCCCGCCCAGTCGTGTCTAGCCTTGTACTCCTTCGATGGTAATTTGCTGCATTCGCTTGTTATGTGATTTATGGTTTTATTTCTGTCACCGCATTGTCTACATTTACTATTTTCTTGCGTCTTATCTATCCTCGCCTTGATATGATTGGTTCTTATGGCGCTGTTTTGTGCAGCCATTAGGAGAGATTCTGTTTCTCTCGAAGTTTCCTTTTCTTAGCCATGTCCAGGTTTTGTCGTGTGAGATGTTGTTTATTAGTCGTTTAAAACGCCCATGGATTATTTTCTTCCTATTTTTGTTTCCTAGTTATTGTCATTCTGTTGTCTATCGTGTTATCAGTATCGTTTCTAATGGCCGTAATCAGTCCTCCTTCGTATTTTTCTATGTAGTCTTCGAGTTGTTGTATCGATGCGTCAACGTCGTCTTCGACGCTGGCAAGTCCTCTTCCTCCCTCTTTTCTTGGTACGTCGTCTCTAGGATGTAATGCCTTATGCATTGTCATTAGTTTTCTTGTTCTTTGGTCCATTTGTCTAAGTTCATCTCTGGTCCACTTGAGAAAGGGTCCCGAGTATCTAACGAGGGGTACAGCCCAAGTATTTATTCCTTTGATAAGGTTTCTGCTACAGAGCTTTGTCTCGAGTAGTTTTCTAGTTCTCCTGAAATATTCTTTTTGAATTTTGTTTTTCATTTCCACTTGTTTGATGGTGTCAGCCTCCAAGATTCCTAAGTATTTGTAGGTCTCGTTTTCTGCTAGCAATCTGATCTTGTCTTGATTTGGTAGTTCTATTCCGTCAGTTAGATGTCGTTTGCCACTTTCATGACGAGCAGAGCGCATTTTTCAATGACAAATTCCATCCCTATATCTTTACTGTATATTCTAGCTGCGTGTATTAGGGTTTCCAGTTCTTTTTCATTTTTTGCAAATAGTTTTATCTCATCCATGTACATTAGGAGGTTGATATTTTCTTGCGATCTGCTAAGTTTGTATCCGGCCGTGCATTTTCTGAGAATGTGGTTTAGTGGCATCATGGCAATTATGAATAGTAGGGGTGATTGTGCATCTCCTTGGAAAATCCCTCTTTGGATCTTTGTTTCAGCCATGTTTTTTCCTCTTGCTGTTAACTCAACTCTCCAGTTTTTCATGGATTTTTTCGATGAAGTTTATGATTTCATGAGATATTTTGTACATTTTGAGATAGATTATTATCCAGCTTTGCGGAACTATATCATATGTCTTATGCCATAGCTAGATTTTTCCGCCTATTCTTGCTTTCATTTAGGATGTGTTGATCTATGTACAGTAACTCTGCTGTGCCTCTGGATCCTTTTTGGCACCCTTTCTGTTCGTCAGGGAACAATCTGCGGCTTATTAGCTAGTAGTATATGTCTTCTCTTATTTGTGCTGTTAATATTTTCCACATCATCGGTAAACAAGTTATGGGTTTATAGTTGTTTGGTGCATTTCCTTTACTTGGGTCCTTTAGAATCAATGTGGTCTTTCCTTTGGTCATCTAGTCAGGCACTTGTGCATCTCGTAGGCATCTGTTCATTTCTAGAGCTAGTCTGTCATGAATGGAGGTGAATTTCTTGAACTAGAATCCATGTATTCCATCATGTCCTGGCGTTTTCCAGTTTGATATCTTTTTTAGTGTCTTTTTGGGTAATTCGATGTGTATTTCCACTTTGGAGCCTTCATCGAGTCTTTCTAGTTCTCTTGTCATATCGTTTATCCATTCAGCCTTTTCGTTATGCTTTTTCAGTTGCCATATTTTCGTCCAAAATCGTTCGGTTTCTCTGGCATCTGGTTGTTGGTATGTTTTTGTGTCATGCCCTCCCTGTTGTTGATAAAATTTTCTTTCGCTGTTTTGGAAAGTCCCATTTTGTCTCCATTGTTTTACCCTTTGTCGATATCTCTTTAGTCTTCCTTCTTTCGCCAGAACCTCCTGTTTATTTCTTCAAGTGGTACTGTTGTTTTTTCTCGTGTTGTCTTTTCCATTCTCTTCCGACATATCCCAGAATCTTTCTGTTTTACCATTTTGGCCTGTTATTATTATTATTATTATTATTATTATTATTATTATCATTACGATTATATTATACCTTGCGACTTTTTCACACCAGCGTTTGCTGATGGTCTTTCACTGGGGTCTGAGTGACAGCAAGTCTCCTCAAGTCTCCGTGATTCTTCTCAGTATTATGTCCGATCTTAACAATGCCGCATTTTGGATCGACTTGGCTCGTCCTCCAATTTCTAACTCCTCCAGCCCTCTGACTAAGCTTTTGGGGATTGTACCTAGCGCACCAACTACAATTGCTATCACCGCCTCCTTCTTGTTCCATAGCTTTTTTTTTTCTTCTCTGGCAATGTCTAGGGACTTGTCTCTCTTTTCGCTTTCCTTGATACTCATTCTGTGATCCAGCAGGATGGCAACGTGTACTATTTGGTACGTTTTCTTTATTATTATTATCATTATTATTATTATTATTATTATTATTATTGTTGTTGTTGTTTTGTTGTTGTTGTTGTATTCTATATATGCGGTTTGATTTTGAAAAAAATTAATTTTTTACGCTTTCTTTGTACGACTTTTTTATACGCTATTCTCCAAAAGTGTTTTGGCATTTTTGAAAACCTTTCACTTTTTTCTTCATCTTGAAACGGTCTGCCATTATAATTTTGGAATCTTTGTTCAATCCTTTTCAAATTTGTCAACTTTTTTTTACATTTTAACAGTTACTGTTGTCTTTTCGACATCTCAAATGTTTTCATTGTCTCAACATATCCTCCTTTATCATCCCCACCGTCATGTTAGCTGGGGTTGTAGAATACATTAACATCATCTCTACGAAGGAGACAACCCCGACCCCACCTTTCGATAAATATCCCGGATTATGACACTAAACTGCATCTGATAGTGAGGCTTCAGTTCTGAAGCTCCATTGCCATTTGTTTAAAGTTCACACTGAATTGGACTGATAGTTCCTATTATGGTCCTATCTAGGGGTCAAATAGAACTTTTCAATCATTCAACAGTAAGCAAACAAATTACCGGTGTTAAGTTTAATTGTTGGTGTTTCATAGCAATACTTGAAATGAATTAACTTTGCGTAAAAAAACTTAGATCTGGCTTGTTTAACATGTTACCTTCAAACTATTCGTTTACAAATTATATATATTTGATATATATGTTCTAAAAGAATTTGGCACTAAACGACCAACAAATGTTTTTTATGGCGTAAAACCCAACTAACCAACCAATCTTTATCCATTCATCTATCCTTTTTGCAGGTTTTAGAATTTGCTATATTCCCTGAAGAGGAGTAAGACAGAGTGGTAAAACCTGTTTGTGTCCCTCCTATGGGACAAATTGATCTTTTAAAAAATCGTTCATATTCAACCGAAATATTTAATACCTAATACCAAAAATCTGCAAATAATATTTCTTAATTCGTTTTCTTTTGATTTAAAATATGCTGTTAAGCAAAAAGGAGGAATGAATCTCTTCCAGAAATTACGGTAAAAATTAGTGAAATACGAAAATCTAACATTTGACAACGAGAAACTTCGACGTGTCTCAGAATTTAGGGCTAATATTATAACCGGAGATAATCGATCTTTAGTTCCCATGAGTGAATAATCGAAAATAACCATTTGATACTCTGGGTTAAAATATGGTAATAAAATAGCAATAAAGATCAATAAGTATCGCTTTATTTTCATAGACAGCAAAAAGAAAAACTTTTTATGGGTTGTGAATATGAATTTAAACTCTAAGAAAGACAGGAGAAGAAGTAAATGAGGACAAAAAGGAAGCAAAAGATGGAAAGAAACAAAGAAACAAATGAAGAAAAAGAAAAAGAGAAAGAATGAATGAAATAAAAGGAGGAAAGGAATAAAAGGGAGGAAGAAATATCAAATTGAGAAAAAAACATTTGGAAGAGAGGGTGAAAGAAAACGAGGAAACAATAAAGAAAAGTATATGATTGATTGTTTCCTCGTTTACTTTCATCCTTTCTTCCAAGTAATTAGCAGACGATATCCCACAGAAACCATTACAGACGCAGACACTACAGCTCACATAGCGCTTCTTGCAAATACACCTACTCAAGCCGAATCTCTTCTGCATTGCCTGGAGCAGACAGCAGGAGACATTGGCCTCTACTTGAACACAAACAAAACGGAGTACGTGTTTTAATCGAAAAGGAACTATCTCCATGCTAAATGGCGGTCCTTTAAAATTAATAGACAAGTTCACGTACATTGGTAGTTGCATCAAATCTACTGAAAGTGATGTCAAGATTTCCCTAGCGAAAGCGTTAACTGATATCAGTGGGCCCTCGAATATATGGAAATCAGATCTATGTGATAAAATAAAACGAGGTTTCTTCCAAACTACTGTTTGGGTGCACCACAATGACCCTGAAAAAATGCATAAAGAAAAACATAGACGGAAACTACACAAGAATGCTACAAGATATATTGAACAAATCCTGGAAACAACACCCCACGAAATAACTGCTATACAGCCACTTACTTCCCATCTCTAAAACCACCCGAGTAAGACGAACAAGACATTGCGGTACACTGCTGGAGAGGCAAAGACGAACTCATAAGTGACGTTCTCCAATGGACCCAGTCACATGGTCGAGCTAGTGTTGGCCGATCAGCAAGAACTTACCCATGCGGACACGGGATGTAGTTTGGAAGACCTACCGGGAGTGATGGGTGACAGGGGACCGAGATAGATAGATAGATAGATAGATACAGAGAGAGAGAGATTCAGAAAAATCCGCGCTATCAGCCCGACTTGATGATGATGATTATGATGATGATGATGACAGGATTGATTCAATAACGATTTTATTTTAACGACATGCAAACCTGTTAAGGGCTTTTTAACACAGAGTTTCTGAATTGCGTTCATTGTACATGTATATTAATATCCTTTTGTGTCGATATGATATCAAGAATTCCAATCTAATACAAATAATTTCGACACAATTTTATCGTTTCAGGTATTCCTGTCAAATGCAAATAATTTTAACACAGTCGTATGGTTTCAAGTATTCTTATCTAATACAAATAATTATGTAGTTGCAAGTAATTGTTCTTATTTAATAGTCATTTCTTTACACACATTTTTATAATTTCAAGTGGGGAGAAAAACTGAAAAACGAAGTAATCCAAAAGTGATGAAATTATTAGTAAGGAAAGTCCACGTTAATCCTTAGCAAATGATTAAAGGTCCAAGTAACTATTCGTAATGCAAATAATTTTATAGTTATTTGGCAGCAAATATTCCTATCGAATACAATAAACAGATCGATTTAAACCATAGATGGGACCTTAACGCGTTGTACCACTCAAGCTCTGGGTGCAATGGCAATAAAGAACAACTCCAGACTTCCCAGCTCCCCAGAACTGGAGCCTTCCTATCAGATGCAATTTAGCATCATACCAGGACAACCCCCTTCTACTTTTTTTGGAGTTACGTTTTATGAAGCTAGAATATTCAGCTATTAGATAAAAATGCTTTGCGTCTTCTTTGTTATTAGTTTATTTATTGATAAGTAAAAAAAAAATTAAAGGTGAACATCCTTCAAGTGAGCTACTTCTATAATTTTTCCCGTAAGAGTAGAACATTAAAATCAATACAACGTTACCCCATATGAAAGAGTTTCAAAGGTGCCTCTAACCCAGCAGAACTTGCTAAAACAAGTGAGCTGAAATATCAAAGAGACTAAATAAAAGATAAGTAACGTTTGTGCTTAGAACATCGGTTGATAAGATCAAAGAAAACGACTTCGAGCTGACAAAGAAAAGAAGCAGGAGGTACCCCGTAAAAACAATTACCGACGACGACTACGCCGATGACATAGCGATACTGGCAAATACTCCAAACCAAGCTGAAACACTACTGCATAGTTTGGAACGAGCCGCCGCAGGCATTAACCACCATCTCAATGCACACAAAACTGAATATATGTGCTTTAATCAAACAGACGAGATTTCCACACTAGACGGAACCTCTTTGAAACTGGTAGACAAATTCACCTACCAAAGAAGGAGTGTCTCATCAACCAAAAAAGACATCGACACGCGGCTAACGAAGGCATGGACAGCTATCGATAAGCTATCGATCAGGTGGAAATCAGACCTGACCGACAAAATGAAACACAGTTTCTTCCATGCAGCAGTCGTGTCGATACTGATGTATGGATGCACTACTTAGAAGCTAACAAAACGACTGGAGAAGAAGCTAGACGGCAATTACACAAGAATGTTGCGAGCAATACTGAACAAGTCCTGGCGGCAACACCCCACAAGGTACCAACTATACGGCCACCTGCCGCCCATCACGAAAACTATCCAAGCTAGACGAACCAAACATGCAGGACACTGCTGGAGAAGCAGGGACGAGCTCATAAGGGATGTACTCCAATGGACCCCCACATATGGCCGAGCAAAAGCAGGACGACCAGCTCGAACATACATACAGCAGCTATGTGAAGATACGGGATGTAGCCCTGAAGACCTGCTGGAGGCAATGAACGATAGGGAGAAGTGGCGAGAGAGGGTCAGGGATACCCGTGCTAGCGGCACGACATGATGATGATGATGAACGTTTCTTGGTCATTGGTCATTTATAATCTTCGTCACAACTACTTCATTCATTTTGGAATACCACATGTTTTCGTTTTTCGCTATTTGCAGTTTCACTTTCTTAAAGACTTTTAGTGGCGGGGGGTCCTCGTGGTGTAATGGTTAAAGCGATGGACTGCGGAATCGTAGTAAGTGAGTTCGTACTCCGGTCGCGCTATTACGTTCACCTTCGGGCAAATACCCTCGGGAAAGGTATGAACCCCCTTATCCACCCAACTATGGGTTAAATAGTAACACTACTGTTCTTCTCGGAGAATGGCTTTGGCATTAAATAACCTACAAAGATTGATATACCATTAAACAAAGAAACTAAAAGAAAGAATTTTATTCCCAAGCTTACTACATATGTGTATTTATCAAACTCTTTTCCTACCAGCAGGATGTGACAAAATATCAGTTTTTAAGCAGAGAACAGCCTGTTTGAATAGAAAATTTTCATTCTCCGAGATCGGTTGCCTTACAAATTCATGCATTCCCTAAAGAGCATAAGCGATATTTAAAACACAAGCAGCTTTAAACAGGATTTGAACTTGGGTCATCATTTCCTCTTCCTTCGACAATAACCTCCACAATAAGAGTGCCTTTCATTATTTCATGAATACATTTTTGACTGTCGTATAGAGAGGTTGTAGAATACACCGGCTGCATCTCTGAAGAAGTGTAAGGCCCTTCCCTATAAACGAGTGTTCTTCATATGACATTAAACAATCTGATAGTGAGGCTATCGCTCTCATGTCCACTCTGGTCCAGAATGGTAGCACCTGAGAGAATTCAATCTATGGGTAAAATAGAACTATTTGACTTTTAAACTGAGTGCAAACAAATGACTTATGCTAAACTGAATTCTTAGAAATAGGAATGATTGCACACTGAACTGTGAGTAAATAAATAGTTGATGTTCAATTAAATTAGATTGTTAATAATATTTTGCAATACTTTGAATCATTTAGCTGTGTTGACTTATGCTAAATTGAATTGTTAGAAATAGAGCTGCCTGATCATTTAAATGCGTGTATCTACAAAATATGTTTACATATATATATATATATATATATATATATATATATATATATATATATTTGTAAACATATTTTGTAGATACACACATTTAAATGATATATATATATATATAAGGAGTTGGATATTTAATGCCAATCCAAATATATATATATATATATATATATATATATATATATATATATATAAGGATTTGGCATTAAATAACCAACAACGATTGATATGCCATAAAATCAAACCAAACAAAACATTTAAAACTTTGAAAAAAGTAAGACAATAATACTTTTTTTTTCATGTAAACCTTGCAAACCTTACCAATTTCAGATTATATATGACTCCACGATATTATTAATTTTATCTTTCTTACAATTTCGGCTGTCTTTGTTGTAATATATTGGGCGAAAGTTTGTCATTGAAATAACTGCTGAACAAATAAGGTAATTGTTGTCCATGAGATAATCTATTTTCGTCGAACAGCATGTTTCTTATAATTAAGTTACTCGATTTGTTTGGTTAAATAATATACATAATAATTTATAGTTTTTCCTTTATTGTGTTTATCTAAAAATGTATAGACTTTACCACAAAAACTAATGAGACATCTTTTAAATGTTGCTAGACGATCCGTGAATCCGTTGTCTCCTTCTATAAGAGTGGTCCATATTGATGCTGATACTTTTATTTAAAAGAGTAAATGATTCAAATTAATATTACATAGTTATTTCCAAATATATCAAGAACTTTGACGATTACGAAAAGGACGCTCAGTATGAACAAATACACCACTAAATTCTCATTCAGTTACCAGTTGGACTGGAAATGTCTTGATTCTCTAACACAGGAAAATACTTCTAAAATGCTCGAACAAAAATCTCTCTATGAGGTGCCGCTTTGTTTGGTTAGTTACGGTTATACGTATACAAACATAATGAGAAAGTTCCAACTATTGGTCTTGTGGTTAGAGTGTTCGCCAAAGGCCCGGAAGACCAGGGTTCAATCCCAGGTCATCATACCAAAGGCTCAAAAAAATTGTACTTGATGCTTCCTTGCTTAACACTCAGCATTATAAGGTATGGATCAGCGATAAAGTGGAGCAATGCAAGGAAAAGAGTAGTGCCCTCCCCTACACCTCGGTGTAGTAGCTATTGAAAAGGCAGCCTTCGGGTCCCTCTCGTCTTATATAAAATAAACTAAGTTACTCAATTTGTTTTCCGTCCTGGGTATGTAACTAAAATTTATCTGATGGTGAGGCTCTACTTCTGGGGAAACTAATTATTGCATTACTCACATGTCCACTCTAATCCAAACTGGTAGAACCAGTTAGGGTCGTGCTTACGAGACAATTATATCGACTTAAAAATTATTCATATTTGAGAGAACCGTGTGCAAAAAACTCTTTAGGACACAATTGCACAGAAAAATGTAAATATGAATGTCCGATGAACACGCTTCACTAACCGCTAAAGAATGAAATACCCCTAGTCAAATTAACATGCAACCAACCAACCAATCATTCGATTCCTTCTGTTTAATTAGAGGTTAATCTTCAATTTATATATCTTTGTTTTAAATATTTTATTTATAAAGTTTATTTTAGAAACACATCCATTTTTTCATTAAATACAAGAGTCAACTTCAAGATTTTCACTGAATATCAGTAAAACCATACCAGGTTGTGTGAATACGCCTATTGTTCGGCGGTTAATGTTGTCTTTTTGATGTTTTCTTCAAAACAACCTAGGGAAATTCTAGTTGTTATGCATTGTAACGAACAGTCCCCTGTCGCTAAAACACCTTTTAATGAATACTTCTTTATAACTTTCTAAGCTAGGAAGTGACTATAGCAGAGCCGAATTTTGTAACAAAAAACCGGGCAGTTAAATTTATGTGCAACGACGAGTAACAATGCTAGCAATAACAACAGGGAGACTAGAACAATAAGGCTTAATAATACGAAAGAAAGAAACGTCTGTTTTAATTTTTAAAAAAAGGGAATAGTACAAAGGCTGAAGGCAACGGGAATTAAAAATATCATGTACTGAAAACTTTTAGAGATACATGTAAAGGGTAAAAAAATCGTGTTACAGGAAAAAAATGGCAGGAAAAAATACAAAGTTCAGCAATATCCGACAAAAGGACACTTCCTTAGGTCGTAAACTCCCACATTTTGTTTACATATCAATCTTCTCCTAATTTGGTTTCTGTTATGGGGACATATCCTTCCAATCTAGCATAAAACAGAAAATTTTATCTCAGACTTTGAAAAATATACTACATTTGCATATATTTGAATCCATACATTTTTTAGCTGTTTGAATTCAAATGAATACGAATATATCCATTATAAATTTTGTTTATATGCATGCATGGGTGGGTAAACGATGTGAAAAGCAATATATATCTACGTAATATACTGCGGATGGACAAAAAATTGGAAACACCAAGAATCTTAGTATCATAATTTTGAAACTCCTATAAAACCATCAAACGCTTCTTTTATTTTTATGGGTTTTTTAAATTATTATTAATTTTTCTTGTCTTATTTTACAAAAATTGTTGTTTTTTTATCGATACCATCGGAAGAAATTAATCAAAATTCATTAAAATCTATCAGACTTTAAAATAGGTTAAAATGTTTGTGCTCGTATGGCAGATGCTGTTGTAACAAAAACCGCTGAATTATTTGGTGTTGCAAGGAATACAGTATCGAAAGTAATGAAAGCATTTGAGAAAGGCGTTGATGTCAAAGGCTTCTAAGGAGACAATCATCTGGAGGACGCAGGTTCAATCCTGACTGCAGGCGAGTAACAATACAGGAATTCTTAACACTTGTACCCGGTTATGGTTAATGGAATCAGAACAGGTGACCCCTGTGGTTTCAATAAAAACATAGCTCGAAGTTCCGTGCAGATTCCCGAGTTTCACAAACATCTGAAGAATGCCAGATGACATATCAGAATAAAGATGAAGACAATAATCCGAAAACCCTTAATGATAGAAAGGAAAAACCTACTCCCTGAAGCAAAACTCTGACAAGGACCGTCGGGCTCTTACGCGAATTGTTAGAAAGGATCGCAAAGATACAGCTATGAAAATTACAGCAGAGCTTAATGACCATGTCGGGTACCCAGTTTCCTCAAAAACTGTAAGAAGAGATGTGCACAAAGGCGGATTTCACAGTGGAGGGGCTGCAATCAGAAACGGAATTAAAATAAATTTGTTTGAAGTTTTCAGGTGTTTCCATTATTTTATCCAACCCTTATATATATATATATATATATATATATATATATATATATATATATATATATATATATATATTAAAGGCATATATCTACATTTTTGTTAATACATACGAATCAGCGCATAAGGCGTGTTCTGACGGGTTGCGACACTAGAGCTGAATTTAGTAAAATCAAAAGTGAACACGGAATAAAGGAAAAGTGACATTGTCTTCAATGCCATTCAAGACTTATAGCGACTTATTCTACCGAGTTAGAATAGTGACTTAGTCGAGGTGAGTTATTCAAGCGACTTATTCTAGCGAGTTGTTCAAGCGACTTAGTCTAAAATTATTCTAGCGACTTATTCTAGCGAGTTATTCTTGCGAGTATTCCATTTGTCGAAGCTTATTTCAAACGCTTTTTCTAATATGGGGGAGGGGGTCTTCGTGGTGTAATGGTTAAAGCGATGGACTGCGGAATCATAGTAACCGAGTTCGAACGCCAGTCGCACTATTACGTTCGCTTCGGACAAAAACCCTTGGGGAAGGTATGTACCCCCGTATCCTCCCAATTATGGGTTAGATAGTACCATTACTATTCTAATATGATGGCTTTGGCATTAAATAACCTAACAAGGTTGATATGCCATCAAACAAACCAAACCAAATTTTCTGATATGGTGTGAAGCTTTGTCTTTTAATGTCTTACACGTCCTTAAAATCTTTCCTTTAGATAAACATTCCTTTTAGAAAACAAGTATAAATCTCACAGAGCTAGGTCTAGTGAGTATGAAATACAATTCACTTACACAATTGAAAAAAAGGCTCTTGAAAAATATCAAGACTGCTTTTGAATTTTTCTTTTTACATTTAGGCACTTACTCATCAAAATGTCATCATTTCATTAAATAAGTTGTTCAGCAAGTTACTCATCTTTATTTTTAATTTTCAAATCAAAAAAGCTTCAGTATCAATTCTTTTTCATCACACGACGGATGGGGGAATTGCCTTTTGTCTTTGTTGTTTTTTCAATGAAATGACGTTGACTTTTCAACGACATCAAGTCCAAATAACAAGAACGTCGAGGCTACACAAAAAATGTTAGTTTAGGGATTCAAATGACAACAGGTATTAAAAATGTTTGATTGATTTTCACATATCAGTACGTCTAAAGTTATTTTATGCTGAGGGGTTTGTGGATTTAACTCATTGTACGTTTATATTTATATTTTTGTTTTGGAGGTTGGCGGACGAGTGGAAACCATCCAAACGACAGCATTGTTGAGAACTGCCAGAATACTAAGAAGAGTCCTGGAGACTTGAGGAGACTTGCTGTCACTCAGACTCCAGTGGAAAACCATCGGCTAACGCTGATGTGAAAAGCTCTAATGAGTGAATACAACTAATCATAATCATCTCTCAAGTGCAGGATGACCCCCCACCACCAAAAAAAAGAACCCATATACTTTTTTATTACTTCTACAAAAATAAAGTAAAATAATTCTAATTTTGTACACTCGAACTTCTGGACATGTTGTTGAATACTATGGTCCCAATTTTTCATGCACAGTATCTACTTTATATCCTGAAAAAAAGAAAAGGCTAGAATTAAATTTATGAATTTCAGTCAAATATATATGGGTTATGTTTTTTGGGGAGCCACGCTGTAGAAGTAATAATAATAATAGAATTACAGCATTGTTGAGATCGGACAAAATACAAAGAAGAGTCCCAAAGACTTGAGGAGACTTGCTGCCATTCAGACTCCAGTGAAAAACCATCAGCTAATGCTGAAGTTAAGACCTCTGAAATGAGCGAGAAAAAATAATAATACAAGGAAATGAAAATATTGTTACAAATTTACAAGGAAATGCAAAGATGACAACTTTATATGGAAATACACAGCGGGGTATAAGTTTATATGGAAATGTACAGAGGGCTACAAAATTAAAAATAAATGCTCTGAGGGCTTCAAATTTACAAGGAAATGCGCAGATGACTACAAATTCACAAGGAAATATATACGTGGTAACAAATGTACAAAGAAATGCCCAGATGACAACAAATTTACAAGGAAATACGAGGTGCCTTCAATAAGTTTCCAGACTTTTTGTATAGGTGATCGTAGATTCTTGAAAATTCCCTACGTTATTGCTATACATCTTATGAGATGACTGACCAATTTTTATGATTTCACGTTCAAATGAACAGCTACAGCAGCAATTGGAATACACCCTGCTAAAGTCTGATTGTCACAGCTGGTGAATTTCAAAAATGCAATCTGGACGTGAGGACACTTTAGAAGAACAATATGCAATAAAATTCTATTTTAAACTTGGAAAAAATGCCTATGGAATGCTTCAGACAGTTTTGGACAATCTTTCATGAATCGAGCATCAGTTTTTGAGTGGCATAAGAGATTCAAGGAAGGCATGGAGTCTGTGAGGGATGATGAGAGGTGTGGGAGGAGTAAGGAAGTCAGAACACCAGAGTTGACTGGCCAAATAAAGAATTTCATCGATAAGGACTGTCGTGTGTCTATTGAGACAAAAAGTTCACAGTTTGATGTCAGTGTAGGAACTGTACATACAATTATTCGCGAGGAACTGAAGATATGGAAGATTTGCGCGAAGTTTGTCCCAAGAGTGCTCAGAGAAGATCAGAAAGAAAGACGTTGCCATGACAGTAGGGAGATGGTCGAGCTGATCAATTCAGATCCTGCAGTTCTTGATGCTCTGGTGACCTGCGATGAAAGCTGGATCTACTGCTATGACCCAGAGATCAAGAGACAGAGTTCCCAGTGGAAGCATGCTGGCTCTCCCAAACCCAAGAAGGCCAGACAGAGCAAATCCATCCACAAACTTTTGATGATCCCTTTTTTTTTTTTTTGACAGCACTGGTATGATCTACATGCAATGGGTTCCCACTGGACAGACAGACAACAAGGAATACTATGTTGAGGTTTTAAGGGAGTTCAGGAGGAGATTCCTTGGGAAGAGGCCAGTACAGCAGTTAACAACTCCATCCTTATCACAGACTATTTGACCAAGATGGGCATCAAGACAGTTCCTCAGCCTCCTTATAGTCGAGACCTTGCCTGCTGTGACTTTTGATTATTCCCGAAGTTCAGAGGCTGTCGTTATGAGACAATTGAGGAAATGAAAGAGGCTGTGACGAAAGTCATTGACACGCTCACACAAGAGGACTTCCATGTGGCCTTCCAGAAGTTGTTGGAATGGTACAAGTGCATTGCAGCCGGAGGAGATTACTTCGAAGGGCACTTGATTTTCATGTGTGCACTATCAATAAAAGTGCACATACGAAAAAAGTCTGGAAAACTATTTAATGATCCTCGAATATATATATATATATATATATATATATATATATATATATATATATATATATATATGATTTGTTAACATATTTTGCAAATACAGTCAGTTAAACGACTAGGCAGTTCTATTTCTAACAATTCAATTTAGCATAAGTCAACAAAGTTAAATGGCTCTTTGCATCGCTACGCATCACAAACAATTCAATTAAACGCCAGTCATTTGTTTACACACCACTAAGTAACCAAACAGTTTTATTTCTAAGAATTCAATTTAGCATAAATCATTTGTTTGTACTCAGTTTAAATGTAAAACAGTTTTATTTGACACATAGATTGGACCCTACCAGGTGTTAGCATTTCGGGTCAGAGAGGACCTGATAGCAATGGCAATGAAGAGGTACTCTGCATTTCCCAAACACCGGTATTAATGGAGCCATACCATCAGATTGTTTCGTGGCATATGCAGGACCCTCATTTGAGGGGGTCTTACACCTCTGCAGAGATACAGTATGTGTAATTTTAACCCCCCCCCCATACGACACGGCCTGTCATAAATGTATTCATGAAGTAATGAAAGGCACGCTTAATGTGACGGTTATTGTCGTAGGAAGTAGAAACGATGACCCAAGTTCAAATCCTGTTTTAAGCTGCTTGTGTTTTAAATATCGCTAATGCTTTTAGGAAATGCCTGAATTGGTAAGGTAACTAATCTCTTACTTCGAGCAGTCTGTTCTCTGTTTAATAATTCTTTTCGTAGTGGAATAATTTGATAAATATATAAATGAAGTAATTTTGGGAGTCTTTAAGAAATATGACCTGGGTTCAATCCAAGGTTGCGTCTTACCAAAGATTTTTAAAATGGTACTTGATACTTCCTTGCTTAACACTCAGCAATATAAGGTATGTATCAAGGTAAAGTAGAGCAATCCAGAGAAAGGAGTAGCGCCCTCCCCTACATCTCGGTGTAGTAGCTATTGAAAAGGTAGCCTTCTCGTCACCCTTGACTACGGTCACCAACAACAAGAAATATGAAAATGCAGGTCGCCGAAAACAAAATACAAGCTGTATTTGAAAATTTTTCGGAATGAAGCTGTAGTGACGAAGATTATAAATTACCAATAATAAAGAAAACCTTACTTATCTTTTATTTGGTCTCTTTGATATTTCAGCTCATTTATTTTAGTGAGTTCTGCTAGGGTAGAGGCACCTTTGAAACTCTTCTTCATATGGGGTAGCATGGTACGATCGTATTATGCACTACCCATTGAAAAAATTAACAGTTATTTGTTTAAACACCGTTAAATTATCAAACATTTCTATTTCAAACAATTCAATTTAGCATAAGTCAGTTGTTTGTACTTAGTTTAAATGTCAAACAGTTCTATTTGACGCATAGATAGGAATTTATGAGATGCGGACCTGAGAATGATGGTAATGAAGGGGTACTCCGCATTCCCCAAATCTCCAGCATTACTGGAGGCTCACCTTCAGATTGTTTAGTGTCCTGGACACGAAACAATCAATGCGAGGACTCAAGGACAACACTAAAAAGAGCAAAGAAAGCCTAAATACAGCCGCCACCATTGGTAATATAAATACAAATAGAAAAACAACAAAAACTTAGAAAGAGAAATGGGAAGAAAAACAACTGTTTTGATATTCTAAGCGACGAACTGGGAGATTGTTCACGAGAAGACTAGGTGTAACATAGCCATATATTAATACGTGAAATATACGGATATGTAAAAACGTTCACATGCAAAAAATGCTCATAAAATGTTTATACGCATAGGAATCCGAAAAACACGAAACACTGACGACTCTCTTGGTTCTGGTACAAAACCTTTATTACCTTCTTTAAGTTTAGGTTTTCGACACGAGGAGAGAGAGACACAATCTTTCTATGCTGAATGTTCGTCCATCGTCAGCTCTCAACTCACTAACTCAACCAATGCGCGCGCGCCCCGCTGTCCACAAACTGCCTGGCCTCGCCCAGGTCCGAAAAATCAACTCGCTTCGTCTAAGTCCAAATCTCAAATCACTGCTTTTATTCAAAATCACTAAGAATCCCGGTCCATCGTTTAAGGCATGACGTCATTCACATCCCCAGTCGCATTTCCTATCTGGAGTTTTTATTGTGACATCTCTGATTGTCACATCCTCCCCGCACGCGCATGAACACCTGCACTCAATGTGTGCGCCTAACTAACCCGAATGATAAGATATATAAAACGAAAAATGATAATATAAAAAAATCCTTCCGCAATTATATAACATAGGTCAGGCCTAAGAAAAGGAGACTTCAACATAGAAACTGAATCATTCTTTATAGCGGCACAGAATAATGCCATAAAGACAAGATTATATTAAAGCAAAATTGCAACAGAATAGCAACTAAAACTTAAGTGTAAACAAAAATGAAACGGTTAATCACATATCAAGTGAATGCGGCAGACTTGTACACAAGAAGCTCAAGACTAGCTACGACTACCTAGGAAAGGTGACCCACCGAAAATTGTGCCATAGATTAAAATTTGACCATACAATCCATGTCTATATACACAAACCAAAATCACTCCTTCTGAATGAGAAGAATAAAATTCTCTAGGATTTTGAGATACAAACGGGAAAACAGTATTATATACACATTATAGCCACGAAGGCAGCACTAATGGATATATAACACCGATTTTCATGCTTCAAAAATCCAGATTTCCCCTTTTTATATCATACACACTTCATAGTTATATAGAGCATAAGTGGAATAACAACTTCAATCTTATATATATATATATATATTTCATTATATATATATACATATAATGTACATTATATATATTTTATATTTATTAATATATATATATATATATATATATATATATATATATATATATATATATATATTCTAATGTTGTATGCCAAAACACAAGCGTCCATCCACACAAAAATATATGTATTGCGCCGTTATCCACTCACAAATTATTTTAATTTATGACTTCTTCACGAGATTAAAATGTTTTTGTTGCTAGTAAAAATGTCAGTTTTTCATTACCAGTCGAGGGAATGGTGGATATTTGTGTTTGTGCCTTTAATCTAATTATTCCTTGCACGGTCAGTTGGCTGGCATTTCGCGCCGATTTATTCGCACTATGCAAACAGAAATGTAACTTTAATCAAACGTAGACCCCATAAATAGAGTAATAAAAAATGCATAATTAACAGGCTGAAGGAGAGAAAAAGTGGGATAATAGTCTGTGGGAGAAACAAAACAAAAAAAAAAACGATTTTTAGAGTAAAAATTGAGAACCAATTATAAAGGAGGAGTGAAAAGAAAGCTTGAAAGAAGGGAAAAAAAGAAAAGGGAAAAGTTGTGAATAAAATAGATAGAGGATGGTGAGTAAGAAAGAATGAGAGAGAGAGAGAGAGTGAGTGAGAAAGAGAGAGGGAAAGAGAGAGAGAGAGAGCGAGAAAGAGGTTACGCGATAAAACTCAGGAGTTAAAGATTGCGAACATTTTTCCAGAAGGATAAGGCTTTTTATGTATTGATGCTTCTTCGAAGGAATGGAGTGGAGGATTGACAGGAAGATATATCTAAGCAGAATGGTTATTATCAGGAAATTAGAAACAAGAAAAGATGACAGGAAAAGAAGAGAGAGGTTGACATTAAAAGAAATCTACAGTAAAGTACATAAAGAGGCGAGAGAGAGAGAGAGAGAGAGAGAGAGAGAGAGAGAGAGATAGTGAATGAGTGTGTGTGTGGATTCAACAGTGTGGGAGAAAAAAAAGAATGCTTAATTTAAAGGTAGCAACCAATAATTAACAGAGCTTTTTCTGTACAGAGTATAAAAAGAAAAAATATCGATTAATTAAATCTAACATGTAAGCTCGCTAAGGTTTATTTTAAATCGAGAGGTTAGGGGATTGCGTTCATTGTGTATTTATATCTATATTTTTGTGCTTATATCTATATTTTTGGGAGGTGCCTGTGATGTGATGGTTGTTGTCGTTGGAAATGGACACAGCGACACCAGTTCAAATCCTGGACGAGACTGATTGCATTTCACATAGCACTAATACCTTGGGAAATGTATGAATCCTATAAATCTCCCTCAAGCTATGGGTAAATAGTAGGGCAGACTGATTTCTTCAGCCTTGGTGAGGCAACTAGTCTAGGAGAAGGAAAACTCTGAATTCAAATCTGTTAAACTCCGCTTAAAAATTGATCTAGTGTTATATCTTGCCCGGGCGGAGGGGTTTGTAAATGTGTATATTTTTGTGCAATTGCTCCTTAAGATTGATTAGTTAATTTTGACGCCATCCAAACGTGTTTGGGGTTATTATATGCCAAGAGGTTTGGAAATCGAGTTCATTTACGTTTAAATCTATTTTTGTGTTCTGGTTTCTAAGGAAGGTTTTTTTTTTGTGCACGACTAAACTTTGAACACACCAATTTGACCTAACGATGGGATTAATAGGAAATAATGGGTATTCCATACTCGTTAGGTCTCCAGAACTGGAGCCTCACAATCAGATGCCTTTTAGTGTCACACTCAGAACACACTTTCTTGCAGTGGACTTACTCCTCTGCTGGGGGATGCTGTCAGCGTATTCTTATCGCCGCCGACTGGGTAATATGATATCAAGTAGTCTTATCTAATACAAATAACTTACGAACAAATCTCTTTGACCCATATATATATATATATATATAATTAGGAATGGAGGAATTGAAATATTAAATTAGAAATTACCATGACAAGAAAATCCGGCACACACCTACATGCGACATACGGAGCACTGAACAGCTGTTTCGACCTTATTAGATCTCATCAGCAGTGCACACCGTGATCTCCACCACTGAAGATCACACCAACGACCACGGTATGCAGAAGCCGAAACCCTACCACCGGACCTCTGGTCATGCCACGTATAAGAGATGCCGAATTAACAAGTCATGGTAAATTGCATGACCACTTGACCTAATGTGTCTTTTTTTTATAGGTACGTATCCCCTACAGCGATCTCGGCCACCTCCGGGGCTACGTCTAAACAGGAATATATATATATATTCCTGTTTAGACGTTCAAATTTTCTTGTTTCTTTTCATATGTTCGAATCCAAATGGCGGAGAAAGTGTCCCAAGCGCTTTCAACCATGTCTCTGGTCGTCATCAGAGGAACACTTGGTTTTGATTTTTGTGCGTGAGTTTTATTTATTAGGGACGTGGGGGTTATTATATATGTTTAGTCCATTCAGTTAGAGGGGTTGCTAAGGTTAGTTATTAACCAATAGCCCCTCTGAAGACGACAAGAGACATGGTTGAAATAGCTCGGGTAAATATGGGACATTTTCTCCACCATTTGGATCTCGACATTCGAAAAGAAACAAGAATACTTTAACGTGTGAACATGAAGATCATACGAAAAAAAATACCCTGTGGTGTAAAACAAAGCCTGCTTGAACAATGACTTGCTGCCAAAGTATCAATATATATATATATATATATATATATATGTGTGTGTGTGTGTGTGTGTGTGTGTGTGTGAACAAATGGTCCGGTCGTTACATAAAAAAATGAAATTTGAGTTAAGGAGATAGGATGGCCAGAATTTTGTAGTTTTTTTTCCTAAATCTTCTTTAGAAACTTCGCATTATTTCTTTGTCTGAAAATGCAAATCTAACATTTTAAAAATATAGGGTCTACATTAATAAATATCATAACAAAAATGTGAGTAATTTCAAAGGGTTTTCTTTTAGATAGATAGATAGATGAGTAAAAGTTTCTTATGTTTCTTTTTTTTTTTTTAAAGAATTAAAGAGTACAGTACACTCCTCATCACCAGATGTAGTTTAGTGTCATGCATAGAACACCTCCTTTTCGTGGGTGGTGTCTTATCTTTTTGCAGGGGGTGGGGACAGAGTCAGCGTATTCTAAACCCAAAAGACAGAATGACAGAAAAAAGACGCTTGACTGATTTCGAAAAAAAGATAGAAGAAAATAGATGAAACAGAAATAAAGGAATGTACAAGTAGGTGATCCGAAGGTAGTGAGTATTAGAGAAAGAGATAGTAACAGATGAGAGAGAGAGGAAAATGAGCAAGAGAGAAGGTAAGTGTGAAGAAGAGACGATATCAGAAGAAGAGACGATACCAGAAGAAGAATGAGAGAGATAAGGAAAAACAGTCAAAAATCGATAAAAGATAATTCAAAGGGGGCAAAAACAAGGAAAAGAGAAAGTGTAATAGAAATATTCGATTAGGTTTATTGTTCTCACTGGCATATCAATTCCATATAGGTTATTTAATGCCTAAATTTGACACAAACAATTTGCATACAGTCATATGGTTTCAAGTATAGCTGGCAATGAGATAGGGAGCATACAAGTGCATTTATGAATTTGTTCAATGCTCTTTAGAATATGGAATTCTTTATACTGGTACCGGTTTTCGTGCAGATAACCACTGCATTACGGTGTAACTTCAATATGTGTTAGATTGAAGGTTACTGAAAGGTTTTCACTTGATTCCGATGAGAGAAAAAAAAATAACCGACACGTTAGTCACAAAAACTCCACATTTATTTCAAGATAATACATTCTCGGAACAACCCCACAAAAACCTGAATGTGTATACACAGACATGGACACAAATGCTCACAAACCCACAGAATACACTCTTGTAAACATAAAAAAAATGCCAGAGTTTGTTACGGACAATTAACACCAACTGGACATTCACATACACTATTCCTGGAATTAAAACGAACTCAGTGGCCTAATGAGTAGAGTGTTCGCCAATGGTCCGGTAGACCGGGGTTCAAACCCAGGTCAAATCATACTAAAGACTTTAAAAAATGGTACTTGATATCGCCTTGCTTAACACTCACCATTATAAAGTAGAAATCAAGGGTAATGTGGAGCAATCCAGGGAATGGAGTAGCGTCCTCCCAACATCCCGGTGTAGTAGCTATTGAAAAGGGAGCCTTTGGGTCACCCTCGACTAAGCTCATCCACTTTACTTACTTACTTTACAACCTTATCAAAACAGTCATCATTATAAAAACCAAAGGGAAAGCTCAAATCCATCATTAGCTTCCTGAAGACGACTTTAAAGGTCAGAAACACGTGCAGAAGTAAAAACATAAATAACCTGAAGCCAAATTCACAGGTAAACCTATTTATCTTAAAGTATTTACTTTTTTTCTTTCAATGGAATACAAAAAAAAAAGAAAAAAAATTATATTTATATATATGGAGGGGGTGTATGTGTGTATTTGCACGTGTGTGTGTATTTGCGACTGTAACATAGCAAAATGGCGTAGTGGCAAAAGTGCTGGACAGCAGCCTCGAAAGAAATTAATGTGAACTCCCCTTGCCCTATCAAGTTCACTTTCGGCTTAATAGTCTTGGAAAAATATGAATATCCTGTTATCCTCCCTCTATGCATTGAATAGAATCACTCCTGTTCTACAAGGATGAGTTTAGTATTAAATAACACAACTAAACCAAACCAAACCAAACCAGAAAATTGGTATATCATAGCGAGATTTTCATTCTAGCAATGCGTTTTGAATTGCTTTAACTAAGATAATAAAGCATGATCCAATCCAATTTATAACAGAAAGATACTTGTGTGGGGTCTGCATACGCACTGAATGTGAATTCTTATCATTCAAATTCTCGAATCTTTCTTTGAAATGATATTAGGAATCCTTCACTCTTTTTTTTTTTATAGAAAGACGATATCATGGTCTATATTTGTAATTAAAAAATCAACGGGTTTACCTGTCTAGTCAACTTATGGGAATAGAAAGTGAAGCAATACTAGACAAAATTATAAGGAGAAGGAAATAAAAAGAGGGAAAAAAAGAAAAATGAAATATTGGAAAAGAAATAAGTTTTTATATTAAAAAGAAGAGGAAAAAAATAAGATCTATTTTTGTGCGTGAATTTTTTTTTAAGGAATAATTTAGATTGATTTTTATCTATTTAATGGCATATCAACTCCTTTTGTGTTATTTAAGGCCAACATCTTTGTTTATTAGTAAATATTTAATGGGAACATTCATATTCTCAACGTTCCATAGAAATATCTTTTTTTTTTATTTATCTATAAATTATTTGTTTGTTGGCAATTACGTAGCATCAAATATACCAAACGCAAACAACTTTTACACAGTTATATGGTTTCAAGTATTCCTATCAAATACTAATAAGATATACACTTACATCCTTTCAAGTAACCAGTTCTATTTAATAATAGTTTGTTTTCATACAGTTATATGGTACCAAGTATTCCTATCTAACACAAATAATTTTTAGAGGTTGCCTAGTCAACTTATGGAAAAAGAAGGTGAAAGAATGTTAGAGAGAATACTGGAAAGAAACCATCTAAAGGGGGAAGTAAAATTTTTTTAAAAAAAGTAGAATGATAAATAAATTATGAAAACGAAAAAAGTTTTCAAAAAAAAGGAAAAAGAGAAAAAATGGATTTTTTCTTAAATGATGGCAGACCAAAGTGAGGAGCGATAAAAAAATATAACAGGGAAATCTAATTGAAAATAAAAAGAAAAAATTATGAAAAACTCCCCCACCCCACAACCGAAAAATGGCTGCAAAAGAGTATTGTGAAAAGCCGAACTAAACTAGATTGATATGACCGAAAGAAGAAAACTGCAGAGAAAGAATAAATACAGAAGATGCTGAATAAAACACGGTACCAGACAATTATCTGCAGATATTTCGACTTTTATAAACCAAGATTCTATTTTATGCAGGTGCAGGAGCCTGCAATGAAAAAATAATAGAATATTCTTTCCTCGTTATCAGGAAAAGCAAAATTTGGCGGTTCCAATATACTTTTAAGTGAACAGATACCTTGCCTTTCAAGATAAAACCTTAGCGTGTTTCACTTTTTTATTACTTCATCTTACGCTATGAAAAGAATTACTATCACATTTATGTTCCTTCATCTGTGGCATTTTATTAAAAGTTATTTATGAGTATATATATATATATAAAGTGTGTGCGTGTATGTGTGTGTGTGATCAGTCTATGTTTTTAGCAGCCTATTTATATAAATTGGCCCTCTGTTAAATCCACCTATCTATCCTATTTGTTCATAACTCTCGATCTATTCAAATAATTTATATACATTTTAATTACGCGATTACATGCAATAATTTATATTACAATAATTATCTATGATAAAATATTATTTACTCACTTAGATAGTGATTTACCCATTTAAAACATTCAGCCAATGAGTCCACATCATTATCTATCGATATATCTATGTTCAAATGAATATATACTCCATGTTATAATTAATCATATCTTCTCGATATGTGTCAACCAAACAAGAAAAAAATGAACCTCAGCAGAACATATCAATTTCAATAGATAGATAGATAGATAGATAGATAGATACGGTTTTTAAGGTTATCTGCTAACTTTACTATTCTTTCTTTAATCGATCAATATTTGGATCTCGCTTTATGAATCTATATATGTTGTATAGCCAGGACCAACTATACAAACACATATACATGCAGAATCATAACGACGACACAATAAAGACGAGCGACAGAGTTCTTTAGAAAAATATAACTCTCACTTTATTTGAAAGGGTTCGAAAGGGTTACTCAAAGGTTTTACTGTGAGAGGGAGTTGGAGACCGAACAGAACTGCAACATATTGACCCCCACTCTTATGGCCATAACCGCGTTTATTTCCCGTTCTCCTGGGCTGTTCAACCGGGGGCCTGGGGGCCCACTCTGCTGGGTGCTGGTTTTCTCTACCGCATCTTTTCTCCAACTGATTGAATTTCCTGTGCACCGAGTTATATAATGATTCGCCGTCCACCTTCTTCTTGTGGGCGTCACAAATCGCACTCGTTCAACCCGTCCACGGTCAATGTTATATTCTGATATTCTTCGACCGGATGCACCTGTTATTTACACAGGTGAATTTCCAATTTTGACAGCCCAGCCGGGTCGGAGGTCAATATACAACATATAATCAACTCTTCCAGCGACTCCTGGCGTGAATTTCACACCAGCGTTAATTGGTGGTCTTTCACGGGAGTCTAAGTGACAATAAGCTTCCTCATGTCTTCAGGATTCTTCTGAGTATTCTGGTCAATCTAAACAATGCTGTAATGTCAATGTTTCGATTCTTCTGATTCCCAGTTCTTCCAGCTTTTTTACCAAACCTTTTCCAGACTATTCCAAGTGTATAAACAACAACTAGTATCACTATCACCCTCATTTTCACCTTTTTTTTAGTTCTCTGGCCAGGTCCAAGTATTTTCCTATCTTTTCGTTTTCTTTTATTTTCACCTCATGGACCACTGCAACAGTGTTCTATATTGACCCTCGACCGAGCCGTCAATCAAGAGATGCACCTGTGTAAATAAGCGGAAGAACAGCGGAAGCAGGTGTACGTTAGACAATAATATAACCAGGTGCCCAGACGGTTCGAGTCAGTTGGAGACTAGATGCCGAAGTGAAAACCAGCCGCAGACAGAGGCCCTCAGTGACCCACGGTTGAGCAACTCCAGCCAAGATGAGAAAGAAGTGCTGCTATGGGCGAGGAAGAACTTGGGTCAAAATAACAGTCTGTCCCTGTCTCCAACTCATCTCTCACACTCAAGAAACATCACCCTTTCGAGAATAAAGTGTGAGAGATATATTTTTATAAAGAAGTCTATTCGTTCGTAATTTAAGTCCTCATGACTGGTTGATTATGTTCCCGTGCTTATTTGTATATGTACACGAGCAATTGTATTGTAGTATACAACAACAGCACAATCCACGAAACAGCATTTCTTTAATAAATTAACTCTACGTCTTGTATCTGACATGGATTAGGCTATCCGTTTGTGTCTCAAAAAAAAAAATTGTTTCTCATTCTCTATGACGGATTCGACCTTTTGCATATACTATATGGTTGTATGGTCAAACTTTAATCTCTTGCGCAAATCTCAGCATATCGAATTCCCTACCCCGTCGTGCCTCGTTTTGTACTACTTTTTTGCAATCACTCCTTGCTAGTATGATTCTTTGGGGGATACATAAAATGTGATGGCTTAAGAAAGTTTGCTAAAACTGACAGTAACTCGAATAGTGCCAAATACATCCGGGACAATTTGATACCAAACTTGGATGAATGTGAGATTTTTTTTTCAGCATAGCAGAACTCTATGCCATTGTTCGCCTACAACACAACAGGTTTGGTTTGGTTTATTGGGTTTTATGGCATATCAACCTTTGTAGGTTATTTAACGCCAAATTTTTATGTAAATAATCTGTTCTATTTAAAATAATTCAGTTTATCATAAGTACAGTTTAATTGTCAAAACATTCCTATTTCAAACTATTCAAACAGTTATATGTAACAATTCAGTTAAGTGTAAGTACATTTTTAATGTCGAAAAACAGTTCTATTTCAAATAATTCAGTTAAGCATGAGCACGCAGTTCAAATGTAAGTACGGTTTAATTGTCAAAAACATTTCTATTTCAAACTATTCAGTTTAGTCAAACAATTCAGTTTAGCATAAGTATGCTGTTAGTTCTATTTAACCCATAGATGGGGCCTTATCAGGTGCTACCACTCCGGGGCAGAGTGGACCTGGGAGCAATGGCAATGAAGGGGTACTCCACATTCCCCAAATCTCCAGCACTGCTTGAACCTCACCATCAGATTGTTTAGTGTCATATCCAGGACACTCGTTAGCGGGGGGGGGAGTCTTACCCCTCTGCAGAGGTGCAGTCAGTGTATTCTACAGCCCCAGCCGACTGGGCAAAACACAAGAGGGTTTAGCTGATGAAGGTGCTAAAGTATTGAAAGATTGGCCAGCTCCGAGCCCTGACTTAAATTCGATCAAGCAAACGTGGACATAACAAGTAGAGTTTGTCAGAAGAATCCACGCAATCTTTAGTTGTGGGAGTTCAGCCACAGAAAATGGCATTTCCATACTTATAAAGATGGTAATGGATTTGTACGCATCTTTTCCCAGGCGTATTTAAGCAATTATTCAAGCTAAGGGAAGCCACATGAAATATTAACAATATAGAGTAGCTTCTTAGAATGAACATTATGTAAAAAATTTTCATTATAGACATTTTTTTAAATTTTAAAACACTGTATTTTCATTGATGGCCGACAATTTTCGCCCGGCCATTTTTTAGGGTTGTCTCGATTCTCCACTTCTCATTTAGAACCCCAACTACAAAATGTAATAAATAGGTATGGAAATGACTCCAACAGTTTCACTGCTGGATTCGTAAAACGCAATGCGAAGCATCCTCTCATGAGTCTATTAGTAGAAATTTACGATGTTTAAAGTAGCCGAAGACTTTTGTACACACACACACATACATATATATTTATATATATATATAAATATATATATATATATGGGAGGTGAGTTCTCTGGCGAATGAAGTAATTGTGTTGCCATTAGCGTTTATTGCAAGTCTCTTCATACATATGAATTGAGGTCTCGGCAGCCGTTGAACGGATGTATGTAAACAATAGTAACTGTGATTCATAACCGTTTAAAATTTACTTCGCAGCTAACGGCTCCCCGTGGCTGAAGGGTTAGAGGCTTGGCTTGGCGTTTGAGTCAACCAGGTTTCGATCCTGGCTACGGGAAGCTAATATGTTTAGCCACACTGAGGAGTTCTGATAGAACGAAACAGATCTGTCTGTATATGACTATATATATATATCATGTCGTGCTGTTAGCACGGATTTCCTTGACTCTCTCTCTCTCTCGTTATTTGTCTCTATAATATATCGATCCTGGCAAGTCTTATAGACTACATCCTGTCCCTATGAAACTGTTATAGATAAGTCTCTAGTTGATCGTCTAACACTTGTACGCCCGTGTGACGGGATCCATTGGAAAACGTCGCTAATGAGTATGTCCTTACTTGTCTTATCCCTCTTATTTGGATAATTTTAGAGATGGAAGGGAGGTGGCCGTGAAGTTGCTGTTTTGTGGGATGTTGCTTCCAGAATTTCTTCAATATAGCTCGTAGGATCTTTGTGCAATTTTCATGAAGCTTTCTTCTCCATACGCTAAGTCAGCGTCCAAGTGGTGCATCCATATAGTGGAATTGACACGACCACTGCTTGGAAAAAAAATTCTGTTTTATTTTGTCGTATAATTATGACTTCCATATGATCAATAACCAATCGACAGCCGTTCATGCCTTCGATAGTCGCATATTGATGTCACTTTCAGTAGATGAGATGCTGCTTCCGAAATAAATGAACTTGTCTACTAGTTTCAGAGAACCACCATAACCAACCAACCTATATATGCATAAACATAGCAATTGACTTGAATTTTTTGACATTTATACTCACATGCGTATATTTTTTAACGGGAGCACTCCCCCCCACACTCATATACATATTTCTTTATATATATATATATATATGTGTGTGTGTGTGTGTGTGTGTTTTCCTTAAACAAATATACACGTGTGTATAAGTGTAAGAAATGCTTACCAATTGCTACGTTTGTGCATATATAGGTAAGCTGGTCGGCTGTGTTTTATAGCATATCTACCTTTGTTGGTAATTTAAACCACTCCAAATGCACACCGACACAGGCACACACACAATGACAAAAACATATCAAATATCAAAGTGGGGTAAAGCAGACTAAGGTAAACACACTCTAAGAAAAAAAGACGTTGACCTCTATAAAAAAAATCCATAACCAACGGAAAAGCATTCAAACTGTGAACAAGAGTGAATTAGAGTCTTATTGAGTACTCCATTAACAAGACCTTGTGCCATGTACGTTCTCTGACGAAAGCAACATACTGGAAACATACACATATATAACACGTATGTAAGAACAAAATAAATAAATTAAAAAAATACAAATCTCTTCGTGGACCTACCTATTTTAAAATATATTTTTATTCTTTCTTTGGACCTACAACAAACATTTCACACACACACACACACACACAGACACAGACACACACACACACACACACATATATATATATATATATATATATATATATATATAGCTTGCAAACGAAAAGTTTGTTGGTTATATTATTCGAAAGAGTGGAAGCTTTAAGTATAAGAAATTATGAAATATTTTTAATTGACCTTTAAATAAGACCATAACAAGTACTACCACTTCTGATCAGTGTAGACTTCGGAGTATGTGAATGAAGCGATACTCATCTTTTACCAAAGCTCCAGCACTGGAGCCTCACCATCAGATAGTTTAGTATCATATACATATATAGAAAAACACACATGAATATATATCAAAACCTCCATAGGCATTATTCGATTAATCCAGATATCTGACTTGAAAGTTTAACTTTTCTGATCTATGCTAATCTAATACTATTTACTTTTTATCATTTCCAATGGTATTTGTACTTGTTGCGATGGAAACAAGCGAGTTACATTGTGAGAAGTCAAAGCGAAAGATGCATAGAAAAGTAAATGCTGTCAATTTCAAATCATTAAGTGAGGAGATAATGTTGAGACTTGTATAACATATAAGAAAAATTTAATAATATTCAATAAATACGTGATAGAACACAAAATGTGAATATTAGCTGGTATAGCTCAGTGGAAAGTTTAATAACGGTTGTACTGTTCAAAAGCAATATTGATTCTATACGTAATAGGTTATGGTGTGTGTGTACATGATGATAAAGAGTGGCCATGTAGGTTGTGTGTACTTCATTGCTAATGTTTTAAATGAGTACACTTGACATATAAGTCGTGTACGGCTGCCGATAGACAAAATTGCTTTGTCAGTCCAGCCGTTTCCTTTGTAAGAAAAAGTCTTTCAAAATAAACAAAACGAGGGTCAACCATATATATTATTCTTTGTCAATCATTAGTCATTAATAGACACGTCACGTCAATATTTTAATTGAAATTTTGCCTTGTTACTTTTTGTGATGCTTTTTAAAAAATCATATTTGTTGTTTAGTTCAAAGATGTTTTAATTTGCCGGTGTCAGTTACATCTTCTTTTATCTAAGTAAAACTACACAATCACATACACACACACACACACACACACATATATATATATATATATATATATATATATATATATATATATACAAACGGTTCGGATGAGTAGGATGCGAAAAAAGGTTCAATTTTAAGTCGGGTTTACCAGCTCTGAATTCAGAGACTTCCTTCTCGTAGACCGGTTGCCATGCCAAATTTAAACATCCCAGTCAGCCCTACTATTTACGCATATCCGGAGGGAGAATCGTTAGATTAATACTTTTCCCAAAGGTATTTGCCCAATGTAAAATGCAAATCGTCTCGTTTAAGACTTGAACTCGTTTTGCCCTGTCCATTTCCTACAATGACAACCCTTACACCACGAACGCTTATATATATATATATATATATATATATATATATATATATATATGAGTGTGTGAGCGTGTGTGTGTGAGAGAGAGAGATATATATAGAGAGAGAGAGAGTTTAAGGCGTGCTTAGTGTAACGGTTATCGACGTAGAAAATGGAATTGGTAAGCTGACTTTAAATCAGCCACAGTACTGTTTGCATTTCACTTCGCACTTATGCCCCAAGAAACTGTTCTCTTCGCGATATGGGTAAATAATTTAAATAACTGATTTCTTTAGCCCCGGTGGGGCACCTAATTGAGATAAAATATAACTCTGAATTCAAACCACATATACTCCCCATAAAAAATTAGCCTAGTGTCACAACCTGCCCTTGGCAGAGGAGTTTGGTAAACACATATATAATTAAATATATGTATATTTATAATGCCTGCGTGTTCTTATTGAATAAAAAGGATCCGAAAAAATAAGTGTTTTAAGGTAACTAATTAGAAATTAAATGTCTTCTTAATTACGAGTGTAAGTCAACAAGCAAATTTTCCATTAAACAGTACAATGAAATCGTTAGTGTCTCTGCATAATAAACAGGCGATGTATTTGCAGGATTTTCAAAGTGATAAACACAGAAAGATCTTTTGTTGAAAATAGCATATCAGTTTTCCACCTCTTTTTCAATTACTGTGCGAGGGTCATTCAATAAATCAGGTGAATTTTGCCTAAGGAGCTGACAAAATAAATCACTATTTGCAGTTGAACATTTTTCAAGGAAATCATGATTGATGGATCTTTTCATGTCCCATAAGACTGTTAACATGACACTCTTTACAGGCCGGAACTTTTTCTTTACCGGAGAGTCAGAGTGTTTCCATTGCATGAGCAATCTTTTCGACTCATGCTTGAAATGGCAAACTTATGATTAGCCGATTTGTTAACGTTTTGGGCTAAAACATACTTAGCCGTACAAAACACACATTCTTCTGTAAATTTCACTTCTAAGCCACCAAAAATTTAATAACAATCTGGACCACTCTGTTTTATTTGCAGACATTTTGAATAGTTTTAAAACACTTTTTTTTTTCTTTTTGCAAAGCTCGAATGGTTTTGCTATAAACCAATTCCTAACAATGTAGAGTTTTAAACCAATTCCAAACAATGTAGAGTTTATATTTATGAGAAAAAAAGATTTTAACCTCTTTTGCTTTTTCGAAAAAAAAACTCTCTTGTTGTAAGAAATACGCTTGTTTCATTGATTAAAGAGCGCTGGGTGGCGACGTCAGTTCTATGTTTAGCTGCGTCATAGGGGTTAGGGGAAGGTCTTTCAACATAATACCCACCTCGCCAGCCCGACCCCACAGGGGATGATCACTTCCAGGTTTACCACCCACCATACAACGCTAACAGCTAAATTTGCTTTTTTATAAAGATTTGTCAACGTAGACCTTGGTTTCTACGCACTTGACTGGCTATTGCTGTAGCCAACCAGTTTGCTGAAAAGTTGTTTTAAGCAGGTCTAAGAGGCATTGACACTTTTTCTTTTTCTTTGTTTTGTTTTTTGTTTTTCTTTTTTCTTTTTTGGAAGGACTCGGATCTAGAGGTGAGTCGATCAATTCACTTCCACGTATTCATATTGTGCCTTCGCGTTTCTCATGATTATTTAGGACATCGTTAATTGACGATTTTCTACAGATTATTTTGTTTAAATCTTTACGATTTTGCCAATATTTGTGTCAAAATTTTGCCCAGCGTTTTTGAATGTACCTCGTATTTAGTAACAAGTAACAGCCTCTCATTAAAACCTGATATCTAAGGAGTATGTAATTTTACTTAGTGCCTGTGTGTAGAGTCTGCGTAAATATTCACCAATCAGAAGCCTCATCTTCGCATATGTGGAACAGTAACTTATTTTTATAATAAAAGGCCGGGGTCTTATTCACTAACGTCAATTACATAAGTACACCTCTAATCATATTTTTCATTAAAGAAAGTTAATTTTCTTTCTCACCAAAAAATAGCAGGGTTTATTATTTCTAGAGGAATATTACAGGATGTGGAAGCGAAATATGAGATAATTTTTAATTTTTTTTTTTTTTTGTCTGATTAGTCCATTTAAGAAAATGCGATAGATCTAAATTTTCATGATTAGCTCTATTATTTAAGCGCTTTTAAATCAAAATTCAGCCCAATTCGAGTGAGCAAGTAAAGAAACGACAAAGAATCTCTGATCTGCTTAACGCCAAAACTAAGCGAAAGTTTATTTGTCTACGGTATACAAAGCAAAGAAAAAAAGATTATAGAAAAATAATTTTTTTAAGGAAAACGGTGAGTGAAGTATTGAACAAACTCAAAAAGAGGACTTTTTTTAACTGCCCTTGCTATGGTAATAAAGAAATACCCCACAACGTCATTATGAAAGCAGGCTAATAATTGATAGTCAACGAGAAAACTGTGAGGACAGCAATTAAACAAAATTTAAGTTCAGATATGATTACTCTATATGGGACGTTTTAGAAAACAAAACCAATGCGACTTCCCATCCTAATATTGGTTCACTTAAGACTGCTGTTGAAGAAGAATGGAATAAAATGTCTAAAGAATTTATTTTGAAGGCATGCAAATCATTTCGAATCAATGATTGAAAAAAATGGCAGCCATATTGACTAAATTTATTGTTTTATGTCTATCTTTTTTTTTTTTTTTTAATTTAAATTAATCTTGCTTTATTATAGAGACGTTTATTATTATACTTAACCGGGCCATTGGCCTAATGAGTAGAGTGTTCACCAATGGTCCGGGAGACCAAGGTTTAATTCCAGGTCGAGTCATACCAAAGACTCAAAGAATAGTACTTGATGCCGCCTTACTTAACAATCAGCACTATAAGGTACGTATCAAGGGTAAAGAGGAGCAATCCAGGGAATAGAATAGCGCCCTTCCCTACACCTCGGTGTAGTAGTGCTTCATAAGGGAGCCTTCGGGTCGCCCTCGACTGAGATCGCCAACTTTACTTTATTTATTATTATACTTGAATATTCCTAATTTTGCTTCCGCACCCCGTATATTGTCAAAACGGTTATTATTAGACGCTGTTTATTGCCAATATGCACAGCACTGAAATTATGTCACTAAAATAAAATGGCAACAGCTCTGTAATCAATAAAATTTAATTTATACATAAGATGTTCTTTTATTTTTTAACAGTTTCATTGCTCGGTGATATTTTCATTGGTCTAGAGGGTAGAGTGTTCGCCAATGGTCCGGGAGACCTGGGTTCAATCCCACGTCGCGTCCTACCAAAGACTTTAAAAATGGCACTTGATACCTCCTTACTTATCACTCAGCAATATAAGGAACGTATCAAGGGTAATATGGAGTATTCCAGAGAAAGGAGTAGCGTCCTCCCCTACACCTATTGAAAAGGGAGCCTTCTGGTCGCCCTTGACTACGGTTGCCAACTTTACTTACTTTACTGGAAAGAATATTATCATGGTGTCTTTGATTAATTAAAACGCTATTCTTCCAAGTCGTAGTCGTGTCACTTCTACTGTATAGTTGCACCACCAGGACTCTAACGAAACGCTTTGAGAAAAAGTAGAATTGAAACTAGACAATAATGTTACGAGCTGTTATCAACACATTCTGGTAGCAGCCGCCCACAAAATCTTTCATCACGCAAACCATTCAAATTAGTCGAGCAAAGCATGCAAGGCACTGCTGAAAAAGTAAGAATAAAGGCATGAATCAAGGGACTTCTACATATGGATACTTGAGTGTTAGCCGACTAGCAAAAACTTATATTCATCACCTCTGAGCGGAGCGTGGATACCGCCTAGAGAACCTCCCAAAATCAATAGCCAATAGGGAGACAAGAAAATTTGTGTTGTCGGCACGCCTTGTTGATGAGGATCTTTGATTTAGAAGAAAGTTACCTATTTTATTAAAAATAATGTTAGGGTTGTGCTTATTTATTCAAACATGGTACGTTTTATTATTATTTCCAGTTATAGTTTTATTGTGTGTTTGTTTTATTTTTTGCCTTTTTTTATATGTTTTTTCTTCTTTTGCTTTTGTTTCAGTTTTTCTTTTTTTAGGATAAAGCCATTCTTTGCCAAACATAGAAGAAATATACTTTAAATTAGACCATATAAAATGGATTTCTTGTTCTCTTATACGCTGGTTTATTCAGAAAAATAAAGTCAGCATTATCAGTGATAAAATTTTTATTGATTGATTAGGGAAAAAATATTAGGAAAAAGTGATACAGAAAAAAGACAGAAAATTGATTAGAAAATGATGAAGAATAAAAACTCTTACATTACTGTATTAAATAAAAACAGAATAGAAGAAAAAGTGAGAAGTCAGTCTTGGCGAGAAAAATTTTTTTTCTCTCTTTTCTCTAGTTCTTCTCTCACTATTCTCTTATTTCTCTCTATCTTTTAATGTTCAAAATCTCTCTTTCAAAATATGTCATTCAAAATCTCTCGCTTTCGTATCTATGAAACCGAAAACTGATGCTGTATTTCACTTCTAGTTCCCTTTCTACCTTAGACATTTGAAGGAGTGTCTCACGTGAAAAAGTGCCTTAAAGTCAGTAAGTTAAGCTAACAGAGCATTGTTTGCTCATTCAATTCACTCTCGATTCCCTAATAGTTCTGCCCTTTTGCTAAACTTAGTGCTTGGTTATCTTACACCTTTACAGTCCAGTGGACCATTGGCTTTATGAGTAGAGTGTTTGCTAATGATTCGGGAGACCAGGATTCAACCCCAGGTCGGGTCAAACCAAAGACTCAAAAAATGGTACTTAATGCCACCTTGCTTAAAACTCAACATTTTAAGTTAAGGATCAAGGGTAAAGTGGAGCAATCAAAGGAATGGAGTAGCGCCCTCCAATTCACCTCGCTGTAGTAGCTATTGAAAAGAGAGCCTTAAGGTCACCAACTTTACTTTTATAGTACATTTAACTGATATTATTTCCTTCCTACTATGAAAGTCTTTTTAATGTTAACACACCCGATTTTGATTTCAATGTTCTATTCTTCCCTAGTAACAAACCGGGCTATGGGTTCCACATACACAGGGCCTAGATTTTTGACATCTGGGGTCTAGGCTTTAGGCTCGAGCTTATGCTCGATTTCAGTGCTGCTCTCCATGCTTATGGTTTTGGCCTCTAAGGCCTGGACTATAAGCTTACACTCGGTACTGGACTGCATTCTCAGTTCTTAGGGCCTTGAGCTCTGGACTCTCGACTTGTACTCGATCTCGATGCTCTTCTCCATGCTAAGGGTTTAGGTTTCCGAGGCCTGGACTCTGGGCTTGCACTTGGTACTGGTCTCTATTCTCAGTGCTTAGGGTTCTGGGTTATTGACTCTGGACTTGTACTGCATTTACTCCATCCTATGCAGGTTCGATAGAGAATGTAAAGGCGACATATGCCGTCCACTAAAGGTAAGGCTAGACGAATACCGAAAAGCAGTATGTCGGGGATAAATTAAAAAGTCGGGTACATCGAAAGGAAAGGAAAACCATCTGCTCTCAAGCTAAAATAATTGACAGGGAAGAACACCGGAAGATAAGACGCCTTTGAGTGAAATTATCTGGAGGTTGCAGGTTCAATCCCAAAAACAGTTAAGAATAACAAGGAATACTTACTCTAACTCAACACTTGTACCCGATCTCGGTTAACAGAATTGGAACAGTCTACTCCAGTGATTCAAATAAAAAGTTCAGTTCGAGGTTCTGCGTGGACTCCTGAGTTTGATATGAAACACCTGAAGAAGGCTGAAAGACATATCGTCCGAAACGTTGTGAAATTAAGAAAATGCGATCAATTGTCCGAATATTCTAAGTAATAATAATTATCAAGCTTCATCTCAGAAATTTACACGAATAAGGAAGTAATTATTATCCCATTTAGATATTTTCCTTTAAATATTCTACATTTTTGTCACGAGACGTAAATAGTCATGCTGTACGTATATGCACAAATGCTTGTCGTCTGCAAAAATATGTCACGTGATTTAAATTAATCACGTGATAAAAAGTTTTTACGTTTTTTTTGGATTTTTTTAGTTTTAACTAGTTCAAAGTATTTTTGAATATTATTATTGACTATTTACGTCAATTGACAAATTGTAAAATATTTTAACGGAAAGGTAATAACTTGATTTTTTTATTCTATTCTACAACTGATTATATAAAATAAGAATTTATGAAACTCGAGTCGTAGGAAAATTTTGTGCTTTTTTTTTCGTTTTGTTTTTGTTCATATATTTAATATCTATTATATTACATGACTTACGCAGGTACACTAATCTCAGTTGGCCAAGGCGATAGAATACACCGATTGCACCTCTACAGAGAGGTATGCACCCTCCCCCGATAACGAGTGTCTTGTATATGAAACTTAACTATTTGATGGTGAGGTTCCAGTCCTGAATCTTTTGGGATTAAGATATACTCTTTCATGGTCATTATTTCCAGGTCCACTGTGGGTGAAATAGAACTATTTAATCATTCACTATTGTGGACATCATTTAACAGTGACAGATAGAGCTTAGTATTTCATAGTAATACTTGAACCCATATAATTGTGTGCTAACAAATGAGCCTGAGCACGTGTAAAAATTGTCACCATCTTACTATTCGTTTACAAATCATATATATATATATATATATATATATATATATATATACTTAAAAAAACAAGATTTGGCATTGAATAACCTACAAGGTTAATATGCTGTAAAATGCAACCAACCCAGGACCCCAGTCTCTTTTATAAACCTGTGGAGATCGTTCCAAGTGCTCCAACTATAATTGGTATCACAGTTACATTTATCTTTCAGATTTTTTCCAGTCCTCTGGCAAAGACTAAATACTTATCAATCTTTTAGCATTCTTTTATTTTTTCTCTCTAGGTTCAGCAGAAACGGCAAAATCCTTGGGATGACAAGTTCTTTTTTCTCGTTAATTAATGCTAGGTCCATAAAATCAGGCTGAGATTGAGTTATCAGTTTGTATCTTAAAGACCAAGAGAAATTCATGCGTCTCATTTTCAAGGATAAATTTGGTTCGACTAAGTACTAATAATCAGTATTGTCGAATCTTAATCTCTTACATTTTTCTCCAGTGGATCTCCTTCCCATCAAGTCATGTCTATTTTTGTATTCCTTTATTGCCAGTTAGCTGAGTTCAATTATGATCTTGCAAACTGTTATATCTCTGTGAGCACATAACATACACTTGTTAATTCGCTGTGTATTATGAATTTTCGCTGGGATATCATTTCTTATGGCATTATTTTGAGAATTATTTGTGCATTATTTTAGATTTTGTTTATACCTTCAGGTTTCCCATTCTAGCACATCTCATGGGCAAATCATTTTGTTTGTCGCTTGAAGTTTACTTAAAGTTAATATACACGCAATTTAAAGTAATTCTTATTTGTAACTTTTCATACATAGACTTATATATCAATTCTAATGAAAATATGGTATCATTCTGTAAAGTATATATATATATATATATATATATATATATATATATATATAACCTTGAAATATATATGAATGGGAAAATTATTAAAACTAAACTAATAAAAAGACCCAATGCAAAATCGCTCAGTCATCTCTCTCATGCACACACACACACACACACACACACACACACATATATATATATATATATATATATATATATAACAGGTATACATAAAAGTGGAAAATCGATTCCTAAATTAATAAATTCATACTAATAAATAAACCAATTCCAGCTTACACATTTTTCCTCTTTAAACACACTTACATATATATATATATATATATATATATATATATATATATATATATATATGATAGAAATATGTGGAGAGTTGGATTTTATCGAACTGTCCACATATTTCTATCTTACTGTCAGATTCACTTCAAATTTTTTCAACATATATATATATATATATATATATAAGTAAATTAATGTTGGCGATCTTAGTGGAAGGTTACCCGAAGGCTCCCTTTTCAATAACTAGAGGAGGGCACTATTCCATTCCTTGGATTGCTCCACTTTACCCTCGATCCATACCTTACAAAGCTGAGTTTTAAGTAAGGCGGCATCAAGTACGATTTTTTAAGTCTTTGGTATGACTCGACCAGGGATTGAACCACGGTCTTCCGGACTATACACGAAGGCTCTACTCATTAGACCAATGAAGACATATAAAAGAGAAAGTTATTAAACCTATACCAATAAACAGACCTATACGAAATGACGCCTTCATTTCCCTCATTCACACATATACAAACAGACACGGATACAAAGACATACACACTTACATTAACAGTAATATATATATATATATATATATATATATATATGTGTGTGTGTGTGTGTGTGTGTGTGTGTGTGTGTGTGTGTGTGTGTGTAAAAAGTTTAAAATCGATAACTAAATCATTAAACTTGTACTAATAAATAAAACCATTCCAGCTCACACATTCATCTCCTTCCCACATACATATATACACATACAGAAAGGCACACACACACACACAAACACACACACACACGCACGCATATATATATATATATATATATATATATATATATATAGATAGATAGATAGATAGATAGATAGATAGATGTATGCGTCTTCTCATATATATATATATATATATAACTCTGAGTGTGTCGATACATTTACTTTACTCGATGTCCTAAATGTGATTTTATTACAGGAAATGGCGTTCCAAACTATCTAATTTAATTCTATTTTCTGTCTTGGCCCGGAGTGCCTGCTTGAACAGAAATACACCTTAGATATCCGTTGTTCGATTGAATCCATAATAATACAGTCTATTGGAAAAGGTCGGATATCGACGGCTGACACAACCTGAACATATTTTCAAGAAAAGGACTGGGGTGCAATTTGCTCTCAACTCAGTAAATCACAGATCTAAAAATGACATTGTTCCGTTTGTACGAAGTGGCAGAAAGAAAAGAAACAAAATATCCGGTAGATATAAAAAGTTCTTAAAATCACTGTATGTGTTCTTCTTCCATCATCAAATATAAAAAAAAGTGCTTACTTATATTTGCACTGACATAAGTACACATATTGTTTATTTATTCGCACGCATTGTATTACACTCATTGAGTGTCTACAGTAATCAACGCTTAGTGTGTTAAATTCTAAAGTAAATTTTGAGAGAGAATGATTTTCTAGGCATGTCTCAGTAATACAATTTACCAAATTTGAGGCACCCTTGGCCTAACGGTTATTGTTCTTTGAACTTGAATCGTTGGCCAGAGATCAAAACCTGGACAAAGCTGTTTGCGTTTCAATGCATTTGCAAAAGGCATGAATCCATCTCCATTAATCATTCTAGGAGAAGGGAAACTGAATTCAAACCAAATTTACTCAACTTAAAAATTGACTTTGTGACACATTCTGCCTATCATTAAAAAATAAAAATCGTTCATGTAAAATTGCATATTATGATATCATATATAATAATATGTTGATATGATCTGCTGCAAAATCTTACTTCAGTGCAGCACCATTTCACAGCAGTGACAATGGCTGTTTTGTAGCGATGATACACGGATTTAAGCCATCGCAGTTCTAGCAAAAATACAAAGGTACCGAACTAACAGCACTATGGAAGGACTGATCTGCAAACACAGGCATGTGGTCTTATAACCAAGAAATTGAAGCTATCTAAATTAAATATGTAAGAAAGGCCGGCTCAGCTAGCCAGTGAGGTGGAATCAGAAACAGTTAAAATAATGCAAAATAAGAAGAAAAGAAAAGAAAGGAGGTGCCCGTGGTGTAATGGTTACCGTCCTAGGAAATGGACACGGCGACACGAGTTCAAATCCTGGACGAGACTAATAGTATTTCACATAGCACTAATACCCTTGGGAAAGGTATGGATCCAAATATTCTACCTCCAGCTATGGGTAAATAGTAGGGCAGACTAGGCTCTTCAGCTTTGGTGAGGCAACTAGTCTAGGAGAAGGAAAACTCTGAATTCAAACCCGTTAAACTTCGCTTAAAAATTGACCTTGTGTCACATCCTGCCCGAGCGGAGGGGTTGGTAAATATGATAAGAAGAAAAGGAAAAGAAGATATATACCTCAGTACCCTTGAGTGTTGAAGGGAAATCCAAGAGGATGCTATATATATATATATATATATATATATATATATATATATATATATATATTTAAGAGGTATCGGGTAGCACAAAATGTTTTTAATGTCTAAAATTGGTATGGGCTATTATGAAATTTGAGCTGAAGAGGATCCAAATTAACTTATGAGGGTAATACCCCGTTACGTAGTGGCTACTGTACAGGACTGTGACATCGTAGTAAGCGAGTTCGAACTCCAGCCGTACTATAAAGTTTATTTTTGAGCTAGTAAAAATGGTACTTCATGCCACCTTGCTTAACACTCAGCATTATTAGGTACGGATTAAGGGTAAAGTGGAGCAATCCAAGGAATAGAGTACCGCCCTCCTCTACACCTCGGTGTAGTAGCTATTGAAAAGAGAGCCTCCGGGTCACCTTTGACTACGGTCGACAACAGCAACAGCAGCCTTATGGAAAAGTATAAATACCGTTTCTTACTGGTACCACTGCTGTCCTTCTGCAAGGATGGCTTTGATATAAGAAAATTCTCCAAGGTTGATATGCCTTTAAACAAAGATAATTGAACATTAAACTAAGTTACAGGTTCGCTTTCTCTTCATTACAATGATATGAGTACCATTATACTATCCCTTTCATTAATCCCGGCTCTTTGGCTAGGCTTACTGTATCCTCTAAGAAGAGTAAGAAGCGCCCATCCCCAAAAAGGGTTAGTCCTGAATATGACACTAAACTGCATCTGATGGTGAAACTATGTTCTTGAAATCTTGGGAATGTGGAATCAACCTTCTTTGCCATTACTCCCAGGCCCACTCTGACATGGAATGATAGTACTTGTTTAGGTCCTATCTGTTGGTCAAAAAGATCTGTTTAAGAATAATTCGTATTCAATAGAACTGTGTGCAACTTCCAAAAAGAAAACGTAAATGTAAATGTACAATGCTTGCGATTCCCCAACCTTTTGGCATAAAATAATCCTAGATAGATTTACATGCCGCAAAAATCGATCAATCAATTAATCAATCCATTGCTTTTGATTGCCTTATGCCATCTGTTAACAATATTTTCGTTGCCACGTTAATACAATTTTTTTTTCTAATCTTAAATCGGAAATTAGAGATTAAAACATTTTCTAACTCGTTTTTAGCTCGTTTAAGTACAACCAACGATTTTTGTAAACTTTTAAGCAAATGATCCGAAGAGATAAGCTCGGATAATATGGTGGGTGAAGCAGTTTTTAACAGCCAAGTTACTCGAAGTATTTGGCAACTCATATAATCCCAGTTCGAGAATTAATATGAGGAATAATGATTCTTTTTTTCTTTTCACCAAGAAAGGGTGTTTTTGTCCAAAGCTGTGTTCAAACATTATAGTTGTTAACCGTAAATCCCAGCTGTGATTGGTTGATTATTGTTTAACAGTTCAAAATGTACGGTTCCTTGAATATCCCACTTAACAGAATCTTCTTTCAATGCAAGTCCATTCTTGACTATGTTTATCAGCCATTGACGACCTCACTTAACATGGTGATAAAGGATCCATTTCTCATCCCAAATAACGACTGTGCCAAAAAGAAAGGCGTATGGAACTGACGTAAATGCAATGCGGCATAGTAATTGACATTTTATTGGCGATTCTTTACAGGCAGGTTGAGTGGGACCCATTTTCCAAACTTTTACATTATCCAGTTCTTTTCAGTTTGGAATGGACAATCGAATGGCTAAAATTAAAGTTCCTGCGATGTTTCCTAACCGTAAGAGCGGGTTTACAGCAATAGCTATTTCCAGCACCACTGCATCGAGCCCACATTAACGATTCTCTCATAGATCATCCTTTAGACTAAAGTCTTAAATGGGGAAACTACCTTCAAGAAATTCTTTCCGATACTGCATCAACTACAAAAGCTTCCTCTATGTATTTTAATGCAGCACTTGCATTTTTCGATCTAATCAAAGAGTATGACATGTCAGATGTGTTCTTTGGGGGATCAATTTGAAAGAGAATTTCTTAAGCAATTGTCTTATGCCTTGAAAGAAAAAGTGTCATAATACTTCATATCGAATCAAAAATCAAACAGAACATTCGTTACAACCTGATATGAATATATGCATTTACCCAACCCCTCTGAAAGAGGCAGGAAGCGAAACAAGATTAATTTTAAGGGGAATAAAGTTGGTATGAATTCAGAGTTTTTCTCTCTTTTGGACTGGTTGCTTAACCAAAGTTAAAGAGCTCAGTCTGTCCAACTATTTACTTATATTTGGAGGAAGAAAAGAAGCAATAGATCCAACAAAAACGCTAAAACATATCAAATATCAAAGAACAATTAGGGGTTAAAAAAAAAAAGTCGACACACTCTGAAGAAGACAGGAGTGATCTCAACATAAATCCATACAAAACTGAAAACCAGTCTCATTCAAGTCTCATTGAGCAGCCTATTAATATGGCCATGTACCACATATGTTCTCTGATGAAAGCAACAAGCTGAAAACATACACGTATGTAAGAATGAAATAAATAAATCTTTAAAAATACAAATCTCTTCGTGGACCTATCCATTTTAATTTCTCTCTCTCTCTCTCTCTCTCTATATATATATATATATATACACACACACACACACACACATATATATATATATATATATATATATATATATATAATAAAGGATAATATATAAATATATATAATATAAAAAGATTCTACAGAGTTGTGAATAAACTATGTAATCATCATATGTGCGCTTGTGTGAGATCATAATCATAGATATATGTAATCATATTTCAATATTTTAAATGCTATAATAATACACACTAACATACACACACACACACACACACACGCACATATATATATATATATATATATATATATATATATATATATATGTATATATATAAACACTCGCTGATATACTGCACTCACTTTTATCGGTGTACTACCTTTAAAAATATATTAATTGATTTTTAATACATAAGAACGTATAATTAATTATACTTCAACACAACCATTATATATATATATATATATATATATGCATAGAATAAACCCAACAAAGGTTTGACATGCCATAAAACTAAGCAAACAAAATTAATTCTATGATATTCCGTTTCTTTCCTCTTTCCGATTTTTTTTTCTAACTGCATTATTTTCTTTAACCTTCTATTCCATATTGTCCGTTCGAAATCTTCTTAATTCCTCTGCTTTTCTCTTTTTATGTTCTTTGTTCGCTTACAGAACGCACACCTCAGCGTTAATTGAACTCAAGAGGAACAAAATCGGGATTTCTATCTTTTTTATTTATTTATTTATTTTTTATTTTTATTTTTTTTTTTTTGTGAGAGCTAAGGGTTCTGACATTAATCATTGAGAATCCACTTCTTTCATCGACGTTTCCAGGTTAGCCACTGACAAATCCAGTACATTTTTCTTTTCTCTACGTTCACAAATGCGGTATTCATAAGAAAAGCGTGTAACTTGACACGTGCAAATGAGCTTACAACGACAGCAGCGAACAGGTGGGAATTAAGACAGACAGGTATGGTCAAGAGACATCCTGATTGTTTGCAATGCAGAGAAGCCTGCAGTTTTTGATAGATAGATAGTTACATACATACATACATACATAGGTGTGGTTATTATACATGTGACCCAAAATACAAGATGTTATCCAAAAGTATCGAGACTGAATCTTTAATTTGATTGGTTAGATGGTTTGGTTTTACTGCATATAATCCATTTTAGGATATTTAATGCCAAACTCTCTTTCTACGTATATGTTAAATATATACGATGTGTAAACATATTTTGTTGATAACGTTTTTAAACGAGCCTAAGCTCATACTTTTGCACTCGCTTAAATGGTTCAAAGTATAGCTATGTATCACTAACAATTCAATTAAACACCAGTTATTTGTTTACATACAGTTCAATGATCAAACAGTTCTATTTCAAACAATTCAGGTTAATTATTAAGGTTTTTAAACAATTCAGGTTAATTTCAAACAATTCAGGTTAATCAGGTTTTTCGGACTATTGTCTTCATCTTTATTGTTATTCCACAACGTTTCGGCCATTATATGCTCCGGCCTTCTTCAGGTGTTTGTCGAACTTGGGAACCTTCATGGAACTTCGAACTACGTCCTTTATTGAAACCACGGGGGTCGCCTGTTCTGATTCCGTTAGCCATAACCGGGTGCAAGTGTTAAGTATTCCTGTATATTACTCGCCTTTAGTGAGGATTGAACCTACAACCTTCAGATGATTGTCTCCTTAGAAGCTCAGGGAACCAACGCCTATAACCGTTAGGATATATGTCCTGCTGGGCAATTCAGAGTGAATGTTCTTACTTTAGCCAGAATTACTACTATTATGTATGATTTTTTTTACCTGTGCTCATATTCAGATTTTTTTTATTATCTAGCCTGAAGAAGGCCGGAGGACATATCGGCCGAAACGTTGCGGAAATAACAATAAAGATGAAGACAATAGTCCGAAAAACTTTAATGATAAAAATCAACAAGCTTCGTCTCAGAAATTTAGACAACTAAAATTCAGTTTAGTATGAATCATTTGTTTGCTCACTGTTTAGATATCAAACAGTTTTATTTGACCCATACATAGGACCCTATCAAGTGCTACCACTCCGGGCCAGAGTTGACCTGAGAGCGATTGCAATGAAGGGATACTCTGTATTACCGAAAGCTCCAGCATTACTAGAGTCTCGCAATCAGATTGTTTAGTGTCATATACAGGACACTCGTTGCAGAGATGCAGTCAGTGTATTCTAGAGCCTCAGCCAAATGGGCTAATTTAATTTGTTTTTACTTTTAAAATTGAAAGACTAAAATACAAGTGACTGAACATAGCAGAGTAACTTAGAAGGTAAAGTGATGTCTACAAGTTGAGATCACTGTCAAGATTACCAAACAAAGTGTATCGGAAAAATAATTTTAAGGGGTACTTCAACCAATGGGAAACTTGGTCGAATAAGTGTGTGTTGAACGCCGAAGAGAATGAACGTTTCAGTCATTGTTCATTTCTTCTATGGTAAATACAGCTTCGGTGTCGATGTTTTTGGAAGATGTCTAGTCACGAAAAATATCTTTTGTTGCATGATTCTATGTAAGGTAAATTACGGCGTACAAATCGATCTGACTTATAAGTCGACAACAAGATTTTTAGCTCAAGTTTCTAGGTTAGACCGATACCTGCTGTATAGGTCGACCTCCAAATATATATTAGGCTACAGGTAGACAAAAACTTACCTAATAGGCATAAATGTTAACTTATTTCTATTAGAGTTTTATTATTTTGTATTAATGTTTGGGGTAATTTGTTAAATATGTTCACCGAACACGAGTTTAACTAGGAAATGTCCGACAGAACAACAGAAAATGTTGTATATCGATCGTTTGGATTAGTTGACCAGTCTGTGGTAAAAATTTTTTTGTCCTGCAGGATAAGTTGATCCCTTGTTTTGTAGAGATTTTTTTTCAGGCTTAAAACGTCAACCTGTACGCCACAATTTACGGTAAATGTCGTCGAACTATATTAATCGGCCTGTTGTACTTCATACATCTTAGACTGGCAACGGCGTGTTGAACTAGAAAGATAAACGGCACTTCAAACTAACTTGTAACTAAAATCACTTGTTCTTCTCAAGTCGACTGAAATCGAAAAGTTCACCAAAGAGATTTATTTAGCTTGCCTGTCCAACAACGAAGAAATACAGGGTGTTTGCAAAAAAAAAAACAGATACTTTTTTTAGATGTACACAGTGTTTTAGAAGAGTTTGTCATTTTGTAATGTAATCATCATCCTCACCAAAGCATGCTGATAACACTGATTCCATTGACACTCTCTTTCCCGCCGTCCCCATCGGCCATCGCTCTGGGTAAGTCCTTAAGACAGAAACAGTGTCTGCACTGAGGTTTTCTTTTTAAATCAGATAGATAACGCAAATGATTAAAACCTTAGAAGTGTAGTAATCGTTTATATATTACTATACGACATTAAAACAACGGCTACCCAGTCGTACCGAAGAGGTGAAACTCCCCGACAATAAAACATACAGTCTCCATAATCATTTGGACATTTTGTCACTGGAAGAGTGGGTGTTACACAAGTCATACATATGAGTAGCATGGGAAACTATGGGATACAACATGGTGGAAGTGAAGTAAGGTAGATGAATCCAAAACCAGATCAACGGCTCGCTTCACTTAATGAGGGGCAGAGGAACCTCATAGATTAACGGCCATGATCAAATAGATTTATCAGTAAACTACTGCTACTCATCTAGAGTGTTAGTGTTGATAAGAAAAATAGCCTTCGAAATATAATCATGAGTCTGGTTCAAACGTGATGCAATCTAACAACTTGACCAATTCTCGCTCAAATATCACAAATTATAACAGTATGAGTAAATACAACTCAAAATCTATATTTAATTTTTAAACGCTTTTTCTTGTTTTAAAATGAATAGCTCAACAACACTGCAAAAGAACAAAATAAGCATAACGAGTGCCCATGGTGTAATGGTTATCGTCGTAGGAAATGGACACAGCAACACGAGTTCAAATCCTGGACGAGACTGATAGCATTTCACATTACACTAATACCCTTGGGAAAGGTATGAATCCAGTTATTCTCCCTCCAACTATGGGTAAATAGTAGGACAGACTAGGTTCTTCAGCCTTGGTGAGGCAATTAGTCTAGGAGAAGGAAAACTGAATTCAAACCTGTTAAACACCGCTTAAAAATTGACCTTGTGTCATATCCTGCCCGAGCGGAGGGGTTGGTAAATAGGATAAAAAGTGTAAATCATAGAATTGAGAGGGTTTTTTTTATATATATATCCTGTTGAAGTTTGAAATCATTTGAACGAGAATTTCTCAGGATATTAAATTAAGAAATGATGTCAATTTTTCTGAAACATCCTCAACTTTCTCCTTTTGTAAAAGTGTCGATATTGCTCCAAAAAGACAAGCAGCAAGGGGTACTTCGTCTGGGCTGTTTAACGATCTGATCAATGATGACTGAGTAATAAATTCACACTTCACTAGGTGTTCAATATTTGCGAATTTGTGACAAATCTAAGTGTTGTATCGTGTTAAGGAAGAGATACACCGTGAAATAGAGTTAATTATTTATTAACTGAAGTGGTACAGTCCGACAAATATTATAAGTCTCGAGCAGTGGGTGTTACGTTCGAAGTTGGTCTTACTGCTGACCGAGATCATTCAGTACCTGTCGTGCTTAAGAAACACGACGTCTTTTATACCTCCGAGATACCGGAATGCACGTGGTACGAGCCACTATACAACACTAAGTGAATGATACCTTTTTCCCGCCGTGTCAAAAAACATAGACTATGTTGACTGTATTCTCTGCAGTGAGGTAAGACCTAACCGTGTAAAAATGGGTGTTGTTAGTATGAAACTAAACTACATCCAGTGGTGAGGCTTCACTTTTGAAACGCTCAGGAAGGTTGAGTTACCCTTCCTTACCATTACCCTTAGGTCCACTTTGACCCAGAGTGCTAATACTTATCTTCTCATCTATGGGTCAAATATATGTCTTTGAACACTATTTGTATTTGATAGGAAAACTCGAAACCATGTAATCGAACACTATTTGCGTTTCACGTCGCTTTAATGTTCTTGGGAAAAGCATAGATCAATCCTTTGCTATCAGTAATTAGTTGGGTAGACTAGAATCTTTACTCTTGGTAAAGCAACGGGTCTTGGAGCAAGAAATCTCTGAAATAAAAGTCCTGGATATGACACTAAACAATCTGATGGTGAGGTTCCAGCAATGGTGGTGCTTTGGGGAATGCGGAGTACCCCTTCATTGCCATTGCTCCCAGGTCCACTCTGGCCCAGAGTGGTAGCACCTGATAAGGGTCCTATCTATGGGTTAAATAGAATAAACAGCATATTTATGCTAAAATGAATTGTTTGAGTAAAACTGAATAGTTTGAAATAGAAATTACTTTTACAATTAAACCGTACTTACATTTAAACTGCGTGCTTATGCTTAACTGAATTATTTCAAAGAGAACTGTTTTTCGACATTAAAACTGTATTTACACTTAACCGAATTGTTACATACAACTGCTTGAATAGTTAGAAATGGAAATGTTTTTGACCATTAAACTGTGTACTTATGCTAAACTGAATTGTTTTAAATGGAACAGATTATTTACATAAAAATGGATTTGGCGTTAAATAACCTACAAAGGTTGATATGCCATAAAACCTAACAAACCAAACCATCTGAAATAAAAGGAGGTGCATTCTGCTTATAAATAACCCTGTGCCGCATCTTGACCATGGCGAAGTGGTCAGATAAAAGCATAATTGAAACCATATAATTCCTTGAAATACTTAAGACCATATGACAGTATAGAAATTATTTGTATTAGGAATATTTGAAACCATACTACTGCATGTAAACAAATGATTATCAATCCGTAGAAGTCGTCATTTAAAACCATATAATTGTGAGCAAGTTTTTAGCAGTTAGAATAATTACTTGATGCTATTATTATTTACGAAGGGTTATTATCTTTACTTATTGGAAACCATCTTCCAAATAGAGACTGAACTCGGCATTAAATAACAAAACAAGACTTGATATACCGCTGACCTACTAACCAACCCCCTCTCTCTCACTCTCACTCTCTCTCTCTCTCTCTCACACACACACACACACACACACACACACACACGGTTTTTTTCCTTTCTAGATAAACGCCGGATTCATTATATAAGGCAAATAGTTGTTGGATGATAATTGTTGGACTGACTGCAATCAAAGTGTGTTTTGCTTATAACAATTAGCGAGCAAGACTAGCAGGGTTCGATTCTACCCGGGCGCTTCTTGTCCCAAGCCTTATGATAAACTAAGCTAACCTGAGTGTATGTCTTCTAATTGCTATTCAAACGACCGATAGATCAACAGCCAAATTGTTGCGTTGCCCATGTAGGGAAACAGTAGATAGTGGTTGACGGTGACATGTCAATCTTATAATTGATCTCGATTTCTTTTTCTTTGTTCTTTGAACAGTGTAAACGTTCTTTTTTGTCTTAGTTCTTTGAAGAATAATTACGCCTCTTTCTGATTCCATTTTTGAACAGTAGGGACGTGTCTCTTGCCTACCTTATTATGCAGTAATAATTTATGGTACCGTCCATCTATTTTTACCATTTTCGTTCTTATGTATACTACTTGTTCATAAAATAACATTTCCATATTTTATCTTTTCGATCACGAGAAGGACTCATGATGACTTAAACTTACTAGATGTTGATGTATATATTCATAAGAAAATCTCAGAACACCGCCGATTGAGTAAGCGTTCTTTATCGTTTTGTAATGAATAATTATGAATTCTTGTTTCGTATTTTTGAAGTGAGACGCTGGTTGATTATTAGATTTCATTGATGTTATTTTTTTCTTCTCTATTGAAAAGCATGATTTTCCTTTCTACGAAACCGACTTGACAACAGAAGCTCGTCGAATGTTTTCAAAATCTATTTTGAATCGATTTTTTAAAAAATAGGAAAGGAAAACGATAAATAAAATTAATACAGTTTGTTTTTTGTTTTGTTTTTTCTTGGAATTCAAGGCAATTTCAAATCAAAAGAATTCAGAATAAACTAAAAATATTGTTTGAAATGAGAAATTTAAATTTAACTTTAAGTACAAAACTATTTCTAACGAGCTTTCAAAGCGAGGGAAAAAGCATACAACTAATTTTAGAAGTTGAATGTTTATGTGAAAACTTTTCATATTTATTACTAGTTAGCAAAAAAGTGAAGACATTTTTCCATGTATCTTTCATAGATGAGTTTCCTTATACTTCGACTTATATTGAATCCATGACTTTATATATAAATATATATACATATTTAGCGCTAAAACGTGTTTTATATTATTGATTTTAACGGCACGTTACGCCATATAGGGTAATTTTATACCAAAAAGTTAAGCAATCACACTCATTGGACGTTCATATTTACATTTTCGTCGTTGTTTCTCCGAAAGAATTAAGATCAGCATATTCTAAGCACTGCTGACATTGTGTTTTAGTGGATTATAATGGACAATTCAAGTTCCATACAATATTGCCCATTATAAGTAAAACTCCCAAAATAATTTTTATAAAAAGTTAATTTTCATCCATCGATGAACGAGTGGCGTAACGGTTATTTTGTAGAAAATGGATGACACAAACCGACTTCAAATCGTGGATGCAGATTCTTGCGTTTTAGTTCGTGTTAACACCTTTGAGAAAGGCATGAATCTATCTCTCCTCATTTCTAGCAATTGATAAATAGTTTGGATTGGTTTGGTTTGGTTTTATGGCATATCAACCATTGTAGGTTATTTAATGCCAAATCCATTTTATACATATAATCAGTTCTATGAAATAATTTTCAAATTATTCAGTTTAGCATAATTACACAGTTTAAATGTCAAAAACAATTTTATTTCAAACAATTCAGTTTAATTAACAAAGTTAAATGGTTCCAAGTATTGCTATGTATCATTAACGATTCAATTAAACATCAGTCATTTAATTACACACAACTGAATGTCAAAACAGTTCTATTTCAAACAATTCAGTTTAGCATAATTACACAGTTTAAATGTCAAAAACAATTCTATTTCAAACAATTCAGTTTAATTAACAAAGTTAAATGGTTCCAAGTATTGCTATCTATCATTAACGATTCAATTAAATATCAGTCATTTAATTACACACAACTGAATGTCAAAACAGTTCTATTTCAAACAATTCAGTTTAGCATAAGTATACTGTTAATTTCTATTTAACCTTATCAGGTGCTATCACTGCGGGCCAGAGTGGAGCTGGGAGCGATGGTAATAAAGGTGTATCTCAGCATTCCCCAAAGCTCCAGCGTTACTGAAGCCTCCCCATCAGATTGTTTAGTGTCATATACAGGACACTCGTTCGGGGAGTCTTTGCGCTCTGCAGAGAAGCAATCGGTATATTATGCAGCCCCAGCCGACTAGACCAAATTGATAAATAGTAGACCAGACTGGTCTTTAATGATTTGGGTAGAAAAACCAGTCTATGAAAAGAAAAACTCTTAATTCAGATCTCTCAACGGGTCGATGCAACTGGTTGATTAATTTTAACGGTATGTCAAACCCGTGGTTAGGGAATTGCTTGTGTTTGAGATTTACATTTTTTTGTAGTTTCATAAAAGTATTTTTTCCACGGTTATATGGTATTCCTATTTAATACAAATAATTTGAAAACAGATCTATTTGACAAATAAATGGGATATTTATAAAAACTGTCACTCCTGGTCTGAGTCGGCCGAAGAATGATGGCAATGAAAGAGTACTCCACACTTTTCAGAGCTCCAGAACCAAAGCCTCACCCTTAGATATAGTTTACTGTCATGCCCAGGACATTTATATGATATCAAGTATTCCTATTTGATAAAGAATAATTTGAAAACAGATCTATTTGACAAATAGATGTAATCTTCAGAGGAACTATCATTCCTGGTTTGAGTCGACTGAGAAATAATGGCAATGAAGGGGTACTCCAAGACACTAGAGCTCTAGAACTGAAACCTTTCCACAAGTTGTAGTTTTGTGTCATAACCAGGGCATCCCTTTGGTGCAGGGGAAAGACTTACCCCTTTTCATGGGATGCAGTCAGCATATTCTAAGAGTTGGTTTTCCATACAGTTTTCTGGCCCAGTAGTCTGGAGTTGTAGAATACACCGACTGTTTCTCTGCAGAAGGGTAAGACTCCTCCAATGAGTGTCCTGAATATGGCACTAAACAATCTAATGGTGAGGCTCCAGTAATGCTGGATCTTTGGGGAATGCAGAATAGCCCTTTATTGCGATCGCTCTAAGGTCCACTTTGCTCGGAGTGGTAGCACCTGATAGGGTCCTATCCATAGGTCAAATAGAACTAAACAGTGTGCTTCTGCTAAACTGAATTATTTGAAATAGAAAAGTATATTTAAGCGTGTGTAAACAAAAAGATTGTACTTATACTAAACAGAACTGTTTATATATATAAGAATGGATTTTGCATTAAATAACCTACAATGGTTGATATGCCATGAAATCAAACCAAACCTAATCAAACATACTGTTTTCATTGCAGACAATCCATTTGGCAATGTTTACAGCCCTTGACAAGTTCTTGCTGTTTTTATGTCTTGAGATATTTTCAGCATCACCTTTTGGTCTACTGGAACAACTACTCTGATTCTTAACGACTTCTTATTCTTCTTCTGTTGCTGCTGCTGCAGCTGCAACAGCTGCTACTGAGGCTACTGATGCTGCTTTCCTTCTGGGTTTTTTTTCGTCTTCGTTTTCTTCTACTTCATCTTCTTCCACTACTGCTGCTGCAATTTTTCTTTAATCTTTCGTCTTCGACGAAGTTGTTTTCTTCTCCTACTCTTCTTCTTCTTCCTCTTTTTCTTTGTCATCGTCGTCGTCGTCGTATTATTATTATTATTATTATTCGTTGTTATAATTGTTTTCACTCGGTAATAATGTATTAATTTTACCCTTCGTGATTTTTTCACGCAATCTCTTTTCCCCGCACTATGGTTTTCTTCAAGAGTCTGAGTGACAACGTGTTTTATCAGATCCACAGAACTTTTCCTTCATCTCCATTTGTCTAATGGTGTCCATTTCCAGTCCTCTCTAATACCAGCAGTTTTCCTTTTCTTCAAGCGTCCTAAAGCCGTCTTAATTTGTTAGTTCTATTCCTTCGGGGATTCTTACTTTCCACTTTTTACATTTTTAATGCCAAATTCCATTCCTATATCCTGGCCGTATATTAATATTTCTTGGATCAGAATCTTCTGGCGGGGTCATTTTTGAAGTCGGTGATTGAGTTGCATCATTGAAATAACGAATATGAGTGGTGAAAGCGAATCTCCCTGGAAGATACCTCACAGCTTTTTTTCTTTATCTCTACCCGTAGTTGACCTCCCACTATCAATTCCAACCTCCTGTTTCGCGTAGCATTCGTAATAAGGTTTACGATTTTATCAGATATTTTGTACATATTCAAACGCTCTATTATTCACGTTTGTGGGACGATTTCATCGGCATTTTTATAGTCAATCCATTCATTTTTCATACTCATTTTGCTTTCGTTGACGATCATTTTTATTATTTTATTCTTTTGAGAGTTTTTCACATCATCGTTATCTAATGGTTTTTCACATCATCGTTATCTAATGGTTTTTCACTGGTCTTTGAGTGACAGCAAGTTTCTTCAAGTCTCCAGGATTCTTCTCAGTATTTTGGCCAATCATACTAATGCTTACTAATGGTCTCCACTTTTCCTCTTATTTTCAAGTCTTCAAGGTTCTTTAGCAATCATTTCGGGATTGTTCCAAATGCACCAATTACAATTGGTGTTATCGTCACCTTCATGTTCTATATTGGAGGGGTCTTTTTTTCTCTAGCAAGGACAAGATTTTTGCCTTCTTTTCATTTTATTCTGTGTTCTGTCGGGAGGGCAAAGTCCACTATCCGGCAGATTCTCTTTTTTGTTGCCTAACACAAGGTCTAGTCGTCTGGCTGATATTATTATTACTATTATCACTGTTCTTGTTGTTTTTGTTGTTGTTGTTGTTTTTGTTAGTTATTAGTAACTGGTTTGTAACAGTAAATAGTTGTTTTCACAGAAATCAATTTCCTCAATTCTCCAGGACTCTCCAACGTATACTCACCGATTTTAGCCGTGCTGTTGTCTTTACCGTCTCGATTCTTTTTCTGGTTTTTAATTCACCCAATCTATTTTCAGGTTCTCTTGTTCCAGCTACAAATTATATCACCGTTACCTTCATGCTCAACTACTTTTTCAGCTTTCTGGCAGTGTTCTGGTATTTATCCCTCTTTTCGCTTTCTTTCCTTTGCACACTGTTGTCTGATGGAACAGAAAAATTCACTAGATGACAAGTTTTTTTTTTCTTCTTGTCAATTGATACGACGTCTAGTCTTTTGACCTGGGCAAATGGATCCGTTTGCATCTTAGAGTTTTTTTTTTGGGGGGGGGTGTCTCAATGAAATTGATGCGTCTCGTTTTTTGGGAGAAATTCTGGTTTGAGCCTAGACCATTGGTCAGGTCGATCAAATTTTAATCTCGGAAACAATTCCCAGTAGATCACCTTTTCCACCTAGCCGCACCAAGTCTTCTACTGCTAAATAATAATTATTGTATAATAGTAATGATAATAATAATGAAAAACTTTTGTTTCATCAGTAAAATTTAGTTGCTTTTTTATCGCAAAGCACTAGAGAACTTTACATTTACTAAATCAAATCCTTGCTATGAAAGATTGACGATCCAAGTGGATTTTTGATTTAAAAAAAAATTGAGAAACAGAAACAGGGATGAATTTATTGGTTTCATTTGTACTCATGCAGACAAATGGCTTTTGGCAGCTCAGGTGGTCAAGAAGCTGGTCCATTGAATCAAATTTCCTTTTGAAGACATTAACGTGGGTTCGATTCTTACCCAAAGCTTATTCTTTATAATCTTCGATCTGCGTTGATTCTTTGTTGAAGTAGATAATTGACCTGAATGGATTGCGATAAAAGGAAACTGCTAAATGAAAGTAAAAGATGTTCTAAATTAATAATAATAATAATAATAATAATAAACTCCTCAGGGATTTTGACATCCAAACAATCACTCAATCTCGGCCAGATGAGCAGACCTTATAATAATCAACAAAAAAAAAAAAAATGGCAAATTGTGGACTCTGCTGTTCTGGCTGACCACCAAGTAACATTTTTAAAAAGTGAAAAGAATAAATACCTCGACCTTACTAGGGAACTGAATAAACTGAGGAAAATGAAAGTGACGATTATACCAATTATGATTGGTGTTCTTGGTACAGTCACCAAGTAATAAAGGGACTATAGGACTTGGAAATAAAAGGACGAGTGGAGACCATCCAAACTACTACATCATTGAGATCGGCCAGAATACTGAGAAGAGTCCTGGACTTGCTGTCACTCAAATTCCTGTAAAAGACCATCAGGTGATGCTGATGGGAAAAAATCCAAAGGAGTAATAATGATAATAATAATAGAAACGGGATCTCTTCTCAGAGCAACATGAAACAACACCATAAGAACCAAGTATATTAAAGCCAAAATTGATTATACGCAACAGAATCGCAAGTGTAAGTAATGCGAAGAACATCAAAGGATTCATCACTCAGTAAGCGAATGCAGCAAACTAACACAAAAAAGCACAAGACTAGGCAAGAATGGGTAAGAAAGGTGATCCACTAAGAATTGTGCAAAAGATTAAAATTTTACAATACAATTAAATGGCACAAACTAGAATTCGTCCGAGAATATGAGACGCAAAAAACTCTGACATTTTGACATACAAATGGATCTTTTAATCCAAGCCCGAAAACCAGACCTTGCGCAAATTAACACAAAATAAAAAAGAAAACTTGTCGTCAATTGGATTTTGCCATTCTGGCTGACTACAGAGTGAAAATAAGAGAAAGTGAAAAGATGAACAAATACTTAGACCTTGACAGAGAACTAAAAATAACTGTGGGACATGCGGTTGACGTTTATACCAATTGCAGTTAGTGTGCTTGGAATGATCCCTAAAAGACTGTTAAGTGTACTGGAACAGCAGGAAATCGAAGGTAAAATCGACACCATTCAGACTATGATATTCTTGAGATCGGCCAGAATACTAAGAAGGGTCCTAAAGACCTGATGGAGACTTGCCGTCACTTAGAATCCGGTAAAAGCCAGCCAGCTAACGCTGATGTGAAAAACTCACAAGCAGTAGTGACAACACGATGGTCAACAGAATTACAATAACTAGAAAACAAAAAAGGAAGAAAAACAACTCTATGGGCGTTTTAAACGACTAATAAACAGCATCTCACTCCAGAAAACCTGGACCTAGCTAAGAAAAGGAAACATTAAGGGAGAAACAAAATCTCTCCTAATAGCAGCACAAAACAAAGCCATAAGAACTAACCATCTCAAAACAAGAATAGATAAGATGTAACAAAATAGCAAATGTAGACTATGCGGTGACAGAGACGAAACCATCAATCATATAATAAGCGAATGTTGCAAGTTAGCACAGAAAGAGGATAAGACTAGACACGACTGGGTGGGCAAGGTGATCCACTGGGAGATGTGCAAGAAATTTAAATTTGACCATACGAAAAAATGGGATATGCACAACCCAGAACCTGTACTAGAAAATGACGCACATAAACTCCCATGGGACTTTGACATAAACCCGGACACCGGCCAGAAGACCAAACCTAATAATAATAATAATAATAATAATAATAATAATAATAATAATAATAAAGAGAATTTGCAGAATTGTCGACTTTGCTGTCCCGGATGACCACAGAATAAAACTGAAAGAATGTGAAAAGAATGATAAGTACCTCAACCTTGCAAGGGAATTGAAAAAACTATGGAACATGAAGGTGACAATTATACCAATTATGATTGGTGCTTTTGGTACAGTAACTAAAAGATTATAAAAGGGACTGGAGGATTTGGAAGTTGGCAGCCGAGTGAAGACCATCCAAACGACAGCATTATTGAGAACGACCAGAATACTGAAAAGAGTCATGGAGACTTGAGGAGACTTTCTGTCACTCAAACTCCAGTGAAAGACCATCAGCTGACGCTGACTTGAAAAACTCTAAAGGAGTAAATAATAATACCGAAAATGAAAAATAACGAGAAACCCTAGGACATTCTGTGGTATTACCGTTACCTTCATGTTCACTTTCATGTTTTCATGCTTTCATATGTTTTCAAGATATAGGGATGGAATTAGGTATAGAAAAATGTGCCATTCTATTAATGAGTAGCAGAAAACGACAAATGACGGAAGGAATAAAATTGCCAAGCGAAAAAAAAATCAGAACGTTCGGAGAAAAAGAAACTTTTGAATATTGGAAGTGGACACATTCAAACAAGCGGAGATGAAAGCAAAATTTTTTAAAAAATATCTCAGGAAAACGAGAAAACAACTCGATACAAAACTATTTAGCAAAAATCTCATCAAAGAGATAAACACCTGAGCTGCCCCGCTCGTCAGATACTCAGGACTTTTCTTGAAGCGAGCGAAGAACAAATGGAAAAGGAAACAAGAAAACTAATGACTAGGCATAAGGTCTTACATTTGAGAGATGACATAGATAGACTATATGAGTCAAGACAAGAAGGAGGAATAGGAATCGCTAGCATTGAAGATAGCAGTGATACATCGAAACTGCATAAAAAAGAGCAAAGGAAGACTAATTACTGCGAACGGAAACAACACAAACAACACAGGGATCAACAGAACAACAGTAACTTGAAAACAAAAATGGGAAGAAAAGCAATTGTATAGATATTTCAAGCGATAAACATGCAAAATCTCCTACCATCAGACTTGGACATGGGTAAAAAAAGAAACCTTAAGAGAGAAACTGGGCCTCTTCAAATAGCAGCAAAAAACAACGCTATAAGGACCAACTATGTTAGAGCAAAAATGGATAAATTGCAACAAAATAGCAATTATAGGTAATGTGATGATACAGTCAATTTCATAATAAACGAATGCAGCAAATGAATGCAAAAAGAGTATAAGGTGCACAATCCAAAATCCGTCCTGAAGAATGAGACGCAAAAACGTCTCAATGATTTTGAGATACAAACAGATCACCTAATCACGGCCTGACGTAATGATAGTCAATATAAAAAGGGAACCTGCTGAATAGTGGACTTTGCTGTCCTGGAAGACCACAGAATAAAATTAAAAGAGAGAAAAAAGAGAGATAAAAGTCTAGACCTTGCTAGAGAACTAAAAAACTATGAATCATGAAGGTGATGGTTATACCAATTGTAATTAATGTACATGGAACCTTCCCAAAGATTTGATAAAGGGAATAGAAGACTTGGAAATAAGGGAAGTTGCGACCATCCAGTCTACAGCAATTTTAAAATCGGCCAAAATACTGAGAAGGGTCCTGGAGACTTGAGAAGACTTGCTGCTCCTCAAACTCCAGTGAAAGACCCTCAGCTAACGCTGGTATATAAAAAAAAAACTCGCAAAAGAGTAAAATGATAATTTGCCGAATTGTAGACTTTGTTGTCCCGGTGGACCACAGAGTAAAATTGAAAGAAAACGAAAAGAAAGATAAGTGCCTTGACCTTGCAAGTGAAATGGAAAAAACAGTGGAACATGAAAGTGACGCTTACACCGATTGTAATTGGTACTATTCGTACAGTCACCAAAGGATTAGTACAAGGACTGAAGGACTTGGAAATAAGAGGACAAATGGAGACCATCCAAACAACAGCATTGCTGAGTTTGGTAGGAATACTGAAAAGAGTCCCGGGGACTTGAGGAGACTTGCAGTCATTCGAACACCAGTGAAAACCCATCGTCTAGCACTTGTGTAAAATATTCGAGAAAGAGTAAATAATTATAAAAGAGTTCATGGACGCTAACAAAACGGCTGGAGAAGAAGCTAGACGGCAATTACACAAGAATGCTGCGTGCAATCTTGAACAAGTCCTGGCGACAACACCCCACAAGACACCAACTGTATGGCCACCTGCCTCCTATCACGAAAACTATTCAAGTTAGACGAACCAGACATGCAGGACACTGCTGGAGAAGCAGGGACGAACTCATAAGAGATGTACTCTTATGGACCCCCACACATGGCCGTGCAAAAGCAGGACGACCAGCACGAGCATACATTCAGCAGCTGAGTGAGGATACGGGATGTTGTCCTGAGGACCTGCCTAGGGCGATGAACGATAGGGAGGAGTAGCGAGAGAGGGTCAGGGATATCCGTGCTACCAGCGCGACATGATGATGATTATGATGATAGACTGAGTCAATACAAAGATATTTGAAAAAAATTGGCACCTTAGATCAACAATCGTGCCAATAGAAGCTCTGGTATGGTCAAGAAAGGAACAGATGAACGTGTAAACAAAATACGCATCGGTCCCTATTATATGAGAAATAAAAGATCGCTGGATTCATGAATACATATAGTCGCTACTTTCTCTCACCCTAGATCTTGGGTAAAAAATATAAACAAAGCTGAAAATCAAATGATAATAGTTGACATTGCTTCTTCCAATGATACAAATACATGATACAAATAAATAAAAGAAAATATTAAACGTTGTTGAAATTATAAATTCTTTATGTAAATAACATAATCACTAAATTCACCATTTCATAAGTATGTTTCTTTTGAGGAAGAACACACAGCATACATTTGAATCTAAGAGAGAACGATTCAATTGATATTTGACGGTAGGTTTTTCTCTAAAATTTATTCTAAAACATAGAAATGTCATTACTGATTAGTCAGGGTCAAACGACAGAATAAATCAAAACAAGAACGACGAGTGAAAAAAAATTGTAAATTGAAGCTGTCATATGGGTAATTCTGGGCCATCTTTGTCTATGTTTGGCATCTTCCGTTCCGTCTGTATGCTGTCAGAGTACATACAAGTGCTTGATTAGAATTTTGCTTTGAACATACTTGTATATAAGTCGAACTTTGAACTTTCAGACAAAAATCAGCGTCGACGTATAAATGTGTAATACTTTTTCAAACATTGAGAAAGTCTAGTTACAATCCTTGCCCAGTCGTCTATGGCTGTGAAATATACTTCTGCAGAGGAGTAAGACCTTCCCCCGACCAGTTTCCTAGATATGACACTAAACAATCTAATGGTGAGGTTCCTGTAATGCTGGGGCTTTGGGGAATGCAGAGTATCCCATCATTGCCATCACTCCCAGGTCCACTTTGACTTGGAGTGGAAGCATCTGGGTCCTCTCTATGAATCATATAGAACTAAACTGTGTACTTTTGCTAAACTGAATTGTTTGCAATAGCACTGTTTCTTAGTAAAGAAATGGTAAAAGTAAAGTTGGTGATCTTAGTCGAGGGTGACCCGAAGGCTACCTTTTAAATAACTACAACATCGAGGAGTAGGGAAGGGCGCTACTCCATTCCCTAGATTGCTCCACGTTTCCCTTGATCCTTGCTGAGTATTAAGCAAGCTGGCATAAAGTACCATTTTTTGAGTCTTTGGTATGTCTCGACCTGGGATTGAACCTCGGTCTCCTGGACCATAGGCGAACACTCTACTCATTAGGCAAATGGCCCGCTTGGCATCAAATAACTCCAAAAAGTTGATATACAATAAAACCCAAATAAAATAACAAACAAATAGTAGCAATCCTTCTTTCCGGAAAAAAATTGTATAGGTTAATGATTTCGTGGTCATAAATTAAGTTTCAACCAAAACACTGGATCGTATGTACACTGTCTCGAAGATTTCAAGCTGTCAAAATAGGAAATGCACCTGTGTAAATAACAGGTGCATCCGGTCGAGGAATATCAGGATATAACCTTGACTGTGGACGGGCTGAATGAGTGCGATTTGTGACGCCCACAAGAAGAAGGTGGGCGACGAAAAATTATAAAACTCGGTGCACCGGAAGGTCAATCAGTTGGAGATCAGACCAGTTGGAGTGAAGATGCTGGAATGAGGAACATGTCTCAGAGAGGCAAGGCCCCCAGGCACCTGGTTGAACAGCCCAGGAGAACGAGAAAGAAACGCTGTTATGGCTATAAGAGTGGGGGTCAATATGTTGCAGTTCTGTTCGTCTCCAACTCCCTCTCACAGTAAAACCTTTAGTAACCCTTTCGAACCCTTTCAAATAAAGTGAGAAGTGTATTTTTCTAAAGAACTGTGTCGCTCGTCTTCATTGTGCCGTTATGTTTCTGCATGCATATGTGTTTGTATAGTTGGACATGGCTATACAGCAGAGATGAAATAATGTTATTATTCTTTATCTTATTCGGACTACGTTATTCTGAAACACCGCCTGAAAAAGATTTCGTTCGTCTCCTTTCTTTAACGGCATACCAACCTCCCCGGGTAATTTAATGTCAAACCCATCATTGAAGAAGAACAGGAGAGACACTATTTGACTCATAGCTAGAGGGATAAGAGGATTCATACTTTACCTAAGGGTAATGGCCCGATAGTGGTGGTGTAATAGTTATCGTCGTATGAAATGGACACGGCGACACGAGTTCAAATCCTGGACGAGACTAATTGCATTTCACATCGCACTAATACCCTTGGGAAAGGTATGAATCCAATTATTCTCCCTCCAACTATGGGTAAATAGTAGGACAGACTAGGTTCTTCAGCCTTAGCGTGGCAACTAGTCTAGGAGAAAGAAAACTCTGAATTCAAACCTGTTAAACTCCGCTTAAAAATTGACCTTGTGTCATATCCCGCCCGAGCGGAGGGGTTGGTAAGTATGGGTAATGGCCCGATAGTGAACGATATAGCTCGACTGGAGTACGAACTCGCCTACGTCAAGGCTGCAGTCCAGCGCATTAGCCAATACACGACGGAGAACTTCCCCAACCGTCTGAAAAGATATGCTTATATACCATATGATTTAAGGTTTATATCATCGTCATCATCATCAAGGAGTGCCAGCATGTCTTGCTCGTCTAAGTTGAATGGTTTGTGATATGGGAGGTTAGTGGTCGTACAGCTACTGTTTTCTAGTATACTGCTTTCAGGAATTATCAAAACAGGACGCAGTATACTTGTGGAGATCCCATCATACGTTTTTTCTCCAGGAATTTCGTTAGAGTTTAAGTACAAAAGCCAATCAGAAGTACTGACATGGATACAGCTTAGGCGAATCCCTGTTTTATTTTATCTGAGAAATTCCCTCTAATCAATTACCAGTCAATAGCAGACAATGTATTAACTATGCGTAAATTGACATCACTTTTAATCGATGAGATATTACTACCGAAATCTTTTCCAGTCGGCAGAAGCTGTAGAATACACCGATTGCTTCTCTGCAGAGGGATAAGACTCCCCCAACGATAGTCCTGGATATGACACCAAAAAGTTTGATGTTGAGGTTCCAGTAATGTTGGAGCTTTGGGGAATGCTGATTATCTCATAATTGCAATTGCTGTCAGGTCCACTCCGGCCTGGAGTGTTAGAACTTGATAGGGTCCTATCTATGGGTCAAATAGAACTAAACTACGTACTTATACTTAACTGAATTGCTTGAAATGGAACTGTTTTGCATGCTAAACTGGATTGTTTGAAATAGAGCTGTTTGTGACATGGAAATTGTACTTCTGCTAAACTGAATAGTTTGTAATAGAAATGTTTTGATATTCAACAGTGTTTAAATAAAAACTATACTTATACTACACGGAATAGTTTGGATTAGAACAGCCTGACTAAACTGAATAGCTTGAAATATAAACGCTTTTGACAATGAAACTGTGTACTAAGGCTAAACTGAATTATTTGAAATAAAACTGTTGATTTATATAAAAATGAATTTGGCATTAAATAATCAAAAAAGGCTGATAAAAAACAAAGAAACAAACTATGGAAATCTTTGCCGCCAAACATTGCTGTAATTATACAGTTAAAGCACATTTATAAAAAAGAATTGCAAAGGAAATAAAATCCTATTTATTTTTGGTTTTCTAGATGAAGTATTACCGACACTTATTATCAATTTTGAGTAATATTTTTTCAGCTTTTTAATTTTGTTGGTTTTCATCGCAACACTCTCAGGTTATTTGTTATTTCTATCATCGCGGGAAACAGATTTTTTTTTTTGACTTTGCAATAAAAAGCAACTAAAATTAATCTGAAACCCACTCCCCTTCAAATCTAATAAAAGCAAATTAAAACAGGTGCTCTCACAAGAGAGATGCAGATGTATACACGAGATCAAGCGGACTCATTTTGCACTGATAACATTCCGCAGACTCATGGATATGCTACGCCAAAGTACATTTTAACATGTTCTTCATATAGTATATCAACTCCTTTTAAAAAGTTATTTCCGAAAGCTATTTTAATTTTTTTTAAACCACTAAAAAGTTTTGGGTTTCATTGCATATCAACCATTATAGGTTATTCAATGCCAAATCCTTTTTATACATATATATTGAATATATATGATTTGGTTTGGTTTAGTTTTATTGTATATCAGCCATTGTAGGTTATTTAATGCCAAATCCTCTTTATACAAATATATTGAATATACTTGATTTGGTTTTGTTTTAGTTTTATGGCATATCGGCCATTGTAGGTTATTTAATGCCAAATCCTCTTTATACATATACATTAAATATACATGATTTCGTTTGGTTCAGTTTTATTGCATATCAGCCATTGTTGGTTATTTGATGCTAAATCCTGTTTATAAAAATATATTAAAGATATATGAATTCCAAACACATTTTGTAGATAAACACAATTAAATGACCCAATTGGTTTATTTCTAACTGTTCAACTTAGCATTAATCAACAAAGTTAAATGGTTTCAAATATTGCTATGTATCACAAACTATTCCAGTAAACATCAGCCATTGGTTTACACACAATAAAATGATCAAACAGTTCCATTTCGAGCAATTAAGTATAGCATAAGTCATTTATTTGCACTCAGCTTGAATGTGAAACAGTCCTATTTCACCCATAGTTAGGACTTTATCAGATGCTGCCACTCCGGGTCAGAGTGGATATAAGAGCAATGGCAATGAAGAGGTAATCCGCATTCTCCAAAACTCTAGGATTACAGAGGTGTCACCAACAGATTGTTTAGTGCCATATCCAGGACACTCGTTAGGGGGGGTCTTACCCTTCTGCCGAGATGTATTCAATAGCCCCAGCCAACTGGACTTTCAAAACTAGTAGAGAACCAAGAAAAATATAGTAAATGATTGTAACAAATCTATTTGTCCGATCACTTTTGTTTATATTTCTAATTATGGAAATAAGATAAGGAAAAAGAACACACTTTACCCAGAAAGCAACACTTGACACGACTATCTAAAACAACCGTAACACAACAAATCCTACATAGGAGGAGACTGCTCCGAGCTGTGAGACTGCCCAGAAAAACTAACAAAATAATTCATTACGAATCATACCAACAGTATCAACAAACCTGCACAAAAGAAAAAATCCGAATCAACATCAAGATAGAACTGGATCCCTCATTCGATAACCATGATGAAGACTTTCTATCGGTCTGTTACGAAAAACTCAAACAGCTCTCTCTTGACCTCATGAAGGACAATGCAAAACTCTTTGAAAAAATATCTCCAAAACAAATTCGGAAGCCAAAGTCCTCGATGACACAAAGAAAACAAAAATCAAACGAACACAGAGGAATTCAATGACATTATGGCAACAATAACCAAGCAAAAAAAAAACAGAAAAAACAAAGAACTTTGTCAATTCAAAACGGCAAAACAGAAAACTACGGTGGAAGCCCACCCCAAAACAAAACGACAAAACCCAAAACAAAGCAAAACAAAAAAACCTTCCCATAGAATATAGACAACCACACATAAAAAGTATGATAACAGAAGCAAAACACCAAGGGAAAAATCAGCTCAAACCAAACCATACATATACAAAGACATCCTTAAACTAGCGAAAAATAAGAGCTGGGTCCACAATACACAACAATCCAAATAGAAATACCACCATTGAAGCAGCTCGAAAACGAAAGCTGCTACTTTACAAACCAAGTCTCAGTAAATACACTCATATCACAATATACATACAGCTACAAAAAAACAGTGAGCAGCCCAACCAATTCATTTGAGAGGGTGGAAACAAAACATTTCAACAGTAGAAGCTTTTGAAATTTTGTGAAGCAACATAGAAAGACCTACAGATATGAAAATGGCCCACATGGAAGAGTAGTAATTTTCTAAGCCTTTTGCTTAGATGTGGCACAAAGCCATAAGGCACCTAATGATACTCGAACTTACTTGTAAAGGTTTGCTAGTCTAGTATGCTAACTATTACACCACCTAAGGCGCCCCCACATGAACGAGTAATGAATTTAGAAATAAATTCAGCAGAAATGTATTCCAACAACGGAACAAAGGCCTCAGTTTTATCCTCGTTCATTACACGTTAATAACTGTACACCGGAAAACGATGGAAAATCATTTTTCAGAAGAATTCAATTTAGAGCCCATTTTAGATCATAAACCAACCACTTTAGACTTTCCCAAAGAAAAGAAATAACTCATTCATTACCGACAATACGGATTCAACCATCCAAAAATTGAAATGGCAGTAAAAGATATTAAAACCTACCAAAAAAACTATACTTATCACAATGTGACAATATACCCGCTGGCCGGTCCCCACAATCTCAACATCCTAAACCAGCTCATGGCCATCCGATCGTCTAGTGGTTTCTCTCATCTCCGGCCAAAGGCATTTTACATTGCTTTACAAACACACAAGACACAACATACACAACCGAAAGGGTGGAAGAAAAGAAAAACAAACAAGCACGGACTTAGGTTAGCTCCGAGCGCAAGAAGGGAGAAGTTTATGACACTTTTCAGTGGTTTTCTGTGCATCTGCGGGCTATCGCAATCGCGTATCCGAGCGAAATTCCCACACAGCCACCAGGGACGCTGACTCATCTTCTCGCGTTGGCTGACCTGGCTTCTGAGTCCACAGTTCCCATCCCCTCACTAAGCAGCCGCCTTTCGCTGACCGTCGCCTTCCTCCCACTTCTATTGACTGCCCTCTTCTGTCGACTGCCCTGGGACCTTGCCTTTCCTCGTCTTCTTTCGGTCTGGTAGGAAATCTTGCACGCAAGTGATTTTTGTGCCAAAACAGACAAAGGAATCCTCTGACTGGTACTTACCCACACCCACGCCCACAGAACGAATGCACAACATCGTGCCACAACAAGACAACTAAACAAAGGAAAAACGTGAAACCTTAATGAAACTTTCAATTGGACAAAGCCTGATCATAACGTAAGCAGATAAGAATGAAGGAACAGTCATCTGCAGCAATGAATATCCAAAAGAAACCAACCACCAACTAAATAACAAATAATTCTACCACGAACTTTCAACCGACCCTTTCGAAGACCTCTAAGACACCATTATAAATTCATTAAATTATATGTTCTGAAAAAAAAATTGAAGATGACGGTATTAGCAATAGTAGTTGGTGCACAAAGAAACATCAGAGATACTTTAAACCCAACGACGCAAAACGCGCCTACCGTTATCTGCTAACAACAACATAAAATAAACAAACCTGGAAGACCAGAAATTTCCTCAATTGTCATACAACCAAACTATCCAAATCCGTTGATGACTATTTACAAACTTTTGCAAAGGAAATAAAGGCCTATCTACGTGTTGTATTCTCATATACATATATATACTGGATACATACTGATACAATAAATAAGGACGCATGAAGACTTCTTTAACAATAATATATACCTCTCACTTTATCTGTAAGGGTTCGAAAGGGTTGTTCAAGGGTTGCATGTGAGAGGGGGATGGACACCGAACATAAACTGTAATTTCTTGACCCCACTGTTATGACCGTCACGTTGTGTCTTTCTTGTTCTTTAGTGCTGTTCAACCGGAGGCCTATGGCCCACTGCTGGATGCTGGCTTTCTTTATTGCATCTTATCAGCATCTTCTCTGGACCCCAAACTCCAGCGGGGTTTCCGAGGACCCCCTCGGTCGGGTGAGGCTTTCCCTACCACATCTGGTCTCTAGCTGTCTGGAATTCTACTGGCAACTGCTTCTTGGACTCGAACTCAACTGAGTTAAATAATAATTCAACGCCCACATGATCGCCCACTGGATCTTTGAAATCGAATGTTTAATCGTCATCAAGCGGAAATAACTGTCATGCAGTTCAGAGGTCACTCTCTTCAGGTGCATCAGTCTGTATTGGAACAGTGGGACCTTCACTTTGTCCCATATTATAAGCCTTAATCCGCCCACGCGATCTCTTTCGATTACTGGCCATTGGAATGTGTCACTTCCTTCCGGTGCATCACCTTGGAATAGCATTTCTTTGGGCCGGGTCGAAGGTCAAAACATAACATACGTTTGACTTCCTAGACAAAACCAACTATATCAAAACAATACCACAAGATACGATTCTAGTCACAATGAATGTCAGATCCCTATTCTCCAATATCAAACACAGCAACAGACCTTTAGGTTCAAGGAAACATCTCAACAAGAGAATAACAAAAAAAATCACAGAAGTAATAACAATACTAATGCAACAAATAATAACATAGAATAACTTCAATTTTAACGGTCGGCATTTCATACAAACAAAAAAAAACATGATAGGCACAGTTGCGATCTCTTCATATGCAAATATCTACATGGACAAATTTGAAAATACGTATATCTATCTGGAAATTTTGAGATATAAACCCCAACATAAAAGGTATTTTTCACGAACCAAACATACTAACCCATCGTCGATCAAATAACCTCAGAGAAATGATAGGTAACTACAACATACGAAACAGTAAAGTAATCCATAGGAAATCTGTAATAAGTAAGTAAATTTGGCGACTGTAGTCGAAGGCGACCCGAAGGTTCCCTTTTCAATAGCTACTACACTGAGGTGGAGGGGAGGGTGCTACCCCTTCCCCTGGTTTCCTCCACTTTACCCTTGATACGTAGCCTATAATGGTGAGTGTTAAGCAAGGAGGTATGAACTAACATTTTTAAGTCTTTGGAATGACTCGACCTAGAATTGAACTCAAATCTCCCAGACCATTGGCGAACACTCTACCCACTAAGCCAATTAGCCTGTACTAAATTTTTACTAACCATGCAATAACAAAGACAACCAATGCTGCAAGCACTTCAAATCAACTCACTCCTTCTCTAGTTTTACGAGAAAAAAAGATTTATATAATTCATCACGAATTAAATTGCAAAAGCAAAAATGCAATTTATTTACTGGAATGCACACGCTGCCAAATACAATACGTTGAAAAGTCATAATGGCCCTTTTACTTTAGATTAAATAACTACAGACAAGGAATCCAATCCATAGATTAGAACAATCTGATATTAGTACAACAACATTCCCGCACATATGGTCACGACTTCAACTGAGATGCAAAATTTACAAACATCGGGGGAATAGAAAAATAGATAAGCATAAAACCAATTATTGGGGAAAAAAAAGACAAATTGATAAAAAATTTTGAAAAAACACATTTGGATGTAATATGAAAATTAATCATCCTACCTGGAAGAAAAAAGAATTCAACAATCATATTCTTCTATGCAAACAAATAAACCCTACGAGTCGATACTGGTTTAAAGGGCCTCCTCTTGAAAATGACAACTTCAACACTAGTAAACCAACTGGTCAATTAATGGCTTGTCTGAAACACTTAGAAATCTAAGAAAAACATAAAAACTGGTGCTCTCACCAGACAGAGACACATATATATTTGTAATATATATATATGAGAGAAAACGGACTTTCTATGATCAGACAACATTATTCTAAAGGATATGCTACAGCATATATATATATATATATATATATATATAAAGTAAGTAAGCTCCTTTATCAATAGCTACTACATCGAGGTGTAGAGGAGGGCGCTATTCCTTTCCCTCGATTGCTCCACTTTACCCTTGATACGTACCTTATAATGGTATAGTAGCCAAGAGGTACGTACCTTATAATGGTATAATAGCCAAGAGGTATCAAGTACCATTTTATAATGGTATAATAGCCAAGAGTTATCAAGTACCATTTTTAAGTCTTTGGTATGACCCGACCCGGTATTGAGCTCCTGTCTCCCGGACCATTGGCGCACACTGTACCCACTAGGCCAATGAGCCGGTTATATATATATATATATATATGTGTGTGTGTGAGTGTGTGTGTGTGTGTGTGTTTTGTAAGTGGATAATTTAAAGCTAACTTTATTTTTAAACGAATTAGACCTCATTAGTTTGCAAATTTAGAACGAACATTGGCATAATGGTTAAAGTGTCCGTCCATGGCCCGGGAAACCTGGGTTCAATCCCAGGTCGAGTCATACAAAAGACTCAAAAAATGGTACCGAAAGCCTTCTTGCTTTTATACTCAACATTGTAAGGTACGGATCTAGGATAAAGTGGGTCAATGCTGGGAAGGAGTAGCGCCCTACGCTACACCTTGGTGTAGTAGCTATTGACGAGGGAGCCTTCGGGTCACCCACGACTACGGTCACCACCTTTACTTACTAACTAGTTTGCACATAATTAAAGGGTGTCAAGTATAGCTAGCTAACACTTATACTTCTATTTAATATTAATCATTTATTTGGGATCAGTTTAAATGGTTTTAAGCGTTGCTATCAAAGCGCCAGTGACCACTAGCCACTGTATTCTAGCACCTTTAAGAGAAAATAGGGTTGGTTACTCGTTTGCCACAAGAGAAATTTGAATAATACAGTCAGGACAACAAACGAGGACCAGCCGATTGATCAGTTTGGATCTAAATAACCACTCGTCTTGCTCAGTAAGGACCAAAACTGAGTATTACAGATCATGTGACAACTTCGTTTGCCTGGCCATAGACAAATCAGCCACTGGGATCTCGTTTTTAACCATTATTGGTTGCCACCCACAGCCAACAGGTGGCCTCGTCGAGAGTCTGTGTTCAATGTATTCTACGGCTCCAGCCAATAGGGTGGGGGATTTTAAGATACAAACGGATGACTTCATCTTACCCAGAAGACCAGACCGTGTATTGATTAAAAGGAAAAAAAAACTTGTCATCGCATGAATTTGGCCGCTCCAGCGAACTACAGTGTGACAATAAAAGAAAACGAAAAGTTAAACAATTACTTGGATTTTGCCCGCGAATTAAGAATATTGAGGGACATGGGGGCGATACCAATTGTAGTAGATGCGCTTAGAACTGTCTCCAATGTCCTGGGAGAAGGACTGGAGGATGTTGAAACAATTCCATCCAGATAACAGCTTTATCAAGAAAATCTAAAATACTGAGAAGAGTCCTGGGGACCTGAAAAGACTTGCTCTCACTCAGACTCAAGTGCAAGACCACTAGATAATGCTAATGTGAAGAACTGCCGAAAACAAAATCGTAATAACCTGGACTCCTCTTAAAATGGACAAGGGAAGAACTCAGACATGTTGGTTTGAGAATAGGAAAATTGATTACAAGACACAAAGTCTTACACTCTGTGTATGATAGAGATAGAATAACAATATACAAAACAGCAGTTAACAACAGTAATATCAACTGAAATAACTTTAAGAAAAAACAAAAAAACAACCATATAAAACATAAAAAACAAAAATTGGAAGAGAAAACTTTAAGCTGCAAATTAAGGAAATTGCAAACAAGGACGACCTGAACATAATAAAGAATGCAAAACGTGAAGAGATAAAGTGATTCGCTTTCACTATTGGCAAAAGATTATAAGAACAAATTATATCTAAGCAAAAAGTTATAATACACTTGAGAATTACAAATTAATGACATAATAAGCTAACACAGCAAACAGGCACAAAAGGAATACAAGAGTAGTCATGAATGGGTGAGGAAGTTGATCCACTGGGAATTGTGCAAGAGATTACAGTTTGACAAATGGCATATGCACAAACCAGAATCTGTCCAAGAAAGTGAAACGCAGGAAATTTTCTGAGATGCAAGCACAGTGCTTATTAATAAAAAGAAAAGAGCTTATCAGTCTGATAGTGGATTTCTTTAAGCCAGAGTTTTCTAGAGAAAAATAAAAGACAGCAAAGAGATAGACAAATAGTTTGATCTAGAAAGCTGAAAAAGCTCCGGAACATAAAAGGTGATGGTGATACCAATTGTAGTTGGTGCACTTGGAACGGTCCCCCCCAAAAAAAAAACAGGAAAAGAGAATGGGGGGGAAAAATTGAAAACTAGAGATATAATCGAGACCAACCAAGTCCCCAACACAGTTAAAATTGGCTCGAATACTGAGAAGAGTACTGAAGAACTGATTAGACTTGCTGTTATTCAGATGAAAAGCGCGCAAGGAGTCAAATGATAATTATCATAATTGTCAATGTTTACAAATGAAAATAAATTATGCTATTAACATTACTAGAGTGCAAAAAAGATTTTGACAAATATCGCGCCCACAGATCAAAGACAAAGTAGTTAGTAAGCTGGAGGTGGGATTTAGGCTTGTGCGATACCTCTTGTAATTTAATTGGTAAAAGCTGATACGGAAATAACATTATGTTATGAATGTATTTAAAAGTTTTATACATATATAAATGATATAAGATATTTCTTAAGTGCTGACTGACATTGATATTTCTTATATATATATATATATATATATATATTTGAAAGTTTACTTGACCTGAAGCTCCCGACGCCATTCAGATATTAGTCATTAATATTCCGATAGACTTCAAGACGTTACTTTTCAAATGTTCTCAATTATCAATAAAAATCCAATAATCTGACGTAGAAGAGAATGATATTAAGCGAAAACCACAGCAAAATGCTATAAAACTAACTATAATACATTTATTAGTGCGTAAAAAGCACACACACACACACACACACACACACATACACATATATATATATAGAGAGAGAGAGACAGAGAGAGAGAGAAAGATTCAATGACAAAGCTGAAAACGCTAAGTTTTATTTGTCAACCTCTATTCGAGAAAATTGGAAGCAGCTAGAAGAAAAATATTGTTTTTCTATTGTTTAGTTAATGTTTTGAAGAATCGTGACTGTCAACAAAACATTCATGAGTTAGTTTGTTTGATGAGATTCCATAATTTTTTCCTTTGTGTCGTATTGAAAAAAATCTTCATTAACAATTAAAGTAAATTCTTTTAATTAATTTAAAGTATGAAGCTAGAAAGTTTAGGTATTAAATAAAAGAGTTTTGTCTGAGATTTGAGCTTAGGTTATATTTCAGGGATTAAAAATAATGAAAGAAATCTTTTCTAAGAGAGAAGATATCATCATCATCATGTCGCGCCGCCAGCGCGGATATCCTTGACCCTCTCTCGCCATTTCTCCCTATCATTCATCGCCTCCGGCAGGTCTTCAGGGTTACATCCTGTGTCCTCACATAGTTGCTGTATGTATGTTCGTGCTGGTCGTCCCACTCTTGCACATCCATATGTGGGGGTCCACAGGAGTACATCGCTTATGAGCTCGTCCTTGCTTCTCCAGCAGTGTCCTGCGTGTCTGGTTCGTCGAACTTGTATAGTTTTCGTGATGGGGGGCAAGTGTCCGTATAGTTGGAGTCTCGTGGGGTGCTGTCGCCAGGACTTGTTTAATACTGCTCTCAACATTCTTGTGTAATTTCCGTCGTAAGCGTCCATGTGGTGCATCCATATAGCAGTATCGACACAACCACTGCCTGGAAGAAACTGCGTTTCATTTTATCAGTTAGGTCCGACTTCCATATGATCGAGAGCCTATCGATAGCTGTCCATGCTTTCGTCAGTCGTGTGTCGATGTCCTTTTCGGTTGATGAGATTTACTTTTACTCAAACTCCATTGAGAATCCATCGGCTAACGCTGGAGTGAAAAACTCGAAAAGGCGTGAAGAAGAAGAAATTTTGTTTTTACTTGTTGATATGTAAAAAAAAAAAAAATGAATATACGTGTTTCTACATATTTTCATAAATTATCGAAGCAAAAACAGTCTTCCTAATATTAAAAAAAATAAGGCTTCAAAACATTACCGGAAGTCATGTAGTCGAATTTTTATGCTAACGTAACCAGCCCGTCTCTAAATATAAATAAATCAAATCAAGAAACTAGAAAGACGCATAATTAAACTGTCAGTTATTTGTCTTTTGAATTAGTGGTGCTGGAGTTAAAATCCAAAAGTGACTAGAGGAAAAACTACTTAAAAATTGATAACATTAAGAAATCACTGAGAAATAGTTGCAGCACATATATGAATGTAAGATTAAACACTACAAATCCTGCTCGAAATAAGCGGATAATTTGAACTATCCTAAGTTAAAACATGGAAAATTTAAATGTGTGGATATATATATATATATATATATATAGAGAGAGAGAGAGGGGGGGGAGGCAATGACTAAATTGAAGATTATTCGAAAAAGTAAAGAATAAAATCAATCCAAAAGCTTGAATAAACTAAAAAGGGATGTTTGGACTTATTCTCACTCTTGAACTTATAAATCCTTTAAATCCTATTCGCGGGTTACAATAAAAGCATAGATAATAAAGTTTAGTTTATGATCCTGTGAAGCCAGAAAAAAAATTCTAATACAACCACTTCTTCCGAAAAAAAGGAGAAAAGTGTAATATCACCGAAGCCATGAAAAGCAACATAAGGGATAAGAAGTGAGGCGGATTAATCGAAGGTTGGGTCAACGGCAAGCTTCACGAGATGTCGGGCGGAAGAACCTCATAAGTCAATAGCCAAGATCAAATAGTTCTGTCAGGAAACTACTGCGACTCATCAACAAAGATGGGGCCTCATGTAGCGTAATGGTTAGCAAGCTAGACTAGCAAACCTACACGGGTGAGTTCGAGTCTCAATGAGTACCCCATTCATATGGCCTTGTGCCACATCTAAGCAAAAATCTTAGTAAATTACTACAAGGATGGTGTCTGTTGATCAGGAAAAAAAAAACAGCCAACGAAAGGTTTCAATGATGAATTAAAGCTAAATGTTCAAACAGCATCGCACTTCGCGCGAGTAAACAAGCGGCGCGTTTTGGTGCGATTGGAGCGCTGGCTTTATTGTTCGAAAAATCAGCTTCAGAGCTCAAAAATACTTAGATGCAAAAACGTTGTTCACATAGTGACATTTAACTTTAGGACTTTAAACATAGTAAACCTGTTGAGTTGTCAGCGTCTGCAGCCGCGTATAAAATAGACATAAAGTGCCTACAAAGACAGATACTAACATAATGATCTAGAAATGAAATATCACAATGCTGGTAAACGATGGACATTTATTTCTGCATTTGCCTAAAAAAATCCGTCAATGCCCTTATATGAGGCATAGGATTGCTTCTCATTACTCATGCCTTAAAATCTCTATAGTATAGAAAAAATCCAACCTAGAATTATGTGTACTTCATTTAATAGCAACTCCTACACAGCAATATCATTTTGCTACAGTCCCACTAATGCCAGTGATAAAACGGACATAATCATTTTCTTCAACGAACTATATTCCCTTGTCCAACGCATTCCCAAACACAAATTTCTAATCATCAGTGGAGACATGAATGCTCAAATAGGCAAAGACAGGAAAAACAAATTCTGCTTACGCAACTCGTCAGACAGAAATGGGGTATACCTAAATGACTTTTCCCACGAGAACAGGCTAGGACGCTTTAATACTAAATTCCAAAAAAGGAAGGAAAACCATAGACCTACATCTATCCAAATAACAGTAAAGCACAGCTAGATTATATTCTCAGAAACAAGAAGTCGATAAGTAGCGCTCTGAACTGTGAGGAACACTCTTCTTTTGAAGGAGTATCTTTCGATTACAGAATCATCACAGCAAAGATAGGCCTAAGTCTATGCATAATTTATTTACAAATAGAGATATTAGCAATAAATATTCGGTTCTATAAGAAACAAATTTGATTCTCTTCTGGAGATATCAGGAACTCATTTTCCAAAAGACGAATATGTAACAGAGTGCATACCAAACAACCCAAGAGCCAACAGTTATTAAGGAAAAAGCAGATAACATGAAAATTGCATCCTTTTTTTTAATCAAAGAACCCGAAAAAATACCAACATGTGGAAAATTCAGAAAGACCAGAGAGAACTAACATCTACCAACAATACATTCAAAGCCAAATCAATAAAATTATAAATTCAGTAAAAGATCGATAATCAAGAATTGCATGGCCAACAGAAAATGACGTGAGCAAAAGGATGAAAACCTCGAGAGCAAAACTAAAAGCTGCCAGCCAAGTAGAAAGACTTCTGGAGGGGCAAGAACATTTCGAGAAACTGTTCGGAAACCCCTAAAGTCGCGGATAAACCTATCACAAAAAAATTAATTGCCTACTATACCTCAAACTATGACAATTTACGGAAGGAAAACTTCACGTAATACTGACAACAATTAAAAGCAGAAGTTGCAGAAATACCTCCTGAAGTTTCGATAACAAGGAAATTTGATAACATACTTCGATTATGCAACGCTGACTATGTATAAAATGCAAAAGAGAAATGGAAAAAAAAGACTGTATCCTCTCATTACGTACGAAAGGTGGTCTCGGAATCTCAAAGAACTGCAGAGCCATAACTCTTACTGCTATAGTGTCCAAGGTCTATAATGCTCTGTTTCTCAACCGTATCAAAGCTGAAATCAAGAAAATTGATAGGAAAAAGCAAAACGATTTTGGGGAAATTGATCCCGAGCCTCACAGAATCTGACTATCCATCGAATCATTAAAGGAGTACTTGCAGAAAGCATCGAGGCAACATGACTATTCGCAGATTTCTCTCAGGCATATGATTTTATACGCTGAGGGAAGATAAAGCAAATGCCAGTAGCATATAGTCTCCCCAAAGAAACTGTTACAACTATGATGATGCTTTATAAAAACACAAAAGCAATGGTCTCTCACCCAATGGAGATACATATTCCTTTAACATCGTTGCTGGAGTTTAGCAAGGAGGTATATTAGCACCATGTTTATTTATATTCTGCCTAGACTACGTACCTAAAATCGATAGACCAAATAAAAGAAAATGGCTTTACAGCAACAACAAAAAAAAAAAAACACAAGAAGCAGACGATATTCGTCAGAATCTATAAAAGATGCAGACAATGCAGATGATCTAGAGCTTCTTGCAAATACACCTACACAAGCAGAATCTCAACCAGAAAGCCTAAAGGAAGCAACGAGAGTCATTGGTTGCTTCATGAATCCAAGTAAAAAAGAGCACATGCGTTTTAAACATGAAGGATCCATCTCCACTCTTAGTAGTAGATTTCTAAAATTAGTAGTCAAGTTCACAAACGTTGGCAGCAATAACTTATCTATTGAAAGTGCTATTAACATATGCATAGTGAAGGAGCGAATCGCCATCGATTGGTTATCGATCATATGGAAGTCTGATCTCTCAGATAAAATAAAAAGAAATGTTTCCAAGCTGTAGCTGTGTCACTACTACTCTATGGATGCACCACATGGACGCTACTAAAATGTCTGGTAAAAGAAAGGTACATGGAAGCTGCACAAGATTACTACATGCTGTTTTGAACAAATCCTAGAAACAATACCCGATAAAACAGCAGCTGTACAGCCACTTCCCATCTCAAAAACCACCCCATCAAGACGTACAAGACATACGGGACACTGCTGAAAAAGTGATGTTCTTCCATGAACCCCTCTTCGTGGAAACGCCAGTGTTAGGCGACCAGCATGAACTTATTTACATCAGCTCTTTGCGGATACTGGATGTAGATTTGAGGACCTGTCAGAAGCGATGGATAATATGAACAGATTCAGAGAAAGGGTCAGGGAAATCCATGCTGTCAGTGCGATTTGATGATGATGTTGATGTATGGTTTTACGTATTCTTATCTAATACTAATAATTTAAACAACTATGTGGTTTCAAAAAACTATTTTTATTTAATAATAATCTAATTGTACACAGTTATATAGTTTCAAGTATACTAATCTAATACTAATAATTTGCTCATAGTTGTATGGTTTCCAATATTCCAATATAAAACTAATAGTACATAAAACAATTTGGTTTCAAGAAGTTATTTTTATTTAATAATTATTATTTGCTTTGACAGCGATAAAGTTTTAAGTAACTAATGATGATCTTAAGTAAATGATTATAGTTTCAAGTAACTTTTCTTGATACAAATAATTTATCATATTTACCCAACCCCTCCGCTCGGGCAGGATATGACACAAGGTCATTTTTTTAAGCGGAGTTTAACAGGTTTGAATTCAGAGTTTTCCTTCTCCTAGACTAGTTGCCTCACCAAGGCTGAAGAACCTAGTCTGCCCTACTATTTACCCATAGCTGGAGGGAGAATAATTGGATTCATACCTTTCCCAAGGGTATTAGTGCTATGTGAAATGCAATCAGTCCAGGATTTGAACTCGTGTCGCCGTGTCCACATCCTACGACGATAACCATTACACCACGGACACAAATAATTTATACCCAGTAATAAGGTATCAAATATTCTTCTCAAATATAAACAATTTTCAATCTGAGCTATATGAACCATATATGAACCTAACAATATCTACCAATCTGAGTCGGTGTATACTTTGAAATAATGACAATGAAGGGGTACTCCATATTCTTCTGATTTCCAGAAGTCAAGTCCTACCATTATATTTACGATCTTACTGCTTTCCGAGGGATCTTCCTCCTTTATCGAGGATATAGGATATTCTAAGCTCCGCTTACAAGTCTCCAAGATGAGAGCACAGCAAGAAATAAGCAGTTATCGTCACGAAAGCATACTATGTGGTGTCAGACTTTGAACATGTTGGATTATTTCATTCATGACTACGTATACGTGTATTCTTTTCTTAATGAACCTCGAACTTGAATAGAGAGCAAGTATTACATGACATATCGAAGAACGCCCATGGTAACGACGAAATAAACTGAGCGAGATGCTTGGAGTGACACCAGCATTACAAGAGTGGTTGAACATCACTAGAGGGACTTCTGTCTCTTATAAAAAGATGAATTTGTCACCGTTTAGAAGATCCAGTGATGATCGCCTGGGGTTTTTTGATACGTGTAAAAATCGGGTATTTTCCTAGAGCATTTCAAGTGCAGCTGAAACGTTAAGAATACACACTGTCACTATTCTGGCCAAATTTGAATGAAATAAGAAAAACATTTTCTTATCGCACAATATAGTAAAAAAATAATAACACGGTTTAAATTCTTAAAGATGAAACCAGATTTGTATTTCTCTGAAACAGCCCACTCCCGAAAAGTGTGTTCATTGAATAAGCTTTTTCAGGTATGACTTGATCCATTCGTCTTTTCTTTTTCTTTTTCTTTTTTTTTTCCTCTTACTCGCCAAAGTTAATATGGAAAAGATAGTGAAATATGCAAGATGCTTAATCTGGAGTGGTTTGTTTAAGAATTCAGATAACTCAGGGATTTCGTTTCAGATAAAGATAATAACAAACACTTCAGAAAGGATTGGCAAATGAAATGGACATGAAGCCTTGGAAGGAGAAGGAGAGGAAGTTATATATCAAGAACTTCAAGAAGAGGAAGAAGAAGAAGAAATAAAATTAGGATTTCTCATGAGATGCGATGAAAATAAACTAAAATTAATACGATGAAGAATTATACTTGTCAAAAATGTTATTGAAAATTTATTGACGAAGATCCATCAAAAATACTATCAATACGACTAGAGTGTAAAGTAACAAGTAAAAACGTGACGCCAAATGGTGTATTGAGTAACTTTCTATGTGTTATTTGGAGATGTGTTGTATCGTTTTCTCATAGCTTAGATGATAAAGGAACTGGTAAGAAAATACAGACTTCCTATGAGACCAAAATGAAACACAAGTTCGAATCTCACCTAAAGCATATTCATTATTTTTATTTCCTCTATGCATAGTTCATCGCTATCAAATAAATGATGACCCAAGTGAGTTGCTATAAAAAGCAACTAAAATTAAGATGTTCATTTGGTTGCGTTTTAAGTTATATCAACTCTTGTACATTATTTAAAACCAAATCCTGTTTATATATCATCATCATCATCATATCGTGCTGGTAGCACGGATATCCCTGACCCTCTCTCGCCACTCCTCCCTATCGTTCATCGCCCTAGGTAGGTCTTCAAGACAACATCCTGTATCCTCACATAGCTGCTGAATGTACGTTCGAGCTGGTCGCCCTGCTTTTGCGCGGCCATGTGTGGGGATCCATAAGAGTACATCTCTTATGAGTTCATCTCTGCTTCTCCAGCAGTGTCCTGCATGTCTGGTTCGTCTAACTTGAATAGTTTTCGTGATAGGGGGCAGGTGGCCGTACAGTTGGTGTCTTGTGGGGTGTTGCTGCCAGGACTTGTTCAGGATTGCACGCAGCATTTTTGTGTAATTGCCATCTAGTTTCTTTTCCAGCCGTTTTGTTAGCGTCCATGTAGTGAATCCATATAGCAGTATCGATGTGACCGCTGCCTGGAAGAAACTGCGTTTCATTTTATCGGTTAGGTCTGATTTCCATATAATCGATAGCCTATTGATAGCTGTCCATCCTTTCGTTAGCCTCGTTTCGATGTCCTTTTCGGTTGATTCGACGCTGCTTCCTAGGTACGTGAATTTGTCTACTAGTTTAAGTGGGGTTCCTTCTAGAGTGGAGATGTCCCCCGTTTGGTTATAGCACATATATTCCGTTTTGTGTGCATTAACATAGAGGCCTATGCTTGCTGCTGCTCGTTCCAAACTATGCAGAAGAGTTTCGGCTTGGTCAGGTGTATTTGCCAGTATCGCTATGTCATCGGCGTAGTCGGCGTCGGTAATTGTTGTTGCGGGGTATCTTCTGCTTCTTTTCTTCGTCAGTTCGAAGCCATTCTCTTTGATTTTGTCAATCGATGTTCTAAGTACGTAGTCTAGACAAATGATAAAGAGGTACGGGGCCAGCGTGTCCCCTTGTAGTACTCCTGCTACAATGTCAAAGTATTCTGTGTCTCCATCCGGTGATCGTACTTTTACTTTAGTGTTTCTATAGAGAATCTTTATTGCCGCTACGGTTTCTTTAGGTATGCCGTACGCTAGTAGGATTTGTTCCATCTTTCCTCTGTGAATGGAGTCGAAAGCCTTGGTAAAGTCGACAAATATTAATGTCGCTTGTTGGTTCTTTGCCCGTACACCTTCAAGGATTCTGCGGATGGTTAATATTTGTGAGGTCGTGGATCTATTTCTTCGGAAGCCATTTTGGTTTTTTCTAAGTATGATGTCGATTTTGGGTTCTATTCGGTTTTGTAGTAGGGCATTGTAGATTTTGGCAGCTATGGATGTAAGTGTTATGCCTCGGTAGTTTTTGGCTAATCCGAGGTCCCCCTTTTTAGGGAAGGGGAGTATGCATCCCTTCATCCATCTATCTATCGGATTTTGATTGTATACTGCGTTGCAGTGGCGGAGCAGTATGTCGTCGAATTGTCTGGTCTTCCATACTTCCGGGGGAATTTCGTCCAGCCCTGCAGCTTTCCTATTTCTAATTTTTCTGAGAACCGAGTCGAGTTCTTCTTGTGTGAACGGTCCTAGTTTAATGTCTAATTGTTTGCTAATTATTCTGGTGATTGGTTCATGCGTTATTTTTGGTGGGTTTCCAAGTAAGTTTTCGAAGTGTTGTTTCCACAGTTTTATTCTTTCTTGTTGGTTTGCTGCTTTAAGTTTTGCTTTGGCTGTGTTCTTTCTTCTGCTCACTTCGTTTATTGTTTGCCAGGCTATTCTAGATTGTCTATCTTCCACCGAGTCTCTGATCTTATCTATCTGATTTTGAATGTATTCTGTCTGTTCCTTTATATATATGCCTGCTAATTGATATTGTGCAGTTTTTAGTTTTAAGGCATTTGTGTTTGTTGGGTTTTTTCGATAGTTTTTGGAGGCTGTTTTCACTAGTGCACGTTTTTCTCTCACCGCTTAAGTTTCCCATGGGACATATACGATTTTTGAGCGAATACTTTGTTGGTAACAATTTTTACACGACAGAGAGCTCATTTGTACACATTTAAATAGTTTCAAATATTGCTAAGGATAATTCAATTTAGTATAATTATTTGTTTGCATACAGTTAAATGGTTTAAAGTATAGTTAATGATTCAATAGTTCTATTTGATTAATAGATGGGACGCAAAAGATACTACCTCTCCGAGTCAAAGTCGACCCTCGAATAATAACGAAGTAAAAGCATTTCACATTCTTCAAAGATCCAAGATTAGTCAAACGAATTAGAACTAATAATGGTTGAAAAAACTTCATCGTGAATAAATAAATGTATAAAAGAAGAAGGGAACACATCATTTTTGCTATTGATACAATCAAAATGGTGATCAAAACAAAATTTAACCAAAGGATATTATTCCCCAAGTATTTTTTCACTCTGGTTAGCATAACTCCTCAGTTAAATATTGTAACCCAGTGTAATAATAATTGTCATTTGTTTGGAGGTGCCCGTGGTGTAATGGTATTCGTCAAAGGGAATGGACACGGCGACACGAGTTCAAAACCTGGACGAGACTGATTACATTTCACATAGCACTAATACACTTGGGAAGGGTATGAATCCAATTATCTCCCTCCAGCTATGGGTAAATAGTAGGGCAGACTAGGTTTTTCAGCCTTGGTGAGGCAACTAGTATAGGAGAAGGAAAACTCTGAATTCAAACCTGTTAAACTCCGCTTAAAAAAAATTGACCTTGTGTCATATCCTGCCCGAGCGGAGGGGTTGATAAATATGATAATAGTCATTTGTTTGCAGACAGTTATATGGTTCAAATTTTTTCATATTTTAATACAAACGATTTGCACCCAATTATATAGTTTCAAGTAACTAATAATAATAATCCTTTATCAACAGTATAAGATTTAACGAGGAGTTAGTTCGTGGATAACACCCCGTTATTTATAATGCATTAGGTTATCCCAAAGAGAGTAACCTAACACGGAATACTCGGTAGAAAACAGAACAAGCCAGTTAATATAAGACATTTAATTGTACACAATACGAGAATGGAACTCAGTAGGCTATACAAGAGTCACACCCGTTTAATGAACAAACAGAAAAGTTCATAAAGCAGAAAGGTGGAAATCACTTATTCTTCTCAGGTCTGGAATATAAAAGAAGGCCCCAGGTTCTCTCCGCTGATGAACAAACCACCACGTCTGCTCTCCTCAACAGTTAAAGCTTAAAGTAATTTTCTCTTAATACAAATCATTTACACTTGGGAGTAATAGTAATGAGTGGGTAACTGCATATTCCTCTGAGGTCCAGAAATAAACTCGTCCAATGCAGTTTAGTGTCGTGTTTGAGACACAGTGGGGGGATGCTCGACCCCAATGCAAAAGATATAGCTGGCGTCTTCTTTAAATGGGTCATAGTAATTCGTCAAAATTATTAGTAATTGTATTTCTTCCTAAACAGGGTTTAGTATTTTATTGTATTAGTATTATGTATTTATAAATAATATAACCTTAATGCATTCGCTACTCTATATAAATGGTGATACTCAACAGGAAAGAGATTACTTAAGCAACCAGTAGTTTTCTCTACGCGGATGAAGTTTATAGCAGCCCAAAATAGATATAGGTGGTCTCAATATACATAGGACCCATGTGACTGCAAATAACTCTACTTATAATAATGTTGTGTTCAAGAGAAGAAAAATGTTTTACGTCTCTACTTATTCGGAGATAAAATCATTCAAAACTGCCTCAAAAAGAAGCAACTCATCATTATGATAATGACATATTACTGAGACAAAAAAAACCAAAGAAAGATTGCATGTCCTGGAAGCTGATATAATATTTTTAAAAAAAGATTGATTTGATGTCTCTAGCTCAAAGGATGCATTTTTACAGGACATGTTTCATATGATCGCTATTTTGCTTGTTTCAGGTATAAATCATAATCATATTAATGGGTTGCATCTATTTTAGGATACAATGTATTATTTACCTTTCCTTCGAATAAATGTATACTAGTCCCCAAATCAAGTCTTTCGAACTTAATATCAAGACGGTCTCAGACGGACAACAGTATAAAACTAATATTTTCTAATTCAGGTGGCATCAAATATATTTTTCAATCCTATGTTATTAAGGTTTGTAACAGTCACTATCTGGATATTGGACTTAGAAGCCAATGAAAAAGAAAGGTAAGAGACAGCAGTCTCCTACACACCTACGCATACACACTACATATATTCAGAAGCTCAGAGCTATTTTGAATCATTGTCTTTACAACATTCTATGATATCGCTTACTGAAAAGTTTACATATATCACGTATTTGTCATTTCTTCTTGGCTACTTAAAAAAGCCAGAGACAATAAAACCAAGTTGAGGACTGCTTGACATGACAAAACACCGAAAACAAGACAAAAACTAGACTGCTTGACATGACAAAACCCACAAGTGAATATATTGTTAGTGAGTTCGATTATCCCTTGGTGCTCGATACTACTGGCTTTGAGTCAACCAAGGTATAGCTTAGTAAATGAAAACTGAATTATTCAAGACATTTGGCCTTATTCTTTCGTCAAAATAACATTAATATTTTACTGTGTGTTCACAACAGGAGACAGGTATAAATCTATAGAACAAAACAATAACTTGGATAGAATATTTCATCTTGGAAGAACAAGTTATTTCTTGCTGAATTGTAATTTAAAAAATAAATGGTACCTGGGTGCGAAGAGATAGGTAATCAAAAAAGCTAGTGACCGGAAGAAAGACTTAGTTAACAAAGTTCAACATCTCTTGCAGTGAGCCAACTGTAACGATATTCTTAAGCATATGGGACCGACTCAAGCTGATGTAACCGGCGATCGTCCATGTGAGTAGTGACGGGGTGGCCGGATAATGTCACCCACACGAGGTGGGATTGATGGTTGGATGTTCTGTGAACCACAGTTTTAAGAGAACAGATTTCATGATTCTTCCTCTTTATCCTTTGGTGACGGGGTACGAAAAGATAAACAATTGCGTGAACGGAGAACGAGGAATGAATCTATACGGGTAGAGTCGATTCCAAGAATAACGAAAAAGTTATCCAGCACGTTTACGGACTTCGCGACTCAACGGAGAGAATAATACCATGGAGTCTCAATGTAACGAGGTGATAAGTTATAAAGAAAACGAAAGGTTAATTTCTAAAGAAGGAGAGAGAGAAGAAGAATTAAGAAGGTAAAACGGCAGACACGAGAGCAGGTAGTTGACCTCTGAGTGACTTAAGCTAAGGCAATTGTGGGTTTGGGGTGAATGACTGTGTTAGTTGAGAATGACTAGAGAAAACTGGACGTTCCAAATCTTGCACGCTTGAGTGGAACTAGCGGAATCAGATTTTCCTCCCGCCGACAGCAGGCGGAAGGGAGAGGACAACTCGTTTTGAGGAGTCGTGGGCGTGACGTGTTGAGGTAAAGACACGGAGTTGAACACGAACTACGAAGATATAAGGAGTCGAAAGTTTACGGGCCCCATTTTTACGAGTGGGCTCCAAAAGGGGCTTTACACACTGAAAGTGACGCTGCTTTTTAAAAATACAACAAAAAACTTGGGTAAAATTCAAGGTCTGAGTGTGCTTTCTCTTTCTCACCGTGATATGTTCCTTGTCTTTGCCTAGCAAATGCGGTCAACTCAGCTTTCATACACTCTTTCTTTCTCCTGGCGACTACCGACAAATTGTAGTAGTAAATAAATCTTTGGTTAGTTAAACAGAGTTCGTGTTTTCGTTAAGTCATAACAGCGTCCTAAAGGTGAGAATGTCTAAACGGTACCGTTATGATGCATACATCCTTGGTACCGTTATAGTGCATCAGTTCATATATGTTTATATAATTTTCCGGACTCCCACCCAATCCTCGTAATCACACCTCCAGCCGACGCGTTGCACGTGGACACGCCTCCTCTCTTGCGTGCAATCCACGCAACATACGTGGCAATTCTGCTGAGGAAATACCTCTACTTTGTTTACTTTTGTGTTTTTCCCTCCCAATCTTACGATTAGCCATCACCGACATAGTAGGTGACCGTGGTGTAATAGTTATCGTCATAGGAAATGGACACGGCGACACAAGTTCAAATCCAGGACAAGACTGATTGCATTTCATATAGCACTAATACCCTTGGGAAAGGTATGAATCCAATTATTCTCCCTCCAGCTATGGGTAAATAGTAGGACAGACTGATTTCTTCAGCCTTGGTGAGGCAACTAGTCTAGGAGAACGAAAACTCTGAATTCAAACCTGTTAAACCCTGCTTAAAAATTGACCTTGTGTCATATCCTGCCCGAACGGAGGGGTTGGCTAAATAGGATCACCGACATAGTAGTCATCGGTGACTGTACGGCAGAATATCTATATTGATGACGTCGATATCATTATCTCCGAAATTTAGTGATGTTTTTTGCCGAATGTCATTTTTTATAATGAATAAAAAGTATTTTTTTCTTTTTTTAGTTTTCATATTTCCTTTGAAGATTACACGAAAAAAAACTTTTCTGGTTATTATCCCTTACCGACATTTCTGAATTTAATCAAGGGGTATTTTCATAACTACACACTCACACTCATACACACCTGTGTACATATATTTACCTAATCCGTTTACTACAAGCAGGATGTTACCCAGTCGGCTGGGGCTGCAGAATGCACCAACTGTATCTCTGCAAAAGGGTAAGACTTCCCCAACGAGTATCCTTGATATGACATTAAACAATCTGATGGTGAGGCTCCAATAATGCTGGAGTTTTGGGGAATGTGGAGTAATCCTTCATTGCCTTCGCTCCCCGGCCCACTTCAGCCCGATGTGGTAGCACCTAATAAGGTCCAATTGATGAGGTAAATAGAACTTAACTGTGTGCTTTTGCTAAAATGAATTGTTTGAAAAAGAACTGATTTTGGCATTTAAACTCTGCACTTATCCTAAACTGAATTGTTTGAAATAAAACTGTTTATATGTATAAAAATGGATTTGGCATTAAATAATCTACAATGATCGATATGCCATAAAACCAAACCATACCAAACTAAACCAAACCATACCAAACTAAAACAAATAAGCAGGATGAGACAAGATCAATTTTTAAGTAAACTACTGTCAGATATTAACAGGAAGATTCCTTTGACATGCTGCATAAGTTGCGTGGATGGCATAACAGGATATACACCTGTTTCTTAAAGTAAACAGGACACATATGCCCTAGCGGAAATATTGCCTAAGTTACGTAAGTGGCATAACGGGATATGCACCTGTTTCCTAATGTAAAAAGTGCGTAAGTATTTCCTCAATGGTATTGCTACGTAAGTTGCGAGGGTGGCACGCTAGGTAGGAGGTGTGTCCACGTGCAACGCGTCGGTGATAGGTGTGATCACGAGGATTGGGTGGACGTCCGGAAAATTATATAAAGCAGGGAAGATTTCAACCCAGGCAAAACGAAGCAGAAAGGCATAGAAGTTTCACAGAACCCCTCCCCCACTAGCGTCACTCCAGTGTGTGTGCATTTCAGTCATCTCCGACTCTTTCTTACTCTACTCATACGCACATTTCAGGAAATAAAAAAAAGAAAAGAAGATTATATTTTTATACATCACCGCTGATGTCTTTCTCTGTTATACAAGATTTTTCCTTCTTCTTGACCGATTGCTTTATCAAGGCTAAAGAACACAGTCTGCAAAAATATTTACCTACATCTATGGCGATGCAGAACAAACCAATTCACTCCCTTCCCAAGAGTGTCAGCGTTTAGTCACAGATTAGAATTAAATGCAGTTTTATTATTGTGGTATAGTGGCTCGTACCACGTGATTTCCGGTATCTCGGAGGTATAAAAGACGTCGTATTTCTTAAGCACGTCGGCACCGAAAGATCTCAGTCAGTATTAAGACCCACTTCGGACGTAATATCAACAATATTTGTTGAACTGTACGACTTTAGTTAATAAATAGTTAACTCTTTATTTCACTGTGTATTTTTCCTTACCTCGATACAACAATTATTCTGTGAAAACTATTCCAAAGATTTAATCTGAAGATGGTATTCTTTTTAAATTCCGGAAAATTATAGTCATGGGACTGACATGAGGAGGTGAGAAAATGTTTATTTATTTTAGGATATATACTGGTAATAACTCTACTTATAATAATGAAGTGTTCTTTTTGCTTCATATTTGAAAATAGTATACTATAACAACTATTAATCCTCAATCACAAGTCCTTGGAAAAAAGAGGAAAAATATTTTGCGTCACAACTTATTTGGAGACAAAAATCATTCAAAACTGTCTCAAATAGATACAACCAATTAATATGATAACCATTTATTACTGAGACAAGAAACTCACAGAAAGATTGCATGTCCTGGAAGCTGATGAAATAACAATTAAAAAAATATTTATTTGATGTCTCTAGCTTAAAGGATGCATTCTTTACAGGACGTGTTCCAAATGATCGCCATTACGCTAGTCTCAGGAATAAATCATTATCATACTAATTGGTTGCATCTATGTTTAGACACCACCTATATATATATATATATATATATATATATATATATATATATATATATATATATATTAGATCTGTTTTCAATTCAGTACACCAATAGAAACATCCATCATTCAATTTTTTTCTTTGTTAAATCCAGTTTTTCCCTTTTAATCGTATCTATCAGAATTATTAGCTTCATTTCCGTGGGTTACATTTCATCTGATAAAGTAAAATTTTTAATTCAAATTGACCAAAGCCATTTTTTTTAATATTACCTCCACGTTAACGATTTCTATCTATTGACAGCTTTTCAGTTTGAACATTGTTTTTGTTTTTTTGTCTTTCTTTTTGATTTACATAAATTCCCTGTCATTTATTTTCCCTGATCCGACTCAAGATTCTCTCGTTTAATCGCCAACATTTCTCGCTTCTTCGATCGCTTTCTCGTCCGATCATTTTTTTTCTTCTTCCTTTTCGTCTTTTTCTTCTGATCAGTCGTTCGTACCAACAAGAAAATATATCATTGTGAGATGCCATTGATTTTTCGTAGGAAATCTTTCCAAACCACTCCTTTAGCTTGGCGTCTGATACGTGCACAGCGCACAAACAGATTTATCCCAGTGACATCATCCATTAATTCTTATTCAACAACATTGTTAGTCAAGACGTCAGTCGACAGCTCAGTGGTTATCGCATGGCTCCCTGAACCGCAAGGTCAGAGCTTCAATGAGAGGTTTCTATATTAATAGTTGGGAAGAGTACTTGTCTCTTCTCTGTTGACGGCTAAACGGTTTGGCGCAGGGGTATCAAATTTGATATGCATACCTATTGGCCCTGGCGCAAAGTTTTAACCTTTTTTTTTCTGATGGAGAAACAGGGATATACCTTCAATATTAATTTAAATATTAATCGAAAAGTCATGTAACTGAAAGACAGAACAAATTGCATATAATAAATATTTTCCAACATCGCATTTATAATTTTATTTTATTTTTTAGATTATTATTTTACATCTTGTGCGGCTGTTTTTTAAGTAATTTTTAACAAGAGATTTTACACTGAAATCCCTAAAGATCTCCAGTACTCTTTTTAAAAATTTTTTAGGTTTTGCCAGTGTTGTGGTCTGAATGGTCTTGATTCTTCTTATGATCTCCAGTTAATCCAGTCTCTATTCAAGGTCCTTGGGGACTATTCCAAGGACTCCCACTACGATTGGCATCGCTCTCACCTTTATATTCAACAACGTTTTTAGTTCTCTGGTCGATGTATTTTTTTCAGCTTTCTGCTTGTTATTTAAAGTTTGTCTGGTCTTCTAGCTTAGATTGTATGATCTGTTTTTACCTAAATGTTTTTATCTGAATGTCCCTGATAAGTGTATGCATGTTATTTTCAAGGACAAAATCTGATTTGTACATATATCATTTGTGAGTATAGTGAAATTTCATTATCTTGCACATTTCCCAGTGGATCACATTCCTTACTCAGTCACGCCTGTTCTTGAATTTCTTTTGTGCTACTTTGTTGCATTCTTTTATTGTATGATTAACTCATCTATCTCAATGACCATATCATATAATCTTGGTGATATTATTATCATTACATCTTTATTATTATTATTATTATTATTAGAGATTTTTTTACACCAGCGTTAGCTGATGGTTTATTGCTGGAGTTTGAGTGACAGCAAGTCTCCTCAAGTTACAAGGACACTTTTCAGTATTCTGGCCGATCTCAATAGTATAGTAGTTTGGATAGTCTCCACTCGTCCTCCAGTCCTTTTATTAATCCTTTGGTGACCGTACCAAGAGCACGAATTACTATTGGTATCATCGTCACTTTCATGTTCCACTGTTTCTTCAATTCCCTAACAAAGTCGAGGTATTTATCCTTCTTTTAACTTTCTTTCAATTTTACTCTGTGGTCAGCGGGGACAGCAAAGTCCACAATTTTTCAAGTTTTCCCTTTCTTGTTGATTATTATAATTATTATCATTACACCTTTATTATTATTATTATTATTAGAGTTTGTTTTTTTACACCAGCGTTAGCTTATGGTTTCTTGCTGGAGTTTGAGTGACAGCAAGTCTCCTCAAGTTACAAGGACACTTCTCAGTATTCTGGCCGATCTTAATAATGCTGTAGTTTGGATGATCTACACTCATCCTCTTATTTCCAAGTCCTCTAGTCCCGCTACCAAATCTTTGGTGACTGTACTGATCGCACCAATTGCAATTGTAATCTCCGTCACTTTCATGTTGCATAGTTTTTTCAGTTATCTAACAAGGTTTAGGTACTTATCTCTCTTCTCGCATTTTTTGAGTCTCGACCTGTGGTCAGCCGGAACAGCAAAGTCCACTATTCGGCAGGTATTCTAATTTTTGTTTACTATATCTAGCTCTTGTCGTCTGCGTGAGATTAGATGATCCGTTTGGATATCATTATTATTATTTACTCCTTTAGAGTTTTTCACATCAGTGTTAGCTGATGGTTTTCACAGGAGTTTGAGTGACAGCAAGTCTCTTCAAGTCTCCAGGACTCGTCTCAGGATTCTGGCCGTTCTTAGTTTGCTGTCATTTGGATAGTGTCTACCTGTCCGCCAACTTCCAAGTCTTCCAGGCCTTTTAATAATCCTTTAGTAATTGTACCTAATGCACCAATCACAATTGTCACAATCGTTACTTTCATGTTCCACAGTTTTTTCAATTCTCTAGCAAGGTCGAAATACTTATCTTTCTTTTCACTTTCCTTCAGATTTATTCTGTGGTCCGCCCGGACAGCAAAGTCGACGATTTTACAAATTCTCTATTTTTTGTTGATAATTATGAGGTTTGGTCTTCTGGACGGGATTAGGTGATCCGTTTGTATGTTAAAGTCCCATAGGAGTTTATGCGTGTTATTTTCTAGGACAGGTGCTGGGTTGTGCATATACCATTTGTTTGTATGGTTGAATTGAAATTTCCTGCACATTTCCCAGTGGACCACCTTGCCGATCCAGTCGTGTCTCGCCTTATACTCCCTTTGTGCTAATTTGCTGCATTCGCTTATTATGTCATTGGTCGTTTCGTCTCTGTCACCGCATAGCCTACATTTACTGTTTTGTTACGTCTTATCTATCCTCGCTTTGATATGATTGGTTCTTATGGCGTTGTCCTGTGCTGCTATTAGGAGGGATTCCGTTTCTCTCTTAGTTTCCTTTTCTCAGCCAGGTCCAGGTTTTTTGATGTGAGATGTTGTTTATTAGACGTTTAAAGCGACCATAGAGTTGTTTTCCTTCCCATTTTTGTTTCCTAGTCGTTGTCACTCTTTTGTCTATCGTGTTGTCCGTATCGTTTCTGATGGTTATAATTAGTCCTCGTTCGTGTTTTTCTATGTAGTCTTCGAGCCTTTGTATGGATGCGTCAACGGTGTCTTCGATGCGGGCAAGTCCTCTTCCTCCCTCTTTCTAGATACGTATAGTCTGTCAACGTCGTCTCTGGGGGTGAAATGCCTTATGCATGGTCATTAGTTTTCTTGTTCTTTGGTCCATTTGTTTAAGTTCCTCTCTGGTCCACATGAGAAAGGGTCCCGAGTATCCGACTAGGGGCACAGCCCAAGTATTTATTCCTTTGATGAGGTTTCTGCTGGAGAGTTTTGTCTCGAGTAGTCATTATTATTATTATTATTATTATTATTATTATTCTCTTACTTGTAACTAGTTTTTCACTCCAACGTTAGTTGGTGGTCTTTCGCTAGAGTTTGAGTGACAGCAAATCTCCTCTGGTCTCTAGGTCTTTTCTCAGTATTCTAGACGGTCTTAACAATGCTGTTATCGGAATATTCACGATTTTTCCTCTGATTTCTAATTTTTTAATCTTTTTTTCTAAGTCTTTAGGGGTCGCTCCAAGTACATCCACAAGAATAGGTATCCATCACCCTCATATTCCACAGTTTTTTAGTTCTCTAGCAAGACTCAAGTATTTCTCTCTTTCCGCTTTCTTTCATGGTTCGCAGGAATAACAAAATAAACCCGACGAAAGAATTTTCTCTAAAAGGATCAAGAAACATGTGTTATGTAATGTTCTCTCACCAATAAAATCTCTCCCAGCGGAAAAGTAGAGGCGTTTGATTAAGTGATGAGATGCAATATGTGACCGCCATTGAAACAGGCTGAGAAAGTTTGTTTTGAGGTTAAGCAGTCTCAATTAAAGTAAGACACACAGTTAACCTGTTGGGAGGGTGATGCTTAAGAAGATCCCTTTTAGGATATTTTATATAAACATTACGATCTTTCCTCCTCTCTATGAGGAAAGGTTGGGAAACTCACTAATATTTATACATAAATAAACGTGTGAGCCACACTGTAAATGCGTTTTTGTCCAGTTATGTCATTGCCTGGGTTCAAGTGACAACCTATGCAAGAGACTATCAACGTCACCTATGCTGAGGAATAACTTTGAGGATAAATTTGAGCTTCTGGAAATAATCGACGGCTTTTGTAGCTTATATGGTAAATCAGTCAGTACTGATAATGTTTTTCTCGAGGCAAATGTTCACCTAAGTTTTCGGATCGCCAAGATCTTATTCTTTAATATTGCTTTCGATTTGTGCTGTTCCTCGAGTAAGTTGGGATAGAAATAAAAGAACAAAAAAATATAACATGAAAGAAATATCCGTGCCAAATAATCAAAATGATGACGCATTAATACGGCAGAAAAATCTGAATATATTTATTGCCTCACATATAATAATGATTGTATTTAAATGTAAAGTTCTTTTAAATCGGTTAGAAACAAACGCGCTCTATCAAGAAACGGCTCAGAGGATTATGTTTCACACTACTGTTTTTGTATTTTGGTGGGTGCTTTTCAACGGGAGTTAGTTCTAAGCCAAACTGCATTCGACATGTGAGATGATCCAGAGGATTTTTAGGTCAAATTTCGTACTATGATATCTAAACTTGCTGAGTGTTCTGACAAGAGAGCTTAGAATACCCTAACTGTATCCCTTGGAGATTGGTAAAACCCTCTCCTCTAAAGAAGAGACGTCCTTGGTGTGGGACTAAACTGCATATAATGGTGAGTTTCCAGTTCTGCGCATCTTCATTGCCATTACGCACAGGTCTACCTAGGCTCAGAATGGTCGAACCTGTTAGAATTCCATCTATGGATCAAATAGAACTACTTCAAAATTATTTGTTTTCGATAGGACCGTTTGCAGAAAAAAACTTTCAATAAACAACTAAACAAAAATAGAGATATGAACACGATTCCCTAACCTCTAGGCATAAAATCATCCGTTAAAATCAAACAATCATAAACATGCTGAGCTCTTCTATGGCCCAAAAAGAAAAATATATATGTGTTAATAATGTTGATATATGTCGAATTTAAGATACGTATTTGAAATCGGCTTTGCCCTATCGCCAAAAGATAACGAAAATATGGAAGAAATTTTGAAGATATATAATTTTCGATAAATTTCAGTCTCTATTTCGATAAATTAACATGTAAAATTATCTTTAAAATGTCAAAAACAGCAAATTCCTCAGCATTTTTTGCCTATTTTCAAAACTTGATGAATTGTAATCGAAAGAAAAAAAAATGAATAAAGATGATCGATTCCCTATCTTGTCTTCAAGTAATAAATGGAAATAAATATTAGCGAAATTAATTTTGACGCATAGAATATATGTCACGGCTTCTCGAACGTTTTACTTGATTAACCCAATAATTATCATGCATCTCCAAATGAATTAATTGAATTTTGCTTACATTTTTTCTTAGTCTCGCTGGATGCCATGATGAGAGGGGTTAATTCTTTTAAAATGTTTTCGGTTTCAAGATTAAGATTTTTACCTACAATTAAGTTGCAATCCTGAAACAAACTTAAGAAACAAAGAACTGTATCTCTTTGCTCAGCATGGGATTTTTCTTTAATAATAATTTAATTATAATGAAAAATCTGTTACCATGATAAATAATTGAATTTCAGGCATTGTATTCTAATTCAAAAAATATACGACTTAAGCAAATCTGGATAATTTTATGGAGGCAGAAAACACCACTGAATGAAATGGTAATGATTCCCTGATATTTTACACACTTATTCCAGCGTATTTTCCATTTGTTGAAGTGTTGTATAAAGAGAATGAAGAGACAACAACTCTTCTGTACAAAAATATAATCTGCTTCTTTTCCTTTTCTTACGAAATATTAGAGTGAAGGAGAGAATCGAGGAGCGGCTAAGATATAAACCCAAAAGGAGATTCGGAATCTTCAGTTAATTGCTTTTTCTTCGTTTCTTTCGCGAGATTGAAAACATGTAATTATCTTCTATGTTTTTCAACTTCAGGGCTTTTGTAAGGTACCTCTTCTTTCTTTCTTTTTTCTGAATTCATACCCGCTTTCGACATCAGTGAGCCTGTTTCTTTGTATTTCTTCTACTTTCAGTCGCCTGTTTCTTTACACTTCTCTTCTCGTGCGTTTAGCATTATCTCAAGGCATTTAATCATCTCCTCTTCCTCATTTTAGCGATACTTGTACAGCCCAGACCTTTCTCTGCCACTCAACTATGGGCTGTCTGGCACAAATACAGCACCCAGAGCGGCGTGATATCTAGCGACTCTTCTGTTCACTCCCTGTTCTCAGTACGAGTCGAAAATCTTCAGTGATTATATAATTTTCCGGACGCCTACGCAATCTTCGTGGTCACACTTGCTTCCGGCATGCCATCCACGCACTTCACATGGCATTTCCACTGTGTTTAGTTTACCATTACAGGTGTAAATTCTGTTTACTACCCTCTTAGCTTTGGAGGCGGTCTTATGGGGGGGGATTCATTTCTTTTTTCTCTTTTTCCCTTTCTCTTGGGGGGGGCTACGGTAGCATTAGGTGTTTTAGGCTTTTTCTTTTAAACTACTGTTAGGGCCTTTTTTTTTTACACGAATTTTTAAATTATTCGATAGAAGACATTCAAAAACATTCTGCCTTGTTCGCTGACATTGGAATGACTAACATCAATTTGGCTTTATAGTAGAGTAAGCGTGTCTTTACATTTAAAACGCATAGTTTAAGCATTATTTCACAAACAAAATACAGCATAACATTTTGTAAAATTCAGCATTTTAAATTGATAGGACTTAAAGACATACTGACCAAAATTGATATTTCTTCCAGTTGGCTCCTGAGTTCAAATGCTTCTTCCTCGTTTCGACTTTCGGGGAACTACTGCTGCTCTTCTATAAGAGTGGCTTCTATAGAAGAGAATAAAACAGCCATCGAAAGATAACCATGACCCACACTCAAACCACTTACACAAACCGCATCGCTCTTCGCGCGGGTAAAAAAGGAGCGCGCCCTGCTGAGGTTGGAGCCCTGGCCTCAGTGTTCGAAAAATCAGCTACAGAGCTCAAACAATCAAATCTACTAAAATGCAAGCAAACACTACAAATAGCCACATTTAACGTTAGAACCCTAATAGAATAGGACAACTCCCAGAGCTAATCGCATCGGCCGAAGAACATAAGATAGACATAATATGCATACAAGAACACAGATACACGCACTCCGAAGATATCAAATATCACGAAACTGGCAATGGCTGGTCGCTCGCCACTGTATCCGCATGGAAAAACTCTGTCAACGCCGCAGTAGGAGGGGTAGGATTACTTATAGGACCTAGAGCATTAAAAACGCTTAATAGCGTTGAGAAAATACAACCTAGAATGATGGCAGCTACATTCAACGGAAACCCCAGAGCAACAATCATCTCATGCTACAGCCCCACCAATGTTAGTGAAGAAACTGAACTAGTCACCTTCTACGATGAGTTATCCTCATTAGTGCGTAGCATCCCGAAACACAACATGTTAGTCATTGGTGGAGACATGAATGCCCAAAACGGGAAAAACGGAAACAACAAATACAGCCTCCACAACACGTCAAATAGGAATGGGCAACATCTAACAGATTTCATGATAGAAAATAGATTAGCATACCTCAATACAAACTACCAAAAAAGAGAGGGCAAACTATGGACATACACGTACGCAAACAATACTAAAGCTCAGATAGATTACGTCCTTATAAACAAGAAATGGAAAAATAGTGCATTGAATTGCGAGGCATACTCCTCTTTTGAGGGTGTGTCCACCGACCACCGAATAGTCACGGCGAAAATACGGTTAAACCTACGAAAAAACGCCAAACGAACAGCGACCACCAAACACTATGACTGGGCCCTATTAAACAACAAAGATATAAGAGATAAATACGTATTAGAATTAAGAAACAGATTCGAAACACTACAAGAGAAGACGGAAACAAGTACACCAAACGACGAATATGAAAACTTCGTCAATGCACACCTCGAGGCAGCAGCAAAATACATTCCAACAAAACTTAAAACTAAATATAGAGTCTCATGGGAAACTTTAGATGTGAGAGAAAAACGTGCACTAGTGAAAACAGCCTCCAAAAACTATCGAAAAAACCCAACAAACACCAATGCCTTAAAACTAAAAACGGCACAATATCAATTAGCAGGCATATATATAAAGGAACAGACAGAATACATTCAAAATCAGATAGATAAGATCAGAGACTCGCTAGAAGATAGGCAATCTAGGATAGCCTGGCAAACAATAAACGAAGTGAGCAGAAGAAAGAACACAGCCAAAGCAAAACTTAAAGCAGCAAACCAACAAGAAAGAATAAAACAGTGGAAACAGCACTTCGAAAACTTACTTGGAAACCCACCAATAATAACGATGAACCAATCACCAGAATAATTAGCAAACAATTAGACATTAAACTAGGACCGTTCACACAAGAAGAACTCGACTCGGTTCTCAGAAAAATTAGAAATAGGAAAGCTGCAGGGCTAGACGAAATTCCACCGGAAGTATGGAAGACCAGACAATTCGACGACATACTACTCCACCACTGCAACGCAGTATACAATCAAAATCCGATAGATAGATGGATGAAGGGATGCATACTCCCCTTCCCTAAAATTGGGGGAACTCGGATTAGCCAAAAACTACCGAGGCATAACACTTACATCCATAGCTGCCAAAATCTACAATGCCCTACTACGAAACCGAATAGAACTCAAAATCGACAAAATACTTAGAAAAAACCAAAATGGCTTCCGAAGAAATAGATCCACGACCTCACAAATATTAACCATCCGCAGAATCCTTGAAGGTGTACGGGCAAAGAACCTACAAGCGACATTAATATTTGTCGACTTTACCAAGGCTTTCGACTCCATTCACAGAGGAAAGATGGAACAAATCCTACTAGCGTACGGCATACCTAAAGAAACCGTAGCGGCAATAAAGATTCTCTATAGAAACACTAAAGTAAAAGTACGATCACCGGATGGAGACACAGAATACTTTGACATTGTAGCAGGAGTACTACAAGGGGACACGCTTGCCCCGTACCTCTTTATCATTTGTCTAGACTACGTACTTAGAACATCGATTGACAAAATCAAAGAGAATGGCTTCGAACTGACGAAGAAAAGAAGCAGAAGATACCCCGCAACAACAATTACCGACGCCGACTACGCCGATGACATAGCGATACTGGCAAATACACCTGACCAAGCCGAAAATCTTCTGCATAGTTTGGAACGAGCAGCAGCAAGCATAGGCCTCTATGTTAATGCACACAAAACAGAATATATGTGCTATAACCAAACGGGGGACATCTCCACTCTAGAAGGAACCCCACTTAAGCTAGTAGACAAATTCACGTACCTAGGAAGCAGCGCCAAATCAACCGAAAAGGACATCGAAACGAGGCTAACGAAAGGATGGACAGCTATCAATAGGCTATCGATTATATGGAAATCAGACCTAACCGATAAAATGAAACGCAGCTTCTTCCAGGCAGCGGTCACATCGATACTGCTATATGGATGCACTACATGGACGCTAGCAAAACGGCTGGAGAAGAAACTGCATGGCAATTACACAAGAATGCTGCGTGCAATCCTGAACAAGTCCTGGCAGCAGCACCCCACAAGACACCAACTGTACGGCCACCTGCCCCCTATCACGAAAACTATTCAAGTTAGACGAACCAGACATGCAGGACACTGCTGAAGAAGCAGAGATGAACTCATAAGAGATGTACTCTTATGGATCCCCACACATGGCCGCCCAAAAGCAGGGCGACCAGCTCGAACGTACATTCAGCAGCTATGTGAGGATACAGGCTGTTGTCCTGAAGACCTACGTAGGGCGATGAACGATAGGGAGGAGTGGCGAGAGAGGGTCAGGGATATCCGTGCTACCAGCGCGATATGATGATGATGACTACCCTCTTACGCGGCCTGTCAAAGAAATCTTTTCTCTGTCAATAGTCAACAGAAGCATTTCTGAAATTCCTCTTTTGATATGGTACAAAATTTATCTTATGTATGGAGTGTGCCACACTTGCACAAACTTGTGTTTTGATGCCCAAAAAGGATATAGTTCCAAAAGTGTTCAGACAAACTTCGTAATCTTTTTTTAAAATGGAACTGACACGTCATTTTATTATAAAAATTGCTCAATTGTACACACGTTTTCGTTTTGAATTGTAAATTTCCAAATCAGAAAGTCTTAATGCTTTATTCCATATATTTGTTTATATTTAGCTACAGGGTCTCGAAGAGAGTCGGTGGTGACTAAGAAGAAATTAAAAGAAGGTGACAAAAGTGGAAAATGACCGACACGTGGTCATAGAAAAATAACGCACACCTAACTATCAAGTGTTGCAACAGGTCTCAAAAATTGGATAGGTCTCAAAAACAGTGAGACATGAAATGGTATTGAATGAATAAAAGAAATATCTATTGTTTACTAAATTGTAATCCACCCCAATAGGAGGAGCGGTTTCACTGGCCCCGAAATTTAAGTTAATCTTTGTCGCTTTGCCAGTTACTTTCTGATTATTTTTTTAATCCTCGTGTGTGTCCGTTTCTCACACTCACCGCGAGACTTCTCGTGATCGACCCCTTGTCAGTCACACAGCTGGACCACGTGTCCAGTAGTTGTCAGGAGTGGCTACTACACTATATTTATCCAAGCTTGTAAAAGTTTTATTTAAAAGTCAAATACAATTTAAGAGTCCCTTTAACAATTGTCATAGTGTCATGTTGTCTCCTAATCCTGGACAATGATTAAAAGCTGCCCGAAGGATGGACAGAAATGACAAACAAATTTTAATATGATATTCTCACTTTTAATTCGGCTTTGATTACTCCAAGAGCCGAGAATTAAATTGTGGGTTGTCTTCAGCAGTCATTTTGATCATAGAAAGAGTCATTTACTGAAAGTATCATTATACTTGAGTCTACCATTCTCAGCTTCAAAATTCCACCTACTTTGTTCTGTATCTGAAAGTATACTGACTAAATCCAGTTTAACTCTTTCCATCTCTTCTATCATGTAACATATTTAATCTTGGCTGGACCATCTGGTATTCGTGCCGGATGGGGTGTGGATCAATGGCAGATTCGAGACCAAAAGGCCCCCACTTCGGTTGGGCCACTTTTGGGTAGGCGAGCTGCAACCTTTGTCTCCTATGTATGGCACATAGATCTTGCTATGTCATAACCCAGATTTGGGTTCGTGAAACTGCTTGGCTCATTAGACCCACATTGCACTTGGTGTGTCGATGAGCAGCATAGACCAGCAGGGTTCGAGCCTCGGCTCGTTCCTGGCATTCCCCTCCCCTTTATCCCCACTTTAATTGGCCTTCGGGCTTTTGACCTTGTGTCAAGTCATGTCTGGTGGGAGGCAGTGAAAAATATTATCATGTAACATCTTTCAACCAATCAGCTTTCCATTTCCCATATATTATATTGCAAACTTGAAAAATGACCGATGACCTCTCCACTCGTCAATCAGAAAATATGCCGAGTCCTAGCAAATGTTGACTTCGGGGTCGAATCCATAATAAACTTAAGTCTGTTATAAACCTTTATGTTTAAATCTTTTTGTATACCAATGCATAAATATCTGACGGCATCTCAGATACCAAGATAAGATATGTTCAACATTGAATGGTTTGGTTATGTTTGATTGGGTTTTATGGCATATCAAATATCATAGGTTATTTAGTGCCCGATCCTGTTTATAAATATATAAAATATGTATGATTTGTAAACACATTTTGTTAATAATTTTTTTAACGAGCCTGAGTTCATTATTTTTGCACACCGTTAAATGTCTTGAAGAATTGATATATCACTAACAATTCAATTAAACATCAGCCATTACACACATATAAATTATAAAACTGTTCTATTTCTAACAATTCAGTTTTGCATAAGTCATTTGTTTGCACAGTTTTAATGTCAATCAGTTCTATTTGACACATTGATAGGACCCTAACCCGGGTCAGAATAGACTTAGGGGCAATGTCAGTGAAATGTACAAAGATTGGAGCTCACCATCAGATTGCTTAGGGTCATATCTTGGAAACGCGTTGGAGGTTGGGTCTTAACCCTCTACAGTGATTCAGTCGGTGTATTCTACAGCCCCACTAGACTGGGCAGGCAACATTGAATAACTATGATCATAACATTGACTATAGACTATAAGAGTAAAGCCTTTTCCAGAGCCATTAGATAAGTTGGTTACCTTATTCATCTTGCTATCGTAACAACGCTTTTTCTTATTACAATGTAGTGAGACAAATTTACGTTATGAATATATATATATAATATTTTTTGGAGTCTTAGATTTATCTACGCTTTTAGTCATTCCGTATTTTCTTTTCAGAATCAGAAAGGAAAATATTTATTGAACCGGTGTTTAATTAATGAGTCTGAAGACTGTACCGTTTTTAAAATAATCCACCCTATCTTTCCTTCCCACATCTCTCTCTCTCTCTCTCTCTCTTTATCACTCTCTTTATCACTCTATCTATCTATCTTCACACACACACACACACACACACACATAAAGGGAAGCAGAGAAAGAACGCATCAATCTGGTCAACGTTCTCTATTTATTTAGAATTCATCAATCAGTTTAAATGTCGGTCGATTCTTGTAAAATCCATAAAAACACAACATAGAATAACTGTGATCCAATATATTCAATTGTTCTAAGACTCTTCATACTAAATGCATTGGTAGTTGAACGATATAAGTCTCTCGCTCTCGCTCACACACACACACACACACACACACATATACAGACACCATCCATCGTTTTTAACAAGTCCTCCAGGCTGCATTTTGTGCTCGCACTGACCTTATGTAAATCTTTGCATAAGAGAACATCGCTTATGATATCTTCCTTCTTCTATGCTGCCTATATCTTGCTTGTCTTATTTGAATAGTTTTTAGAATGAGAGGGAGGTGGCCGTACAGCTGCTGTTTTGTGGGGTGTTGCATCTAGGATTTGTTTTAGACGGCATGAACATTCTTGTGTAGTTTCTATCTCGCCTTTTCTAAATGCGTTTTCTTAGTGTCCATGGGATGCATCCATATGTTAGTATGGACTCTGCCACAACTTGGAAGAAATCTCTTTTCATTTTATCGGAGAGATCAAACATTTATATGATCGAAAAACGGTCAATAGCATTTCACGCCCTTACTAGGTGTATGCTAACATCAATTTCATTAGATGAGATGCAGCCGTAAAGGTGTGTGAACTGGTCCACTTATTTTAAAAGCTTACCACAAAGATTGGAGATGGCTTTTTTTGTTAAGAATATATGTAGTCTGTTTTATTCGCAAGCACTTTATGACTAATGCCTCCTGTTCTTTGTTTTAGGCTATGCAGTTGCGATTCTGTTTAGACTGTATTTACGTGAAGTGCTAGAACTGCGTAGCCTGCATCTGTAATAGTTTCTGCGGGATATCATCTGTTTCTTGTCTTTTCTAATGTGAAATCATTTTCTTTTAGTAAGTCTATGAATATTCGAAGTACGTAGTTTAGGCAGGATTTAAACAAACATGGTGCTAATGTATTTTCTTTGAAGACTCTTGAGACTAAGTCGAAGAATTTGATGTTTCTGTTGCATGAACGAATGAATGCTTCGTGTTTTTGTAACGAGTCATCACAATTGTAACAGCTTCTTTGGGAAGACTATCTACCAGTAGTATTTGCTCCATCTTTTCTCTGTGTATGGAATCGAATGTCTTGGTGAAATCCACGAGCAATAGTGTTTCTTCGAGATTCTTTGCACGTACTTCTTTGATAATTCGATGGATTGCCAAAATCTATGAGAAGCAATTACTTCCACAACTTTTTTGGTTTTTTATAAGAATTTTCTTTACCTCGAGTTGGATACAATTGAGAAGCATCACATTATAAACCTTAGCAGCTATAGTAGTAAGAGTTATACTTCCGTAGCTCTTAGTGACTTCGAGGTCAAATTTCTTGAAAAAGGGAAGGATTCAACCTTTATTCCATTTTTCAATTATATTTTGTTTATATAGAGCGTTAGAAAAGAATTTCGAATTTTCTTGTCTTCCATACTTCAAATGATATTTCGTCAATCCTGCAAATTTTCTTTATTTTTTTCACAATAATACGCTAAATTCTTTCTTCTTAAAGTGACTTAGTTGGATGTCATGTTGGATATCAATAATTTTTTAGGTAGTTTCGTCAGTGATTTCAGGAGAGTTTCCTAGCAGATTCTTAAAATGTTCTTTACACTTCAGAAGTCTTTCTTCTTAGCTCGCAGATTTTAGTCTTGGTCTCGATACGCTCTTCCTTCCGATAAGTTCATTTACTGTCTGCCATGCTATTCAGGATTTTCTATCTTCTTGAGAATTTCTAATTTTATCGATGAATGTATTCTAATTGCTCTTTTTGATGTGTGTATTTGGGCTTTCTTAAGTTTCTACGCGTTGGCGTCTTTTGGGTTTCTTTAACTGAGTAGGAATATTTTCTTTTTAGTTATTTGCTCCCCACAACAGCTAGTGACACCCATGAAACTCTACACTAGGCTCTTGTTTTTGTTGGCACGCACTCTGCTGCTGCTGCTTCTATGTGGGCGGTGTCAAAATTTTCATATTCGTCAATCGGGGTATATCTAGTACGTTATGTTTGTGAATGTGCCAAGTAAAGGGAGATAGTTCGTTGTACAAGTTGGTGATATTCGTTTCATCACCGGCATTGGTGGGACTATAGCAACAGATAATCGCTGTACATGGATTGCCATTAAATGTAATACACATAATTCTCGATTGTTTTTAACGGTTCCAGCGGCAAATTATATATGCATTTTAACTATATATGGATATGATCTTCTTGTCCTCTTTACAACATTGATTTTATACGAAATTTCATGCACACAAATTTCATTAAAAAAAAAACGATTCCATCTCGTTTTAGCAACTTAAAAGAATTATTCTTTGGATTTTCAATCCCCCTGATGATGACCTATGAAAAGTCCAAAAGCGCTTGCGAAGAAAAATTTAGTGAATTTATCAACCAATTCAAACCTGAAATTATAACTCTTGTCATAAAGTCGAAAGGATCTTGATAAAACTGTATAGACAACATGTGTCTAAATTGTTAAAAATCGCAAATGTGAATCTTACTTTTATGATTTACCGATAAAAAGAGTTCAATTAAAATAGGAGCTTAATACAATCATCATCAAAATTTACATCTACAAATGTTCTAATAGATAGATAGATAGAAAAGCAAAGGTATACAACAATCACATGCATGATTATATGAGTGAGTGATGAAATTCCTTGGTCGGACTAAGGATTCCCATGAAACGTATTCATCTGTAGTTCAACACACTTGTCATATTGTTTTTCGGATTTCTTTAACATTTCAGTAAAAAGTTCCTTTTTTTCATAACCTACTGGGTTGGGCCGAGAACTTTCATAGCCTGTCCATAAACGTATGTATACGTTAGTAGAGGAAGCAAATAAAGTATAAAAGGAGCAAGAGAGTGAAGAAAAAATTGTTGCAGTAATTGATAATTGCGTTTTTACACGGTAGCGTATAAAGGAATTCTTTTGAAATCTTTGATATTTTACCTGCAAAAAATTATCGAATTAGCAAACTTGGAGGAATTTTTTAGCTGTAAATAAGCTAATAACAGATAAGACGCAAAACATTTTAATTTAATAGCAGAAACTTCTAGCTGCATGAATTCTATCTGAACGAAGTAGATTAAATTATTCCAATTAATGGTATAATTTTCCAAATCATGCAGAGAAAAATATCTAGGAATAATCCGACGTTAAGAGAAAAATATATAATGGTCTTGTAATTCACATTTCTAAAACTAGTACCAACCGAAGCCTAGACATTTAAATCGGTCTAAAGTTAAAATACAGTTCTTGAGAGCCTCAACAAGCAATTGAGCATACCTAATTAAAAGGAAACATTGCTCCGACAAAAAGAACTGTCAATTAAAACAATGGAAACGATCGTAAAACTCTTTCATGAATCCAATCCACCGTGAAGCAAGGTGAAAAACTTTGGTTGTTTTCTGTCAGCTTTTCGAGGACACACTTCTTCTGCTGATATATATATATATATATATATATATATACCAACCCCTTCGCAAGAGCAGTATGTGTAAATTTTAAACTGAGTTTAACAGGTTTGATATCAATGTTTTCCTTCTCCTAGACAAGTTGCCATGCCAAGATTAAAGAGTCCAGTCTGCCCTTTTATTTGTCCATAGGTGGAGGAAGAATAATTGGATTCATGCCTTGTCCAAGTGATTCATAACTTTCCTAAGTGTATTAGCGTATTAGCGCAATGTAAAATGCAAACTGTCTAGTATAGGAATTGAACTCCACCGTGTCCATTTCCTTCTGCTGAACATACGGGATTTGATAAACCTCTTCGACCGCCCATTACTAAAGACATCAAAAATGAGACTCCTGTGTTCTGACCTCTGGCTATGCTAACGTCGAAGAATTCAGTTTTTATAGATATTAAAAATAATCCTTCCCTTCCCATAAAGAAATCCTTTCTGTTTTTATTATTTAGAAAAAAATTATTTCTATTTTCCCCATCTATATTTTAAAATAAAAGTCTTTAGCTATCACATTTGCTTATACAAGTACATACATGTACATGTACATATATACATATACCCTATTTCAGTGATTATACATAGTCATTAAAAACTACATGTATACGGTATCTGGTCTTCCGGAAAGAAAAAACGTTTTTTCAGGTGGATGCTCCAAAACTAAAGTACTTTAACAAATGATACCTTTGTCTACTGATCTCATATTAACGCTGAAGACTTTGTTATGGACAAAAAATAAACATTTCATCTCAATCGAGAATTTCTTCTTTTCCTCTTTTATCGACTTATAAAATTTACCGACCTCCCAAACTCCTTGAATCTACATATATACGTACATGCACTAATTTTGTTGAAGTGAACGTAGTGTAACTTATCGTCGTAGGAAATGGACACGGCGACACGAGTTCAAATCCTTAACAAGGCTGATGACATTTCACCTTTGGTAAAGGTATGAATCAAATTATTCTCCTTGCAGCTATGCGTAAATAGTACGGTAGACTGGGTTCCTTTGCCTTGGTTTGGTAACCAGTCTAGATGAAAATCATTAAACTTAGACCTGTTTAACTGTGCTTAAAATTGACCTTGTATTACATCATGCCCGTACGGAGGGGTTAGTACATACATACATACATACAAGCTATGCCACCCCACATAGATACAGATACTCCAGCACCGATTTGCATATGTAAATATGTGTATAATATGTGTATATAAGAGCTCATGGAGTCACAGTAAAAAAATAGGTTGACGAGGCTTCAACAAAATAATTCTGAGAGAAAAAGATATTCTTCGCTGAATAATTAAAATTTGATGCCTAACGCAACAAGCAAATAACAGAAGTCCAACCTATAATATATTTACCTCCCCACCTATCACTAGCAGAATGTGACAAGATAAATTTTAAACGAGGCACAAATGGTTTCATTTCACATTTTCTCTAAGGTTTTAACAGCATAGTCTGCCCTGTTGTTTACCCATAGCAGAAAAAGAAGAGTTGGATGCATACGTTTCCCAAACACATTAATAGCCTCATTCAGGATTTGAACTCAAGTTGGTCAGTTCATATCCAAAACCGATAACCATTACACAATGTCTGCCTCAGAAATCTACCTTAGGGAAGTAGACCACTACTAGTAAAAACTTCGGCTAGTGACAGTCAATTTTGCATCTGCTTATCTATACTACACAAAGTTACCTTTTAAGTTAGATCAATTTTAATCACATAATAAATGCTGTTAGTAAGTCCTCTAGACAACACCCAGTATCTACCCAAGACTGATGAATGTAAATTTTTGCTGTTCGACCATGTCTTGGAGTCAATAGAAGAACGTCGCTTGTGACTTCGACCATACTTTTGCAGTGCTCTTGCTCGTCTTGCATGGGTGGTTTGTGAGATTGAAGGTAAATGGCTGTACAGCTACTGTTTTGTGGAGTATTACTTCCAGGAATTGTTTAAAATAGCATTTAGCACCTTCGTTTAGTACATATCTCACTTTATCTCCAGGGTATTTTGTTAGTGGTGCAACCATACAATAATTAAAAGTTTAAAAGAATACCAATTTCATTTCATCAAAGAGAGCAGATTTCCATGTGCTTTACCTCTGTATATGCTGTCATCACTTTCAGTAGATGAGATATTGCTACTGAGGCAAATGAACAGGTCTACAAATTTCAGAGGCTTACCATTTAATGAGATGACACTATATTTATTAAATAAGCAAATAATAATCTATCAATATTCTTTGTGAATTTAGCGAAACTGATTCCGATATCTTTTCCAGAAAGAGTGATAACTTCAAGTATAATTCTTAACTGCCTTATAAACATTTGAATAATTTCTTTAGCATCTGATATCTTACTGTTAATTACCATCATATTATACGATTTCCTTTCACACAACTACCATTTCCTTCTTCAAAAAGGCATAGAATATTTTTTAATTTAACATTAATAAACACTTTGATAGCTAAATCTTAGCCCTGATTGACAAAGTGCTGTATATTGTCCCTTGAGCGAGCCGGATGTTCCAGCTGTGTAAACAAAAGGATTGGAGAAAGGCAGCCATGCATAGGTGTACCGGAAATACGTTGTCGTTGCGAAATTATACATACACAGGTACCCCCAGAGTTAGGTCCATCTCAGTCTTGCGGTCAGAAGAGATACGGTCAATCACGGAGAGCACCAGCGCGTTGCTTGGTGCTCCACGGAAGCAGCGCTAAGAAGAAGTTATGGGTCAATATAGAAGTGTTCAAGTCCTCCTCCGTCTGTCTCCGTGAGTCTTCGTCTTCTTGCCTCTGTCACTTTCTCTCACACACATACGCTTGCTACGACCCCTTTCAAGAAATAAAGCGCGAGGGCGCTATTCTATTCCCTGGATTGCTCCACTTTCCCTTGATCCTTAACTTTTAATGCTGAATGTTTAAATGGGAGAGTTATATTTTTGTAGCCAAGTGTTGTAGTTTATTGCATCATCTCTTCATTAAGCAGCTTTACAACAGAAGCTTATATTACACAAACTACACAGAAGACACAGGGATTGAATCCACCAAACCCTCCGTGTATGGGTACGAAATATGGGACTAAAATGCATCTGATTGTGAGGCCCCAGTCCTGGGCCCTTTGAGGAGTGTTGAGTGCCCCTTTCTCACCGTTACACTCAGTAGTAGGTCCAAAAGTCCCAGCTATAGTTCAAATATATTTGTTTAAAAAGTATTGAAATTATATTTGAATACCTGGTATCATAAAAAGTGATAGCATTATATTTGAATACCTGGTATCATAAAAAGTGATAGCATTATATTTGAATACTTGATATCATATAACTGATCCAACAAATGATCAATACTATTAAATAGGAATAATCATTTCAAATCAAGTAATGTTGAAATTATTGGTATTATTACCGGCTCATTGGCCTGAGGAGAGTGTTCACCAATGCTCCGGGAAACCAGGGTTCAGACCCAAGTCAAGTCATACCAAAAAAAACAAAATGGTACTTGATACCGCCTTGCTTAACACTCAGCATTATAAGGTAAGGATCAAGGTAAGTGGACCAATCCAGGGAATGAAGTAGCACCCTCCCCTACACATCGGTGTAGAAGCTATTAAAAAGGGATCCCTTGGGTGACCCTCAACTAAGGTCGCCACCGTTACTTTACTTTATTGGTATTAGATAGCAATACTTGAAACCATATAACTATGTTCAAATTGTTTATATCGAATTTTTTCATTAAATAGTTTATGCTGCTAAACAAATAAAGCAAATAAAATCAAAGAGACAAAACTCTAGGGACACCATTAGCTATAAATTAATCTTCTTTTACTTGAATCCTTTTCCTCCAATTGGAATGCCAGAAGATTACACAATGAGATTTTGGAATTTTACATTTGCATGTTGTGATTTATTCATTTATACGAACTTTGGTTTGCTTTTTACTTTGCTTTTTTAGAAATGTAAAATAATGGAAAGTATGTAGTCTATAATAACCAATGAGAATTCTTAGATCGGCAGAACCGGGTCTTGTGAGTGTGGTTATTAGTAAGCTAATCTCTCGAGACATTGATAAATTCATTCTTTAGACTCTATATCGTGAATACGTCTCATCGTGATTTTAACAAACAAATGGATACATATAACTACATATGGTTAAAAGGCATCGGTTCACACTAGTTCAACAAAGTTAAGCAGTTTAGTTTGGTTTGGTTTCTTTGTTTAATAGCATATCAACCTTCGTGGGTTATTTAATGCCAAATCCATCCTTATAAAACAGTAGTGGTACTATTCAACCCATAGCTGGGGAGTTAAGGGGTTCATACATTTTCCAATGGGTATTAGTCCGAAAGCGACTGGAGCTCGAAATTGCTTTCTTCGAGGTCGTATTCCAGCAATTACAACACGGAATCTCCCCAAATAAGGTGTCGAATCCTCTGGGTTCATAGTACTTAGTAACAGCAAGTATTTTATGACTTGTGTTAGGTTATTCGATTTAATGATGTATCAACCCTTGATGGTTATTTTATACCAAATCTTAGTGAAGTATCCATCATTTTTAAATGAGTTAGACCTCATTTGCTTGCACACTGTTAAATGGTTTCAAGTATTACTATCAAGCACTTATATTTTTCATTTTACACGGATGGTTTCAAATATTGCATTAATTTGTAATAGTATTTTTCTTCCATCACTGTAAGGAAAAACAGTTATATATTCACATTTCTGTGTCAATTTTGATTACCTTCAGATATATTTTATAAATCTTCTAGATTGAAGTTTGTAGTCATGTTGTTAGTTTCACAATCCACTCGTTCTACACTATAGGATCTATTTAGGAATTTGCTTGATCCCTGGGTATTGTATTGTTGGTTAATTCTTTTAGTTGATTTTATTCTTGGTGTTAAGGGGTCTCTTTCACGTTTGGCTGAGGGTTGTTTGAATGCGCTTCCTGGTCTTTTATTGTTCATTTTTCCTTTTAGAAATGCTTTTTTCTAGATTGATCAACGGAAGCTTCTGATTTTGTTTGATTGGTTCTGGCTTTTTGTGAGACAAGTTTTTCAGTAGTTTTTGGTAGACGGATTAGAGATCTATGTGATCTTTGTTTTGGAGATTTTGTATTTTTTCAGTACTGGTTTGTGTTTGAGCGGTAGATTTTGTGTATGTTTTCATTTGATTATTTCAGCGATTGCTTTTTTTTATAAGTTCTTTTAGTTTAGTTTGTCCTTCTGTGTGATGAATTTCGGCCGAGTGTAGTTTTTTTCAGCTACTCCTGAAACTTTAGCCAATCATTTCGCTCCAACTGGATTAGCTTCTTGACGAGAGTTCTGTAATTGTCTGGTTGATTGCTGTTTCTGATTAGACTCATCCGTGCAGCAGAGGCATGTGTGCTCTCCCATGTAAGGCCTTACTCTCCTCCTAGCTTCAAAAATATCACTTTTTGTTAATACTTCACCTCAAATATATCCCTCTCTAACTTGTATATGTAACTTGAGAAAGAAGGATGGTTTTCTTAACAGTGTAAGCATTTAGTTCCATTTGGGCAATCTTTCTTCGTATGGTCTGGGTCATTTTAGCCACACCTTCCATATATCTAATGTCCTCACCAAATCTTTCTGTGGTGGCCCTATCTTTGACATTTAAAGCACTTCAAGGGTGTAGAGATGTATTGTTCCACTCTTTCGAGACCATATCCAACTATTCTAAACTGTTTGAAACTTGATATATATTTGTCTGAATTTTCTCTCTGCCCATTTTGATGGTTATTCTTTTGTAGTCTGTGATTCCACACTTTATCAATGCTGCTCTTGTTTCTTCTGATGTAACCAAGGGCAGCTTTCGGCTCCTTATAACTCCTTTTAAGGTGTTAAGTCTTTCATACGGGTGGGCCTAACATTTCATAGAGTGGAATATGTTTAAGGAAAAGTCTCTTACCCCAAAATATATACATGAAAGACGCCCCGAAAGCAGCGACTTCTATTAATTTCAACAGAAAGTAGAACAGATAAAGAGGACACAATAACACCATTTGAATAGATTTCATTTAAAAAAAAAAAACAGAACTTCTATCTGCAACAAGGCAATAAAAAATATATGGGTTATGAGCGAGAGGGCTAAACTTCTGTTACCATTCGACTGAAAGATTTTAGTTTATCGCTGGTAAAAAAATTCATAGCCAATAGCATTTGTTATGTAGAGAGAATTAGTATTTTGTAGCTGAAATTTTGCCCTCTCCAACAGTATAATAAGTACTCTCTCTCTCTCTCTCTCTCTCTCTCTCTCTCTCTCTCTCTCTCTCTCTCTCTCTCTCTCTCTTATAGTTTCCCTGTAAATAACATGGAGGTATTTACTTCCAGTACGCTTCTTGCATGCAGATAGATAGATAAATAAAAATTGGTTGGTTGATTGATTAGTTCGTTTTATAGCATGTCAACACTTATTGGATTTTCCAAAGCCGAAGTCAGTTCTTTTTTTCTTTTTAGCAAGCAGCTATACGGCTTCAATTTGAAAACAATGATAGCTTCATTATCCAAATAATTTTCAAACAGTTATATAGTTTAAAGCATTCCTATCTTAAACAAATAGTTTGCACAGATTTATATAGCTTCAAGTATCCCAATCTAATAGTAATAATTTTTACACAATTACATGTTTTCAAATATCCCTTCCTAATACAGATAATTTTACACGGTTATATATAACTATTTCTATTTAGTAATAAACATTCGTTAATATACAGTTATATGTGTTCAATTAACTAAAAATAATTATCTTCTGTAAGTAATTATAACAATTCTTAATACAAATATTTGGTATACAATTATGGTTTTTCAAATATCCCTACCTAATACTTATAATTTTCATACTTATCAGTTTGACCCATAGATGGGATCTAAACTTGTACCACCATAGGTCAGAGTGGATTTGGGAGTAACGGCAACGATGGGATGATTCCACACCATACTAAACTCCAGAGGTGGAACCTTATTGACATATGCAGTTTAGCTTTGATCTGAATGTTTGATAATAGATACGTCTTGATCAATAAATGAATGAATCATTTTTTTCTGATTTTTTTATTCTTTATTTTTCCTTCTTCTGTCTTTCGTTTTCATTTATTTGCTATTTTCCCAGTTTATCTGATTTTTTTTTTATTCTTTGATTTCCATCCACTTTCTTTCTTATTTAGAATTCTTAAAGTATCTTCAGTTTCCTTTGTCAATCAGTGTTTTCTAATTATTTTATTCCGCCATTTTTTTCCATATTAGTTGCTACTTTTTTTTTTCTTTGTGGGATTTATAGTAACTCTGTCAGTTTTCTCTTCTCATTTTTTATTCGTGTTTGCTTTTCTTTCTTATCAAGTATTCTTTAGTGTCTTCACTTTTTTTCGTCAATCCCTATTTTCTTTTAGTGAGACTTGAATATAATGACTGTATTCCCAGCAGTGAGGTATAACTTCCCATAAAGGTGTGTCCTCGATATAACACTAAACTCTGTCTGATTGCGCAGCTCAATACCAGAGATCTGGAGAATGGAGTATCACTTTATTGCCATCATTCCCAAGTCCACTCTGAAAAGTTATAGTACCTTTTAAGATTCCTGGTATAGATCAAATTTATCTGCTTAAGAAACATGTTGCATTCGAAAGGAAACCCTCATGCCTTATATCTAAATTATTTGTATTAAGAATAATTACTTGAAGATATAATTGGTTACTAAGGATTATTATTATTATTAAATACTTGAAACTATATAACGGTGTATAAGTTATTAGTATTTGATAGGAATACTTGAGACTATGCATACTAATTATCTGTAATAGATAAGAATACTTTATTTAATATAAACCTCTTAAGAAATAAGAACACAAAAATATAAATATAAACCTATGATGAACGTGATTCCCTAACCTCTAGGCATAAGATATCCCTAGTTTAAATTAATCAATCATGTTTCCTTTTTAATTTATTTCGCCATCTTTTTTCTTTTTTTTTTTTCTTTTTCATATTAGGACCTTTTTTTTCTTATTCTTGGTGATATTTTTAGTAGCTCTATAAGTTTTATTCCAGTTTTTTTCTTTTCTTATTTGCTCCTTCATCTGTAAGCTTTTCTCTCTTCCTCCGTTTTGTCTGCTTGCCGTCTTTTTATTCTTTATTTGATGGCTTCGTCTTGCTCTGTCGTGTTTCTTCCTTACCCACATTCCTATTGTTGACACCATTTCCACTTTTTACATCTTTTATCTGCATTTTCTACAATTCTCAATTGTCTCCGTGGCCAATTCTCTCTATCTCTCCTTCTTTTGCAACACCACAGGATAGTCTTTTTCGCGCGAAATTATCTCATCACGTGGCGCATTGAATGTTATCTTCCCTGGCAGCCATTAGCACCGGCGCAATGTGTCAACAACAGGCCGTTTTCACACAAGTTGTCTCTCTTCGAACAAAGTAGCATTTTGTTATCGATTACATTGCACGTTTTCTGCGACACTATCTGTCTGCCACCACGGGAATCTAATGGCAATTTTGAATTTCTCTTATCTTTTGGCGCAAAAATGGACAGCTTTTGCCTGTCGGCGGTCAGTAAAATTTCATAAACTTCAGGTCGTCGTGCAGACCAATCTAATAAAGTAACTTAAATATATTTGTTTACTGCTTGTGGCATCCTGTAGATAATCGATTGCGACCGATTTTTTAAGAAGTACAAAACCATAAAAATATGCTTTTCTTTAAATTTTACAAAAGTTATCTGACCGCTAGGTGTCAGGTCATTAAAATCTTAAAGAAGGGTGAATTTCTAGAGCATCAATCGTTGAAAGAAAGAAAGAAAGAAAGAAAGAAAGAAAGAAAGAAAGAAAGAAAGAAAGACGAAATGAAAGTTAAAAATATACCTTTCTTTAAATTTTACAAAGTGCATTATCTAATGGTTGCACCAATTCAACTTTAAGAAAATGCCCGGTGAAAAGGCTTCATTGAAACAACAAAATATAAAAACCAAATGGATCAAAAAGAAGTCAATGTTTGTGACAGGACTATATCTAAGGCATTTCAGAATAAAAACAAAACAGGATTTCTTCAAAACCGTAGCCTTGTCTATACTACTGTATGGTTGCACCACTTGAACTTTTTCAAAACGCTTGGAGATGAAGCTAGAAGGGAACTACTCAATGATACAGTGTACTTTTTCCAACAAATTCAGCGAGTAGCACCCCACAAAACTACAACTGAACGCTCACAAATCATTCCAGTAAGTCCTACAAGATATGCAGTGCAATGCGTAAGAAATAAAGAGGAACAAATAAGCGCCGTTTTTCTATGGAATTCAGCTCGGTGTGGATACTGGGAACAATCTAAAGGACTTTCTAAGTGCAATGGCCGATATAAAATCTTAAAGAAGAATACATCTTTTAGATCATCCATTGTTGAAATAAAACAAAAGAAAAGCCAATATTGATTGAGAAAAATCATCCTTTCCGTCACAGACAATTTGAAATAAGTTTTTCTCTTTAAAATACTTTCATAATTACACCGCTCGAATTCGTTTGGGTTTTTTTTTTTGTTTAATGGTATATCAACATTCGTGGGTTATTTAATGCTGAAGTCATTTTTGTAGAAGAATTTAAAGTCTAGCTGTGGGGCATAAGGTGTTTTTATCTTTTCCAAAGCTATTATTCTGAAAGTGAACGCCAGGATTTGTTCAATATTGCTCGCAACATTCTTGCGTAATTGCCGTCTAGCTTCTTCTCCAGCCGTTTTGTTAGGTTCTAAGTAGTGCATCCATACAGCAGTATCGACACGACAGCTGCCTGTATGTATGTTCGAGCTGGTCGTCCTGCTTTTGCTTGGCCATATGTGGGGGTCCATTGGAGTACATCACTTATGAACTCGTCCCTGATTCTCCAGCAGTGTCCTGCGTGTCTGGTTCGTCTAACTTATATAGTTTTCGTGATGGGAGGCAAGGGGCTGTATAGTTGGTGTCTTGTTGGGTGTTGTCGCCATACGAATGATATTACTATTGTAAAAAAAAATGAATATAATGCTGTGGGTGGCTGGAAGCAATGAAGGATTAGTCTGTATGTGTGGATTTCATCATCTGATCACATATTTTGATTATAAAAATCTTGTAGTTCCATTTGATCTTCTGGTTATAGATTTTGGTCATAAAGATCTTATTCTTCCATTTGAATTTATCATCGTAGATTTTGATCATAAAGATCTTGTAGCTCCAGTCGTCACAGAGATATAAACGTTCTGGTTTATGGTGTTTACTAATGAATGAGAATGAGCCTGAGAGTTATGATAGAAGGGAACTGTAATAAAATGAAAGAAATATAAGTAATTAATAATTTCATTCAGAAACATTTATCAACATCAGTTTGTTGATAGACATTTTATGCTGAAAACATTGCCTTAAGGAAATCTGACCCAATCTATTTTTGATTCCCAACCTCCCTCTCTCTCTCTCTCTCTCTCTCTCTCTCTCTCTATCTATCTATCTATCTATCTACATAGATAGGTAGATAAATATGTAATATTTTGTGGATTTGGTTTATTTCTTTTGTTTAAATGCATACAACACCGCATAGCTTATTTAATGCCAAAGCTCACCTTGCTGAAGAGCAGCAGTTGAACGATTTAACTATAGCTTGTGGATAAAAGGGTTCATACCTTTCCCAAGGTTATTACTGTTATATACTCATCTACAGCATCACAACGACACAATAATTAAGACGCAGTGACAAAGACAGACGCAGGAATAAACGATACAGGAAGACTTCTTTAACAATATTTACCTCTCACTTTATTGCAAGGGTTCGAAAGGGTTGTTCAAGGTTTGCATGTGAGAGGGAGTTGGAGACCGAACATAACTGAAATATTTTGACCCCAAACTTATGGCTGTCACGTTGTGTCTTTCTCGTTCTTTAGGACTGCTCAACCGGAGGCCTAAGGCCCACTCTGCTGGATGCTGGATGCTGGCTTTCTTTACGGCATCTTATCAGCATCTTCTCCGGACCTCAACTCATCAGGGCCCAAAGGCCCCTTCGGCCTGATGTGGCTTTCCCTACCAAATCTCGTCTCTAACTGTCTGGAACCCTCTGGCCGGGACTCAATTCAACTGGCTCGTCGAACTCAACTGAGTTATATAATCGTTCGACGCCCACTCTATCTTTGAAATCGAATGTTTAATCGTCATCAAGCGGAAATAACTGTCATGCAGTTCAGAGGTCACTCTCTTCCGGTGCATCACTCTGTAGTGTACCATGGGAATTTTTTTAACTCGTCCCATTTCATCAGCCAATTTCCGCCCACGCTATTTCCTCTCATAACTGCCATTAGAATGTGTCACTTCCTTCCGGTGCATCACCTTGAATGGCATTTTTGTCCGGGTCAAAACATAACATTACTTTGAAAGAGAAATTAATAGCGTGACTGGAGTTCGAACTCGCTTACTGCGATTTCACAGTCAAGCAAGTTAGCTCCTACACTTTGAGAACTTCCCCAATGATTGTTTGTGTGTGTGTGTGTAGTAACTGTTATTAATAGGTAAGTGTTTGTATTAGATCAGTAACTTCATATTAATTTTTTTCTCACAAATATGCACACGTCAATATTGTTTACGTCAGGACACACGACCGTCATAATATCTAGACGATTGAGTTATCGCTTTTGCATTAAGATGATTCTTGTCATTGATTGGATTATTTTCTCTGGGAATGCAGCCATTAGAGAATCCAGATGATGTTTCCAGTACATTCTTTTAAGTCAGCAATTGTTTTCCTTTACTGTATAAAATGCAGAACACAAGAAGAAGAAGAAGAAGAAGAAGAAGAAGAAGAAGAAGAAGAAGAAGAAGAAGAAGAAGAAGAAGAAGAAGAAGATCTTGACTGATCCGTGAGAATGAGAAAAGCAGGATAAAAAAATATGAATAGTTTATTTAGCTTAACATAGTTTGGGAAGTGCAGGTCACTCAGTGTGTATCAAACTCCTTATTGTTATAACGGTCCGTGAAACGAATTAGCGAGCAGCTGCCTTTTATTATACAAATGATAGTTTGAAAATTGTAATAAAAAGCAACGGAGACAAGATTAAAGAAATATAGGTAAGGAACAATTCAATTCAGAAAGATTTATCAAAAACAGTGTTTACCAATAAGGGCAAGATAGCTTGGTTTAAGGCCGCATTATTGGAGCTCTAAAACAGTATTGATTTGTCTAACGATCATCTCATCGGTGGGGCTTCGCATATACTTACTATATTCCCTACAGATGTGTAAGATCAACCCCAATCAAAAAGGAGTGTCCTGTATATGACGTTGAAATACATCTGATGGTGAGGTTCCAGTTCGGAAGGTCTAGGAATGTAGAGTACTATTAATGCTATTAATCCCAGATCCATTTATAGGTCAAATAAAGCTATTGCAAAAAATATCTCTCAAGAAACAACTCTACAAAAAATGTTCATCTGAACGTACGATGAATGAGATTAAACTCTAGCATAAAATAACCCTACATTCGTTGACATGCCTTTAAAATCAATCAATAAGTCTATATATACTTGCGAATCTGTCTACAAGACTAGGCTGATATTTCCTTAGCTTTAAGTGCGTGGAGTAACATTAATCAAACTAGGGAATAGGCCGGCGATCCAAGTTAGTTTGGCCTTAAGCTAGAAGTATGGGGCGCCCTCTAAGAATCGAATTCACAGACACCGATATATTAACCAAACTCTTTAAGTTAATTTATCGACAACAAATTTTTTAGTAAGTTTTGTTTAGTCTAGCAAACGATTAGATTATTTTGGTGTACAGATACGATTCCACTCGTAAATGATCATACAAGACTCTTACACAGGGCGCCCATATAACAAGAGCCATAAAAGCGACAAAAGGAAGGAATATATAACATTACCAGTGATAATGATTCTCACTGTGCTCTTTCTACCTAGGAGATGTTAGTGAATGACAATATAGAACATTACTAGCGATAGCGATTCTCACTGTGCTCCATATACCTAGGAGAGATTATTAAATGACAATATAGAACATTACTAGCGATAGCGATTCTCACTGTGCTCCATATTACTAGGAGAGGTTAGTAAATGACAATATAGAAGACAGAAAAAGTAATTATTATCCAGACAAACACTTAAAGGATTTCGTGAAAACAATTTAAACAGATAACATTTACTAAAAGATTTTTTTTTTTAAATAAAAGATATGTGTTTTATTTTTCTTTGGTGATAACCAAATCTGAACAGGAATGTAATCTTGTTTTAAGAATAATATATTTGAGGACAGTTGGTAGTTAATGCTGGATAATCTGATCGTATCGCCGGGACATTTTCCCATATTCCAAACGTCTTATAAGAAGTCTTGCGCGCCACTCGGCCTTTTGGCTGTATGAGCGGCGCGCAACGGCTATTGACCAGCAAGTATAGCATTGAACCTCGTTGTCCAGTTTAAGTTATAATCAGACATCCGTGCCTGGACCCTGATTTGGGTCTATGTCCAGCTAGGCTCATCAGGCTCACATTGCATTAAGTGGCCCAATGACCTGCATAGTCCAGCAGGGCTCGAACCTCGGCTAGTGCCCAACCATCCCCTCCCCTAACTCCCCACTACAATCAACCTTCTTATCATTGACCTCGTGTCAAGTCCTGTCTGGTGGGAGGCGGAGACAAATATCGTCTTATAAGAATTAAATAACTTCGCGTTGACTTGCGTAAATATCAGCAGACTGTTTTAGCAAGCAGTAGGTAGATTAAATGAAAAGGTAGGTAACAATAGATCTGCTTAGATACTTGACAGAATATAAATACATACGGTTACTTTCTTTTACCGTATGCTTCTTAGCAGAAAGTTAATCTACTTGGGAAGATCCATCTTTACTGAAAAAGAAAAATGACAGGATAGGGATATAATTAACTGTATAAATTTTCTGTTACTTTCCCAACCTCGATGTAAAAGTCAGGGAAATCAGCCAGATAATTAGAAGAGGGAAATTACAGATATTTTTTCCCAAAAGGAATAACGGGAAGCACCTCTGAATCAAGGTAAACTCAAAACGTTTCTTTTAGGGTTCATTCAATTCACCAATAGTCTGACTTAAACTTTTGTTATTTTACAGTTGTGGCGGTGGACCTTATATAATCTGAATACACAACTAGATAGCTTCCAGTATATGAATAATGCAAATAACCTGAGCAGATTCTACGTTCAACAGGTAAAGAAAAAAGGTCGACGATCGAGGTTGTGTTCGCCAATAGTCTGGGAGACCAGGTTTCAATCCCAGGTCTAGTCAGACCAAAGACTCAAAAATGGTACTTGATTCCGTCTTGCTTAACACTCATCATTATAAGGTAAGAATCAAGGGTAAAGTGGAGCAATCCCGGGAATGGAGTAGCGCCCTTCCCTACACTACGGTGTAGTAGCTATTGAAAAGCGAGCCTTCGGGTCACCTTCGACTAATGTCGCCAACTTTACTTATATATATATACATATATATATGTGTGTGTGTGTGTGCGTGTGTGTGTGTGTGTGTGTGTGTGTGTTCTTTATTCATGAAAAGGGGTGGGTTGATTGGTCTTCAAGTCAATCTTTGCTGGATTATCAAATGCCAACTGAACTTAGCAATCTTTGCAGCCGACTCGATAGAGGCTTGATTTCTGCGAGGAACTCCACATTAAACCCACCTTTTTTACATCCCAACATTCCTGCGGTTTGGTTAATTACCAAGGTTTCACATGGTATGTTCCCTACTGCGCCTGCATGCAAATTCTATATCTTTTATTTGACATACCATTTTTATAAACCACCCAAGTAAAAACATTTTTAAGGATTATATACTTCTTACTCATTTTCTTTCAAAGCGCAAAAGCTTTCCCTTCTATGTCTTTTCCACAAGATAATGATTGGCATAATTCTATCTTCAACTCTCCATGACACTGTTACTCAATTTTATAGCTTGGAAGTCTATATTATTGCCTGGTAGTCTATCTTATAGCCTGGTAGTCTATCTTATAGCCTAAATAATGGGCCGGATAAATCTCTCACGTTGAAACGAGACAGGAACGGACTCGTCTCGTATCTTTGCGTTCTTTGTGTCTCCGTCCTTGCAACGTCTTTTCTTGCAGGACTGTTTCCCGCCCAAAGTTTCCGATTTGGAAAACCGAATTTATATGATGTGTGTTCTTTGAACCCAAGGCCTCATCATCCTTCTGTGTTGAAGACCACTGATGGAGATTTTGATAATTTCGACAACCCAAAATTGATTACTGTTTTTGACATACCGTGTCAAATATGGCGTAATAGTTCTCAAATTTATCGGATTTAGCCTTCCCGTCAGACTTTTATCGTTGCCAACTAGTCTGTTTTCCGGTTGCTAGATTAGTTTAATTATACATCATTTAGCTTCATTTGACAACTTATTTTTAGTAGCCAATATTTTCAACGTACTCGCAATATTACATTGTTTTACTCAATTTTCTTTTTTTATGATTGTCTTCACGGCAAAAAAAAATGAACATATTACCATCATTTTGAAATATTTCATGGTTGACAAGCAAAAACGAGTAAAAAGAAATGAAAAGATATGCATCGGATTTTATTTATCACAGTTATAACATCAATCATACTTAAAACCTTAGAATCGACAAGTTTGATGTAGTGTAATACAAACAAAAACATTATCCTTTCCTCTAATATTGTATCAATATCCAAAATTCGTATTTTTTGAAAGAAATTGTTGGGCCTGTTTTTGAAGAAAGCAAATGTTCACAAACGAAAAAGAAGATAAGAAGAAATTTCCCAAATTCTGACATTGGTAAAGAAAACATGCACCAAAATTTATAGAGAAAAAATACAAAATTCTTGTAATAAAATGCAGCAAAGTATACAAAGCTAGAGTTATTTTCTATAACTCATTATTGTCGGTTCCGTAGAAACATAAATGATTGGGTCATTATAAACAGCTAAATTACTTTTCCTATCAGGATGATTTGCAGGACTACTTCGTCTATCTATCTATCTATCTATTTGAGTGTGTTCTAAGCATTTCGTTAAACTCCAGATAGTGCATTCGTACAGTAGTACTGGCGTGGTCATAGCCGGGAAGAAATCCTGTTTTATTCTATGAGAGTAATCAGATTCCCATATGATCGACAACCAGTTAATAGCAAGCTACGTCTTAACAATACGCATTTTGACATTGCTTTCAGTAGATTAGATATTGCAGCTGACTTATGTCTACTGATCTACTAATTTCAGATGCCTGTCATTTGATGTGGCGATTACTCCTTCTTGAACTCTGTTTTATCTTCGTTCACGTAGAGTTCAATGGCTCTTAATGCTTGGCTGCAGGGATTCGGCTTGGGCAAGAATATTTGCTAGACGTGCTAGATCATCTGCGTTGTCTGTATCGGTCAGTTTCTACTTATTTTCTTTCTTTAATGTGAAACCATTTTCTTTTACTAGATCTATTTACATTCGTGGTACGTAAACTAGGAAAATTATAAACAAACATGATGCTAATGTATCTCATTGCAAGACTCCAACGACAATGTCAAAGAAGTTTGTTTTATCATGGGGTGAGCAAGCCATTGCTTTCTTGTTTTTGTTTTGCTTCGTTTTTTGAGTTTTGTTTTGGTTTTTTTTTTGTTTCTTTTTCTGTTTAGTTTTTGTGAAGCATCGTTATAGAGGTAACAGTTTCTGAGGGGAGATCATATGGGAGTCGTATTTGCTTCATCATACTTTTGTATATGGAATCAAATCTGCTGGAGAAATCTATGAACAAAAGTGTTGTCTCGAGATTTTTTGTAACTCTCTCCTTCGATTCGACAGATAGTCCGAATCTGTGAAATTGTGTATTGATTTCTCCGAAAACCGTGTGGATTTTCCTTAAGTATTCTCTAGACTTCGGGTGGGATACGAATGAGAAGTAAGGCGTTATAAACCTTAGCGTCTATATTTGTATGAGTTATGATTCCGTAGTTCTTGGAGATTCCGAGGTCACATTTCTAGGGAGGGCGGGAGATTCAGCCTTTCGTCTATTTTCCTATAGTGCTTTGCTTTAAATAGCGTTGCACAATCTAAGAAGAATTTAATAAAATTACCTTATCTTCCAAACTTCAAGGGATATTTTGTCAAAGCATGCGGCTTTTCTACTTTTAATTTTTTCAGTACTGCATCAATTTCTTCCTCCGTAAATTTCCTGAGTTTGATGTCTAGTTGGCGATGAATAATTTTTTTTCAGTTGGTTTACCAGTGATTTCAGAAGCTTTTATTAGCACATTCTGAAAATGCTCTTTCCACTTCTGATGTCTTCCTTCTTGGGAGTCAGCTTTTCTTTTTGCCCTCAAAGTGCTTTTCCTTCCGTTTATTTCATTTACTGTTTGACATGCTTATCGTGATTGTCTGCTTTCTATTGAGTTTCCAGTTTCATTGGTTTAACCTTGAATGTATTCTAGTTGTTCTTTGGGTATGTTTTAGTTCTTTCTGAGCTTTCTTAAATTTAATCAAATTGGTGTTTGTCGGGTTTCTTTTAATAAGAAAAGATGTTTTCTTCATATTATCTTGTTTTTCATTAACTACTATTGACTCCCAAAGAACTCCATACGGATAAGAATAAACAGTCGTTTAAAAACGTTTTAGAAATAAAAACATGTTCAAATACAGACGAACAGAGTTGAATAAAAAAAGCTAAAAGAAATTAAAATATCACCTTTTTTACCATAGTTTCTGTAACAGATGAAATAGATCACGCAATCATTAATTAAAATTTCATTTGATGATTGTCCTCAATTCTGTAGTTTATAATTAGGTAAGTATAGTAAAAGGTGAGAATTTAATTTCTTTTAGATTATATATATATATAGAGAGAGAGAGACAGACAGACAGACAGACAGACTGACAGACAGATTTAGGAGTAGAGAGACTATTGTCTGATTACTCGGGCGGGGGGTATTATTAAAATGTAACCCAGTACTACCTGTTGTACGACCAAGTGATCAGCGACCAAATTGAGTACCTCCTACTCTACTAGATTTACCTCATTGAAAGGGTGGACTAGAAAAACTGGCTGGATGAAAAATAATACCTACTAAAGAGTGATTAGACCTTCACCGAAATAAATCTATCATGACAATTTAACCAGTTTTGAGTTTTCTTCCAGTTATATTATATATGTCATTCAGAGCCTTATCCAGATTTTATATATATCGCATTACTCTCAAATTCATATGGACCTCATCTGCACGGTAGATGAAACAGAAATTTGAATTAGTTCTTTCAAGTTTCATAAGAACTGGCAGAGCGCTGGTGCAATAAATGTGTTTAGCTTCGGCTCCTCTTTCAGTATGTGAGTTAGAACTATTTGAACGAGCCTCATGTATATATATATATATATATATATATATATATATATATGTGCCAAACTCACACACACAAACATGCATATATATATATATATATATATATATATATATATATATATATATATATATATATTTATATATGAGAGATTAACCTGTTGGTGATAATACCATATTAGTCAAACTAATAAAATGCTTAATACAAAAATTGTATTGCAAATATTAAAAGATATAAATATATACATAGATAGATAAAGAGGGGAAATAGGTGTGTGTGTGTGTGTGTGTGTGGGAAGACACACATACCCAGATATCCAAGTGCCACGCCAGATTTATGGGTTTTACTCGTAAAATTTGGATAACTAGTTATTTGTATCTTTCCATTTGTATATATATATATATATATATATATATATATATATATATATATATATATATATATATATATGGACGCTAACAAAACGGCTGGAGAAGAAACTAGATGGCAATTACACAAGAATGCTGCGTGCAATCCTGAACAAGTCCTGGCAGCAACACCCCACAAGACACCAACTGTACGGCCACCTGCCCCCTGTCACGAAAACTATTCAAGTTAGGCGAACCAGACATGCAGGACATTGCTGGAGAAGCAGAGATGAACTCATAAGAGATGTACTCTTATGGATCCCCACACACGGCCGCGCAAAAGCAGGACGACCAGCACGAACGTACATTCAGCAGCTATGTGAGGATACAGGTTGTTGTCCTGAAGACTTGCCTAGGGCGATGAACGATAGGGAGGAGTGGCGAGAGAGGGTCAGGGATATCCGTGCTGCCAGCACGATATGATGATGATATATATGTATATATATATATATATATATATGTGTGTGTGTGTGTGTGTGTGTGTGTGTGTGTATGTGTGTGTGTGTGTGTGTTTCGCGCGCACGCGAGTGTGTGTGTGTGCAGATAGATAGATAGATAGAGAGATAGATAGATTACAATATCAAACCATTTTTTTTGTTATTATTCTGACAGCCTCTCTGTACTTTCTCGTTGAATTTGATTTATTAGTGCAAATCGTAAATCAACTTATTCATATTTATTAAATGAATTCAAAGTCAAGAATGAAAAAATAAAATGAGGATAAAAATGACAAAACCTTATGATTAAAAGCTGACAAAGAAAGAAAGAAAGAAGTGTAGACAAAAAGAAAGAGAAAAAGAAATTGTAGAGAAAGAAATTTAGATTTTTAAAAAACGATAAAAAGACGGAAATATGGATAAAGAGAAAGAAAAAGAGGAAGAAAGAAAGAAATGTAGATGAAAAGAAAAAGAGTAGATGAAATAAAATGAAAGAAAGTAATGTACATAAATTTCTTTCTCTCATTTAAAATAAGATAAATGAAAGACTACAGAGGCAAAAACTATCAAAATGAACAAAAGTAATATTCTGGGTTAAACAGTCGTAATTGGCAAGGAGAATAATGAAAGGAAAAAAAGGAACGAAGAAAGAAGATGAATCTCCAAACAGGAACTAAATTCAAGTGAAAGCATAATGAAAATCAAAAATAATAATCTATAAGAAAACAGAAATCTTTTCTGGGTTTTTTGTTTTGTTTTGTTTTTTTTGGGGTTTTTTTTTTTTTGGTTTGTTCTTTCGTTTTTGTTTTTTTGTTTGTTTATTTGTCTTTTACTTAAGAAAAGTCAGGAGATAATATCTAATTGAAAGAAAATTGAAAATTTTTTAATGAAATTAAATTTCAAAAAAAGAAAAAGAAAAGATAATTTTTTAAGGAAAAAGGAATTTAAAAAATGCAAAAAGGCTGATTTTTTTAAAAAGATGGAAGGATATATCGGAAATAAATGCATTGTAGTTTGAAATCAGAAAAAATACGTTCATAATTAAAAGGAAAGGAAACCGGATGAAATATAAATGGAAGTGACTTAAACTTTTCTGAAAAGCCCACGAGATGATAAAAAAATGTTCACCATTACCATTTTTTTTTTTAAAGAGAATTGATTTATAACGTAGAAAATACCTAATAAAAATAGACAGCAAACAAGTGAGGTGAATAGTTGTTATAAAAAGAACGAAAAGGCACATTTTCATAACGAAATGCCTTTGTAATTGAGGGAAATTTTCATCGACTTCAGCACGTTCTATCAGCACGAATTTCTTCCTATCTATCTATCTATCTATCTATCTATCTATCTATCTTCACCATCATCCCTATAAGCTATCGCTGTTGGCAAATCCTCTTGTTAGCTTCCTGTGTTCGTACTGTGTTGAGTTTTTGCTAGTCAACCAACACTGATGTGTCATGTTTTAGAATTCATTGGAGAACGTTGCTTATGAATTCGTCCTTACTTCAGCGTTTTACTTGGAGGGTTTGCAAGATGGGAGGCAGGTGGCCATACATTTACTGTTTTGTAGGGTGCTACGACTAAGATTTGTTCAAAAAGCACGTAGCATCTTTGAGAAGTTCCAAACTAGATTTTTCTCCAAGATTGCGCCACATAGACTTTAAGTCTATGTGGCGCAATCATATAGTAGTACTTACACGGCTACAGCATAAAAGAATTCCAATTTTATTTTATCAGAGAGATCAGATTTCCTTGTGGTCGTTAACAGGTCAATAGCAGTCTTCGTCTTCCCAATGTGCATGTTGACATCACTTTCAGTAGATGAGATATTACTTTGCTTTCTTTGTTTAATGGCATATCATCCTTTGTGGGTTATTTAATGTCAAAGAGTTCCTTGTAAAAGAACAGTAGTGGTACTATTTAACCCATAACTGGGAAATATGGGGTTCATACATTTGCTTTCTTTGTTTAATGGCATATCATCCTTTGTGGGTTATTTAATGTCAAAGAGTTCCTTGTAAAAGAACAGTAGTGGTACTATTTAACCTATAACTGGGAAATATGGGGTTCATACATTTGCTTTCTTTGTTTAATGGCATATCATCCTTTGTGGGTTATTTAATGTCAAAGAGTTCCTTGTGAAAGAACAGCAGTGGTACTATTTAACCCATAACTAGGAAATATGGGGTTCATACATTTTCAGAGGTATTAGTCTGAAAGTAAACGCAATATCACGACTGGAGATCGACCGTGCTTACTCAGATGTCACAGTCCAGTACGTTAGCCACTATACCATTTGAAATCCCTCCACTATGATGTGATTGCGGCTCCCAATGTTATATAATTAAGGAATGCTTTTTTCATATTAATCATTCTTCGTTAATTATATTCTATCATTCAGTTTGGTAAGGCTTTGAACTATTCGAGTCTCTAAGTCCAGGTGCTTAGTCATTTGGTGCAGTTTTACGCTCGCGCGCAAAGGATATGACAATCACCATTTGTCATAATAAACCCCCAGACAGGAAATGGGGCTGGAGTGTGGATGACGTCATCCCTAGAAGAATTTGAGGATTTTGAAAAGAAGTTAGTTGGGTTTTCTACCGTTGAGGTATGCGGTTGAGTTTTTCGGATCTCGACCGGCAAAGATGAATTGAGATTTTTAAACATTTACAAGATGCGCCGCGCGTTGGGGTGTGGTCAGCATAGTATGGTTAGCATAGGCTTTTAAGAATTGTGACTTCCTCTTCGTGTCGCCAAGGACCGAAGCCAGAAATTAATAAACCCGTTCGTATCTGAAATGAAAGAGTCCGCCTGCATTTGTATATGTATTGTATTACTGTTGTGATTGATATCATCATGGCTATGAGTAGTATGCAACACCTACTTTACAATCTATAGGATGAAAAATACATCTATAGATAAAGGCATACAAATAGTAGAGTATTATTACAGATTTTTATTTATTAATTTATTTTTGCCAGCAACTCAAAAGATTTAATTTGGAATCATTCGAGCTTATTGGCTGAGTAAATTAAGGCTGGATAAATACTGAGTAGAAAGTTTTGTATTATATGCTGGGCGTTTAAAATTTTTTGTTTTCATTTGAGTTGTACTGACAATTTCAGAAAAGCTTCAATCAAAATCACAATCTATGGAGTGAAAACTCACTGACTTTCCGGTAAAAAAAGTTCCAGCCACTGTGTGTAGTAAAAAAAAATCATGCAGACAGTCTTCTGAGGCATGAAAGGACCTTCCATTATTGATTTTCTTGAAAAAGATGCATTTGTAAACAGTGCTTCATATTGCCAACTCGCAAAATTCATCTTATTTATTGAATGACCCTCATTATTTCATTCGCTTCTTTTGAATGTGACTTCATTTTTCGTGTAACATTTGGTTCTTTTTCAGCCAATCAAAGAGATGTTGCGTTTATGATGTGAAACGCTTTTCGAAAAATTCTCTAAGCGTTTTTATTTCCCTTTCAAATTGTAAACAAATATTTTCTTTTTGAAATCGTCAGTTTTTACTCGAATGTTTTTTTCTCGGAGTCAACCTGTTTTTATCTAAGGTGTTCGATCAAACGAAATTATGCTGTTAAAGGGACATCATCTTTGTAAAAGTAATGGCACCCTTTTGGCTTCAAAGAAAAATATTAACTGGCATAGAGTTTAATATAACTTGATTTTCCCAACTCGTTTACACTGATATTATAATTTAAAATATCTATTGCTCAACTTCATTGGAGTTATATGCTACTATTTTCTACATATTTAAAACTCACATATATATGTTCTATATATATCATAGGCACAAATATATGTACTATATGTACGTTAATTCATTATATATATATATATATATATATATATATATATATATATATATATAGGCAGCGTCTTTTCATTTAAACAGGTTTACCTAAATAAAATAGAATTCGTTTTATTGAAGTTTTTATTTTTCTTTTTTATTTCCAGAAACCTAAGGGTTTTTTTCTGCTACAGTCTTTGAATCTGTTAATGATTTCTCCAAAGGAGCCATTTGTGGTATATTGAGTACTTTTAGTTCTGATCAGAACTATTATCAAGGTAATGTGTATGTTTATTTCTAAATTAAGACTGTTTAATGTCTATACTAAAATAGTATTTTATTTTTGTTTTTATCACCAAAGTGAGTCTTATATATATATATATATATATATATATATATATATATATATATATATATATATAGTGGTTCAAATGTTTTGATATTATTTGAAATGTATCGGGTGTTTCAGAAGAATGTATGTCATTTCGAAATCTAATAATCTAACCAATTCAGATAGCTCAACTTTTTACCTCATGCATAGAAACAACTCACTATTCTGTTTAATATTTAAACGCCACTTCTTTTTCAGTGAATGGTATTTTTATAACTAAACAGAAAAGAACATAAAACATTAAAAATAGACTTCTGTGTTATCTATACATATGCTATTAAAATTTGAGATTATTTGAACAAGAATTGATCAAGATTGCGAAATGATATCATTTTTTTTTTCCGGAGAACTTTTCGTTCAAAAAGATTCTGTTTTACGATAAAACAAACCAATAAGAAAACATATATTCTGTCCTGTTTACGTGCACGAGCGAAAGAAAAAAATACAAATTTTAATTTGGTTTTCAATTTTCAGTATACCTATCATTCCTGTGTTAATGTTTCTATTGAAATATTTCTTTGGAAAAATTAGATATTTTCCTGTAATTTAATATTAATTCGTTGCTTTGTTGTTGGTTTATTTGGGTTTATTCAGGATATCCTTGTGCACTCTTTAAAATAACAATATGGCTCCCTTGTTAACTGAGAGAGATGATTTTCAACGAATACTTCACGAGGTACTTTTTTAATCCGACAATTTATATGCAGTAATGTAAAGATGTTTTTATGATGATGGGCTTAGGGGAGAATATTTATTGTTTTTTAATTTAAAATTTACCTGAATTCTTTTTTATTCGCATTTTAACATCTTTTTTGTTTGTTCTTCGTTTGTTCTCAGTGATTTCACTTTGTTTACAGAAAATCAGCTTTGTTTTGTAATGACTTTTGTCTTCCTTTCTTTTTATGCTTTTTCTCTCTCTTCTTCGCTTTCTTTTTTAACGATCGTTCTTTCTTTCCCTTTTTTTTTTTTTTTTTTTTGCTGTCTTCCCTTTCGATTATTTCTTTTTCTTTACCACTTCTTCTATCGTTCTTTCACTTTTTCTCTCGTTTTTAATATTTCTTTTTTAATATCATTCTTTCCTTTTCTTTATCTATCCATTTATCTTTCTTTTTCTTTTTCTTTTTCTTCCTTTCTCGAACTTCTTCCCTTTTCTTTCTCTTTTTTCTATCTTTTTCTTCCTTCAGTCATTCTTTATCTTTATCTCTCTTTCTTTTTTCTTATTTTTTATGACTTCATCAATCTTTCTTATTTTCTTTCTTTCGTTCTTTTTCTTTATCTCTTCCCCCTTTTCCCTTTCTTTTACCTTTCTTTCTCTCTCTTTTTCCATCTTTCTTTCTTTTTCTATTCTTTTCCCTTTTCTATCTTTTTCTTTCTTCTTTCTTTCTCTTTCTCACTTTTTCTATCTTTCTTTCCTCTTCTCTCTAACTCTATCTTTCTTTCCTTTTCTTTCCCTTTCTCTCATTTTCTTACTTTCCCTCTTCTTTCTCTTTTTTGCCTTTCTTTCTCTTTCTTTCTCTGTTTCTCTCTTTCTTTCACTTTCTCTTTGTTTTCATTCTTTCGATCTTGGATTTGTCTTTGTCTCTTTTCCTTGTCTACTTTCGCTTTCATTTTCTCTTTTCATTCAGCTTCCTTCGTATTTTCTATTATTTCTTGTCCATTTTCTTTCTAATTTCATCTGCATTTTCTTTCATTGTTGTCTTATTTTATGAGCAATGTTGTTATCTTTTACGTATCTTCCTTTTATCTATTTATTTTTTCATGCATTTCAACTAATAGATATAAGAATGTTTATTTATCATTGCTCAATTCAATAGATAAATCATAAATAATTGGTGAGAAAAAAGAGTATTTTTTTTAATAAAATGAATTCGCTGGAATATAGTTATCTGATAGGGCACTAGTTCAGTTTCTGTTCCTTTGTTAAATTACATATCAATGTTCGTGTGTTATTTCATTCCAAAGGCATCCTTATAAATGAACAGTAGTTGTGCAATTCAATCCATAGCCGGAGGGATAAGGGAATTCGTACCTTTCTATAACGTTTGAAAGCGAATATAACAGCGTTACTACGATGTCGTAGACCAGTCACTACGCTATGAAGACTCGCTTTCTGAAACAGGTTCTGAGGTCTATTAACTTCTTTATATATATATATATATATATATATATATATATATATATATATATATATATATATAGCAAAATCGTATATTAAAATTTTTTAATAAATAACTTTTTTATTTATAATCTATTTTATTCATTTCGTATATTCCACAATTAGTTCAAAGTAATCTCCAATAATCAGAATGAATATAATAAGAAAACTTTTCAGCTTTCAAATTGATTAGTGACTGTTGGTTGGTTGGTTGGTTGGTTTTATGGCATATCTACTTTTGTAGGTTATTTAACGCCGAATACATTTTTATACATATAGTCAGTTCTATTTCAAATAATTTAGTTCAGGATGAGTACACCGTTTAATTGTCAAAAACATTTCTATTTCATGCCATTCAGTTTAATCAAATAGTTCTAATTCAAACATAGGTATGCAGTTTAGTTCTATTTAACCAATAGACTAGTGCCCTATCAGGTGCCACCATTCCAGGCAAGAGTTGACCTGGGAGCAATGGCAATGAAAGGTGATCCACATTCCCTAAAGCCTCAGCATCACTGGAATCTCACCATCAGGTTGTTTAGTTTTATATCCAGGACACTCGTTGTGTGCGGGGGGGTCTCACAGCTGAGACGCTGTCTATGTATTCTACAGCTCCAGCCGACTTGGCATTTGTGCCGCTATATATATATATATATATATATATATATATATATATATATAGTGCCACTATATATATATATATATATATATATATATATATATATATATATATATATAGTGGCACAAATGTCACTTTTGCCAAGTCGGCTGGAGCTGTAGAATACATAGACTGCGCCTCAGCTATGAGACCCCCCACACACACACAACGAGTGTCCTGGATATAAAATATGTGTGTGTGTGTCCTGGATATATATATATGTGTGTGTGTGTGTGTGTCCTGGATATATATATATATATATATATATATATATATATATATATATATATATATGTGTGTGTGTGTGTGTGTGTGTGTGTGCATAGAGTTATGTAAGTGTGTTTGTATGTCTGTATGTGAGAGATAGTGAGAGTAGTGCAAATTATATGAAATTTACAAATTAATATGCAATGTATATGGAAAAAAATATTTTAGTTAAAAAATATTTACAAGTCGGAAAAACAGAGGAAGCACAATGACTATCCGGTAAATAAAACGTCCTGGGCTCAATGATCAATAAAGAAGGTCACGCTGATATAAAAGAACCCATCACTATTGATTTTCTTTAAAAGGTGCAAGTGTAAATCGTGCTTTCTGAATGGCTAACTCATTAGGTAATATTTCCCTTATATATTGAATGACGCTCATATATATATATATATATATATATGAGTAAATATAGATTTTCAAATATCATTCCACGTCCCAAACACATACTTAATACTTTTGAATTAAGAACGCTATGTGCACGTTTGTATCTTTTCGTTGTATACATTTTATTTGGTCCTATTATTTTGACAAGCATCCGTTGCTACATGAACAATTCTCCTGGTATCAAAGTTATCCTGATAAAGGTTATTGAAACCTAAACGTTTAGCGTTGACTTTACATCACAATAAATTCACCTATTTCGGTTATTCTTTTTTTCTGCGTTCTTCATATATATATATATATATATATATATATATATATATATATATATGTGTGTGTGTGTGTGTGTGTGTGTGTGTGTGTGTGTGTGTGTGTGTGTATTAATATATGATGTTGTATCGTCTGAATTATGTTTAATTTTGAGAAAATAAAAGAAAACACGACCGATAGAAGCGTCCTATTTGAAAACTATTTGACATAATTAGTGTTCGAAATTTATTTTTAGAGAGTAAAGTATTTGCTGAACTTTTCAAAAATTGATTATACTTCAGAAGATACAACATTACATATAAACATTCCCGTGATGATGGTTAAATATAAAAAGCCGAACCGTTTGACGTTAACCGATAATTTAACTAGAAACAAAATAAACCTCTGAATATCATGTTTTTTTTTCAAATTTGTATATTTACAAACCATCGGATTCATTTTAATTTTCTCTGATATATAATTCAGACGATACAACATCATATATTAATACACACACACACACACACACACACACACACACACACACACACACACACATATATATATATATATATAATATATATATATACACACACACATATATATATATATATATGTGTGTGTGTGTGTGTGTAGTCTTAAACATAAGTATTATTTCTTCTAATCTCTTGATTTTGAAAGGTAAAAACAGGAACATTATGTAAAACGAAACACATTTTATTGTAATCAAAAAAAGGAATCTTTACTGTTTTGAATGTTTTATGGTTTCGAATACTCAATTTTTTAAAATGCTACCGTTTTTTTTAATAAAATTAAATGATTTTCAATTGTTGTTTGTAATCTTTTTCTTAAACGATTTAAAACGCAAATACGCTTTTTCATTAGTAAGAATTGATAAACGTGTGAATTAATTTGTTTGTTTGTTTCGTTGGTTGGTTTATAGCATATCACCCCGTGTAGGATATTTTATGCCATATTTTTTTATGCATATTTAAACGTATATCATCATCATTATCAAGTCAAGCACCTTGCACGGATATCCTTGACTCTGTATTCGTCGCACCGTAATATAATGGCCGAGGGATTTCGTTTTATGCCTTTGGGTTTAGTTAGGCTGAGAACCTTTCGGCTCAGTGCATGGGTTACTTAGGGGCAACTTTAACACAGATGTTCACGCGCACGCGCGGAGCAGATGTGTCACTCAGAGATGTCACAATAGCCCAGATGGGAAACGGGGCTATAGAGTACGAATGAAGTCACGCACCGGAAGCGCGTGGAGGATTTGGGGAATTTTTGAAAAAGTCAGTTAGTTGAGTTGAGACCTGCCTCGGGAGAAGACGGTTGACTTTCGCTTGCTCGCGGAGGCCTTGGGCAGGTGTCGCACGAGGTGGGGGGGGGCAGATGAAAAAGCCAGAATAGAAAGAATGTGTATCTCTCTCCTTATGTCGAAGAACCTTTAAACTCAAAGGTAATAAAAAGTTTCGTACCTGAACTAAGAAATCTTGAGTGTTTTTCGAGTTTCTTGATTCCTATGTTCTATGTGAATATGTAACGAATATTATGAACGTTTTGCGTACCGGTATGAATATATCCATTTCACGTATTCGTATCTGTCTATGGTACAGCACACCCCATCAAACGAGCGAATGCACCACAAGGTCTTTTTAGGTAGGTCCGAACGCAAGGTCGTAATCCAGACATTCCCAAAAATATCTCGAGGCCCAGTCGACATTCCTCCAAAAAGAGGCACCTCAGGTGCTAGGCAATGAACCTCCGGAGAGTGTGTGGCTCGGGGAGTGCTGGTCTCAGTGCGCGTGATATGGATGCCGGCTTCCCGTAACCCATGTCAGACAGTCTTATCTGACGTAGCAAGACCACGTGACCAAACCACACAAAACGATCCGTGCAGCTGGCAACACGATCGGCGTGTGACCCGAATCATGTTGCTCTCCATCCACCCCTACCGTCCATCGCTCTCAACAGGTCATCTAAACTGCATCCTGTGTCTGCAAAGAGTTGTTGTAGACAGGTTCTTTCTAGCCGTAGCTGGTCCGTGTATAGGGGTTTATAGAAGAAGGTCACTTATGAGTTCGTCCGAGCATCTCCAGCAGTGTCCTGCGGGACTTGTTCGTCTTACATGGATGGCTTTAGTGAAGGGAGCAGCTTCTCATCTACTAAAAGTGATGTCAGTATTCCTCTATCGTGAACTGCTATCGATTGGCTATCGATCATATGGAAGTCTGATCTATCAGATAAAATAAAACGGGATTTCTTCCTTGCAGTGGTTGTGTCAATACTACACCACACCACAGGGACACAGACAAAATGCCTTGAGAAAAGGATGGGAACTGCAAAAAGATGCAACGAATTATTCTGAATAAATGCTGGAAGTAATACCCCATGAAACAACAGATGTACGGCTATTTACCTCCCATCAGTTTTCCTTCTCCAGGACTAGTTGTCATACATCGGCTAAAGAGTTCAGTTATCTTACTATTTAGCCATTGCTAAGGAGGATAGTTGGATTCATACCTTTCCCAAGGGTATTAACGCAAAGTAAAATGCAAACAGCTTCGTCCAGGATTTGAAATCGGGTCGCCCAGTCCATGACCTATGACGATAAACATTACACTACAAGTGCTCTCTCTCTCTCTCTCTCTCTCTCTCTCTCTCTCTCTCTCTCTCTCTCTCTCTCTCTCTCTCTCTCTCGTTCGCCAAAAAATGCCAATACACTTCAAGAAAGGAAAAGTCTATATTAATATTTTAATACTAAATTTATTCAGACATCTCGAGATTGGAACGAGTTTTCTTTGGTCAAGATTACAAGAGATGCTCAGAGGGGTGGTCATTAAGTTGAAGACATTTGTGTATACGTTGATCAGCTGTTTGGTCAATGTTGGTCAAAGTGACCAATAGGACTGCGGCACATGTATTTTCAATTTCTTTTCTTACTTTCGTCAATGTATTCAGTTTTCTATGATACACGACATCCTTTAGGGTCAGCCATCGGTAAAATTCGGCAAATATTAAATTCGGAGAACATGAGGGGAACTCGACTTCACCTCTCTGTCCTAGCCAGTGCCCTTGCGAATTCTCATTCCATAAAGCTGGCACGTTTTGGTGGTAGCGTGGTGGTCCACCGTCTTATTGAAAGAAAAAAAGAAAAAAGAATTTCCATTAATTTCATGTATAAGAGATTTTCCGTTTTCTGAAGAGTCTCTCTCTCTCTCTCTCTCTCTCTCTCTCTCACTCTCTCTCTCTCTCTCTATATATATATATATATATTCTTCGATACCGATGGAACTGTATATATAATATCGCGCTTAAAAGAGTACAAAAAGAAACGTATATTAAATATTATCTGTTATTAAACTCTGCTGCAATGAAACTCTGTACCAAAACTATAAATAAGTAGTAATCAAAAAATAACTTTTATTTTTACTTAGAGGGATGTATCAATTATATTTTGGGGCAAATATTTTTGTTTAGTAATAAATAATAAGAAAAAATATCGGTTTTAAATTTACAATGGTTCACAAAACATAATAAAATGCGTGTGTCTGTAGTTTAGAAAAAAATTGAAGGAATTACCAATTGCCACTCGCATTATACAAAGCTCTTCCAATGCATTAAGCATTCGGTGGCCGTTATGCGTATATGTAAACAAAATAAAAGTGATACATAGGCGTTAAAATCCCTTTGCTTACGATATGTTTGTTGGTGGCTGTGCGGTAGAATATTCAGGGTGACATTAAGTCAGACAGGTTTCGATCCCAGCTTCGAGCATCTCGTGTGTCTCGCCACACTGAAGAATTTTGATACAACGAAACAGTTTGCCTGAAGATGTATATATATATTAGGTAGAATGTTCGCCAATAGGCCCAGAGATCAGGGTTCAATCCCAGGTCGAGTCGTACCAAAAACATTTTTAAATGCTACTTGATGCCTCCTTGCTTAACACTCACCATTATAAAGTACGGATCAAGGGTAAGTGAAGCAAGTCAGGGAAGAGAGTGGCACCTTCCTCTACACCTCGGTTTAGCACCTATTAAAAAGGCAACTTTCCGGTTGCACTTGGCAACGGTTGGCTAACTTGCTTATATAGGATTTTAAAATTTCTATCCTTAAAATATTTACCGTGCTCTATGCACCAAAATACAGAGCAATATCACCATATTTTTCAACTATAAAATAGGATAAAAACTCACGACTCAATCCTTAGGTGAGCTTGGATTCAAGATGTCTCATGTGAGCCAGTATTCAACGCGTATTAATCACTAGCTCACCTTGGATCGGTAACTTGATGGTCTCTTTGTTTAATGGCATATCAACCTATTTAGGTTACTTAATGCAAAAGCTATTCTCCTAGAAGAACAGTAGCTGGGAGGATTAGGGGGTTCATACCTTTCCCTAGGGTATTTGCCCGAAAGTGAACATAATGGTGCTACTGGAGTACGAACTCGCATACTACGATTCCGCAGTCCATCGCTTTAACCATTACACCACGAGGACACCCACCTTTGGTCTGGTTTTGTCTGGTCTAGTTTTGTTTGGTTCCTCTGTTTAATGGCATATGAAAGTTTGTGGGTTACTTAATGCCACAACCACCCTTGTAGAAGAATAGTAGCAGTAACATTTAAGCCATAACCGGTGAGATGATAAAGAGTTTTATACCTTCCCCAAAGGCATTAGCGTAAAAGTGAATGCAATAGAACAACTGTAGTTCGAACTCGCTTACTTCGATATCGAAGTACAACACGTAAGCCATAACCCCACGAAGACTCATCCTGTGAGTTTTTTATGCGGATTTATTGTTATTATCCTATTTCATACTTTTAAAAAATAGTGTGTGTGTGTGTGTGTGTGTGTGTGTGTGTGTGTGTGTGTGTGTGTGTGTGTGTGTGTGTCACTCTTCTTATGTAAATATATCAATACGTTTGCGTGAGTTTAATAATCAGCAAAATAAAAATGAATTGATAAGAAAAAAATTTCAAAGAAAATAAAAGATACCTCATTCTCCGAAGAGCGGCACTGCCTTGGATTATAACATGCTCAAATAAAACCATTTATTCGAAACAAAATGAAAAGGAAAATTAAAATGAGATAAATATTAGCTCGCTTACTTAATCCCTAGTAATCTTTACTTGTTTCTCTTCACGAATCACCGACTTTTCCTGCTCGTTTCTTCTTGAAATGCTTTTAACTTTCTTTTTTTTTTATTTCTTGATTTCAGAATATTTCTGTCTTCAATTTTCGTTCAGTTTTCAAATGTTACTCACTCTGTTTCAAGTTTACTTATTCAACGCATCAATATGAAGTTAGTTCAAAAAGAAATAAAACTGAAGTTTCATTTATCAGGACATAAACGAAAACTGAATAAATTGAAGAAACAATTGATGAAAAGATTTTTGTCAAAGTCGTCTGCTTAGCCTTCGAAAAACTTATTACATTTGTCGAAGCATCATAGAAAATTTGTACCACCATATTTATTCTGGTGTCTTATAAGCCCTCAATCCTTACGCTTGAGATATTTTTCTGATTAGAAATCAGGAGAATTCGCACTAGTTACATGTGGTTATTTTGAAGAATGTTGCACTGGAAGAATTCTGTGTTTTGCATGAAATCTGCATATCAAAACATATCGAGAATGTTGATTAAAATCTATCAAGAATTAGCATTGGTGTACCAAGATCATCATATTATTTTATTTGTTGATCACATCTACTCATGACATTTATAATATGAAATTTTTAAAAAAGCTCAAGGTCTGGTTTCGATTCGTTTTATCACCACACACACACACACACACACACACACACACACACACATCTATCTATCTATATATATATATATATACACTCACACACACACACATATATATATATATATATAAGATATTTGCGTATGACTAGTGTGTACATCAAATGAAACTTTAAGTAACAGACTTCTAATGTTCATTTTAGAAAAAAAATTATATTCTATATCTTATCTACTATAATAGAATTGAGCACATCTATCTTTAATAATATATATATATATATATATATATATATATATATATATATATATATATATTCCGGACATTGGCATAATGGTTAAAGTTTTCGCCAATGGCCCGGGAGACCTGGCTTCAATCCCCGATAGAGTCATACCAAAGACTCAAAAAATGGTAAGTGATGCTACCTTGCTTAACACTCAGTATTATAAGGTAAGGATCAAGGGTAGTGGAGTAATCCAGGGAAAGTAGTAGCACCCTCCCCTACCCCTTGGTGTAGTAGCTATCGAAAAGGAAGCCTTCGGGTCAACTACAGTCGCCAACTTTACTTATATATATATATATATATATATATATATATATATACACACACAGATACACAGAGACAGAGGGGAAGAAATGTGTGGGCGTGAGTATGTATACAACAAAAGCACTAGAAAGATATTACATTATGGCTAGTTTTACGGGTATAGCTGGTTGGATTTTAATGCATATCAGCCTTTGTAGATTATTTCATATAAAATCCTAATTATACATATATATATGAAATATATGATTTGTAAGCGAATAGTTTATTGATAACATTTTTGAACGAGCCAGGACTCATTTGTTTGCACACGATTAAATGGTTTCAAATATTACTACATAATACTATTAATTCTATTCAATACTATTCATTCATTTGCATACAGTTTAATAATGTTGCTATGTAATACCAATAATTCAGTTTTTGCCCACAGTTAAATGATTCCAAGTATTGCTATGTAACACTAACAATTTGATTTAACATCGGCCATTTGTTTGATCTGTTAACTGTTTAAACACATCTATTTGATCCATACATGGAGCTCGATTCGGTACAACCACTCTGGGTCAGAGTGGACCTAGGATTAAAGACAATGAAAGAGTACTTTACGTACACCAAAGCTCCAGGACTGGAGCCTCACAATCAGATTTAATTTAGTGTCAAATCTAGGACATTCATTGGAGGGATCTTACCCCTCTGCCAAGATGCAGTCGCTGTATTCCACAAGACCAGCCGATAGGGCTAGCTCATTTCATAAGAGAAATACTTTTAAAATACCCTAAGCTAACGAAAACCGCAATTTTCAGTTAAATTTGCAACAAAATAAATATCCTTTTTAAATTATCCTAATTTTCAATATAATCATGATAACTAAAATGTTAATTAGAATCCTTTATATCCAGTAGAATCAGTCTCATTACAACGTTACAATAGAAATCCGCTGTCTTTTTGTCGCCGTGTAGTTCAATAGAATCATCTTCTTAAACCTGTTGTATTTTTCATATACATGAGAAGTTGGCATTAATCCTAACCTTACAATTTCCTTATCTCATCGGTATTCTCCTCGCCCATTATTTTGTCACACATGATAAAAATAAAGAAAAAATCAACAGATATGTTGCACAAATCTTATTATTACTCATAAATGACCGTCCATTCCGTTAACGCACTTCCATTTTTTGGCTTGATTTCAATTAAATTTCAGGAAATAATACAATAATTCCTGGAAAGATTTTAAATTATATTTGGATATCTGGTTCAAAGTAGTTTTTAGGCAGGGTGTGTTTCTCACCCTCTCTATAGATTTTACTGTTTCCCGCTATAAAAGTGAATCTGTTTGTCCAAAGTATTCCTATTGCTCCCAGTCACAAACTGTTTCCGTTTGGCATGAAACTGAGACAGTTTCCAGTTCGATATTGTTTTGAAATTACTACAAAGTAAACGGATGATTGGTGTTTACCTAAAATATGTTTTCATAAATGAATAGCTTCATGTAACCATAAGAAAAGAGGAAAATTCAGTAGGGGCGCAAATCCTCTACATTTCTTTTGATGCATACAGCATAAAGAATATTGGATATCTAGATATTTAGTTTGTTGCTTTGACGGCATATTAACCATTGTTGGTTGTTTAATGCCATGGTTATATATATATATATATATATATATATATATATATATATATATATATATATATATATATATATATATATATATGCTTTGTAAACTCATTTTGTAGATACATTTTTAAATAAACCTGAGTTTATTCTTTTGTACACAGTTATATGTTTTTAAGTATTTCTTTCTAACATAAATATTTCTATTTTCTATTAATCATTTTTGGCAATGTTAAATGGTTTCAAATTTTGTTACGTAACAGAAACAATGTAATATAAGATTGCACGCAGTAAAGTGGTTACACATATTGCAATTTAACACTATTTTTTCTATTCAACTCTGTTTATTCATTTACGCACAGTTAAATGGTTCAAACTGATCAAACAATTCTATTTACCATATTTACCAACCCCTCCGCTCGGGCAGGATATGACACACGGTCAACTTTAAGCGGAGTTTAACAGGGTTGAATTCAGAATTTTCCTTCTCATAGACTAGTTGCCTTACCAAGGCTGAAGAAATCAGTCTGCCCTACTATTTACCCATAGCTGGAGGGAGAATAATTGGATTCATATATTTCCCAAGGGTATTAGTGTTATGTGAAATGCAATCAGTCTCGTCCAGGATTTCAACTCGTGTCGCTGAGTCCATTTCCCACGACGATAACCATTACACCACAGGCACTTCAATTCTATTTACAACTATTCAGTTTTGTACAAGTCATTTGTTTACACTCAGTTTAAATGTCAAACAGTTCTATTATACCGACAGATAGTACACTGTGCAACCATTCCGGACCAGAGTGGACCTGGGAGCAATGGCAATGAAGGGGTACTCGGCATAACTCAAAGCTCTTGGTCGGGTGGGTCTTAACCCTCTGCAGAGATGCAGTCGGGTATTGTACAGCCCCGGCTGACTGAGATTCTGAATATTTGTGAATTAAAATTCAATATAGAAAAATGTATGGATCCAAAAACATCAAAATTAAATATAAATTACGCAACAAGGAAGTCAAAACGTAAATGAGAAATGCAATATAGTGGTTGGATTAGACGATACATTTAAAATTGACAATTTTGTCTATTGCCTCGAAGGCAAATAGAATGATTGGTTAGGTCAGGAGTGGGAAATTGCATTCAACGGGCCGTATGTGGCCCATTGCACTGTTCTGTGCGTCCTACATTAGCCTCTAAAAGTTAAGAAAAAATTTTAAAAATAAAACTTGAATCGAGACAAAATCATTTTGATTTTAGAATAACCCAGTGATGCTGCCCTCCCACCAAAAAGTTTGTCTGCTCCTGGATTAGATGATAAAAAATTTGATTTCAAGGGAGGCAAATACTGTTTTAAAAATATGTAAAACACGAACAAGACCTCATATAAAATATTGTACACAAGCTTAGCCTCCAGTGTCTATACATGAAAATGGCGTGTAATATATTTAATCGGAGGACATAAAAAGAAGAATGATAAAAATAATAAAAAGAGTAAAAGATTACAGTTCCAAGGAGAGATTAACGAAATTAAGATTAATTACTTAACTAGAAAAGAATGGAGGGTGATGTAATCGAAACTTTCACGATTATCGATATTTTGCCAAAAAATCAAAAATACGAATAGTGGAAAAAAAATTCAAATCAAATTGGATGGTTTCAGAAAAAGTGTTAGAAAAAGAATTCATGCGGGAATTTTGGGGAAATATTGGACGAATTACTTAACAGCATTTGTTAGTGCCGTTCTACTTCTTGAGATTTGTGGAGTATGAAGGAACTACTTTCGTGACCGTTACTCACTGGCAGTGGTAGTATCTGTTAGGGTCCTATTTACGGGTGAAATTAATCTGTTAGTCAAACATCTTTCTTATTGTTGATCCCATCTCTTCGTTTTTGGATGTCGTAACAAGAGATAGTTATGTAGGCAAATGTAATCACTCGATGTGTGTTGCTTGATGCAGGTTATTAAAGGTTAACGTCAGCAAGGGAGTCGGCAGGGACTGTGATTGACGATAGGAGTCATGTATTATTATTCCGCTTCGGAATAAAAAAAGGAGACGGGAAATAAAAAGTTGAACGCTGATCTTTTGATAGATGCCACGTGATAACGCACAAAAGAAGATGGGAAAATTTAAGCATGATTTTAAGTCAATAAGGACTTCAGATACAGAATGAATCGGTTCAGTTAACAGAGGTTTAGAATTTACAGTCTCTTTGTGGGGGTGACAGACAATCATGATAAATAAAATAGTTTCGTTCTCCCGTAATTATTGTTTTGAAGACATACCCACGAGCCGAACTCCTACGTGAAAGATAGAAACAAGAAATAAACGTGAGAATTTAAATCCATAAAATTTCTGCACTTTGTAGGTGGGGTTTAAATTACGCTGACTGCAGCGGCGTAAGGCCCCCTACACAAAATAGGGGTGTCCTGAGTATTATACTAAAATGCATCTGATGAGGATCTGGTTCTGAAAATCGGTGGAAATTTGAGAGCCCCTTCAATACAATTACTCCAAGATCTACTCTCACCCGGCGTGATAGTATGTATTAAGATCATATTTATGGATCAAATAGATCTTTAAGAAAATCATTATATAGAAATACTTTATATCATATAACTGTAAATCATTTGTATTAAGAATTGTTAAATCAGCTATATTGTTTCCTGAGGCTTATTAATAGTTTCTTGAAACCATATAACAGTAAGAAAACAAATGATTATTATCAAATATAAATAATTGCTTGGCCTAGTGCGTAGAGTGTTCGCCTATTCGCGAAAACTCTACTCACTAAGCCAAGCAATTCAATACCAGGTCGAGTCATACAAAAGACTCAAAAAATGGTACGTGACGGCTTCTTGCTTAACACTCAGCATTATAAGGTACGGATCAAGAGTAGGGAAAGGAGTAGCGCCCTCTCTCTGTGCAGTAGCTGTTGAAAAAGGAGCTTTTAGGCCGCCCTCGATAACGTTCACCAACTTTTTTTTTTTTTACAAATATAATGATACCGACCCATTGGCTTAATGGTTAGAGTGTTTGCTAACGGTCCGGGAAACCTGGGTTTAATTCTAGATCGAGTCATACCAAAGACTCAAAAATGTTACTTGATGCCTCATTGCTTAACAATGAGTATTATAAGATACGGATCAAGGGTTGGTGGAGCAATTCAAGAAAAGGGATAGCGTCCCCCCTCCCCCTCAATGTAGTAGCTATTGAAAAGGGAACCTTCAGGTCACCCTCGACTACGGTCAGCCAACTTATTATATAATTATTAGTATAAGATACAAATACTTGAAACTGTACATATAACTGCAAATAATTTATGTTAGATAAGAATACTTGATATCATAAAACTGTGTGCAAAAAACACTCTATAGAAGCAACAACAGAAAAATGTAAATATAAACGTGAAGTGTACATGATTCCCTAATTTCTAAGCATAAAATATAAACTCACACGGGTTGACTTGCCGTGAAAATCAATCACTCATTACTCATCCATAAGATTTTATTGTTGCTGCTTTTCCTCAAAGATCAACTAATTTCGAATCCAGCGCAGGTATAAGGGACAACATGATACGCTCAACTCCGCAAGATAAGACGAGAAATACAGGGTGTCTCAAAATAGATACAAACCATTGATATGATAATGTTTTAATACCGGGAAAAGCACTGTTGAAATTCGGGTAGCCATCTTGTTTTCAGTTGTGCGATAAAAAAAGTGTGCGTTCTAAGTAATAAGGCTAGAACACATATTGAGTCTAAGCTTGTAGTTTGCCGTTGTTCGTATATACTTTAGTCATCTCTGATGGGTCTATCTACTGCTGCTGTTGACGGACGTGCTTATAAATATTTGCTTACGATTTGTTGACGGTTGATACACTTAAATGAGGTCCCTCCCGCAAACAACCCAAAAAGCTCTTATATGGTCATTTGGAACACGTCCTGTAAAAAATGCCTCCTTTTAGCAAAAGACATCAAATCAATATTTATTTTAATTGTTATTATATCAGCTTCCAGGAGATTTAATCTTTTTTAGAGTTTCTTTTCTCAGTAATAGATTATTATCATATTAATAAGCTGCATCTATTTTGAGACAGTTTTGAATGAATTTGTCTCCAAATAAGTAGTGACGCAAAATATTTTTTCTCTTGTTCAAGGCATTGTGATCGAGGATCAATAGTTGTCATAGTATACCATTTTAAAATCTGAAACAAAAAAAAAGAACGCAACATTATTTGTAGTAGAGTTATTAGCAGTCACATAGGTCCCATGTATATTGAGACACACTATATATAAAAACTAATATACTTACAATCAGAATGCTGCCATCATAAACCTATATACAAGTAGAAATGCTGATCCAAAACTAAATGATCCAATTTTTTGACGAGTTGCTTGCTAGGATAAGTAATAAAGTTTGAATAATGAATGTTAGTGTAATCAATATTGACGGTCTTGTAATTAGATCTTAACCCTAAATTTCTCATGCTGATAAGATCTAGTAGCATAAAATGAATACATAATTATGAATCGTCTTAATAATTACTTTTCCCGGACATTTAAAAATTTGTCATTTGTAATCTTCAATCGAGAAAATTAGGGTTAAACGTGATGTCGGATATGTAGATGGTGGTCCATCCTACGCTATAGGAGTTTATCAAACAAGCTTTAACCGGTTGTTTTTCATTGGAGTCAGCAAGTGTCCTCAGGTCTTTAGGGCTCTCCTAAATCATCATCATTATCAAGTCACGCTGATAGCACAGTGTCCTTCCCCCTCTCTCTCTCTCTCTCCTTCTCTCTCTCTCTCTCTCTCTCTTTCGCCATCCATCCTCTCATTTATCGCTCCTAGTTTCTCTAGGAAGCATCCACTATCTACACATACCTGATGAATCGAACGCTATACGTGTTTGTCAAGCCAGTTTTAACTGGTTGTTTTTCACTGGAGTCAGCAAATCTCATCAGGTCTTCAGAGCTCTCCAAAATCATCATCATCATCAAGTCACACTGACAATATGGTGTTCCCTCCCGCCTCCCCCCTCTCTCTCTCTCTCTCTCTCTCTCTCTCTCTCTCTCTCTCTCTCTCCATCCATCATTCCTAGTAGGTCCTTTAGGAAATATCCAGTGACTACACAGACCTGATGAATGTAAATCTTTACTGGTCGGCTAATACTGGTGTGTCTCTGTATCGGACTACATGAGAGAACATCACTTGTGAATTACTCTATTTCATCAACAGTGCTCTACATACATCCAAACAGCATCGCCCTTCCTCCGGGTAAACAAGGGGCGCGTTTTACTGAAGTCAGGTCTCTGACCCCAGGGTTTAAAAAATCAGATACAGAGTTCGAACTTATATGCAAAAACATTTTTGACATAGCGACAGTTAACGTTATGACTTTTGACCCGATATACCGGCTACCCGAGCTAACAGCATCTTCTAAGTATTCTAGCTAATTTTAACAGTACTATCGTCTGGATGGTCTCGATTCTTCATCTTAGTTCTCCAGTCCCTTTTCATGGTCAATAAGGACAGTTCTACGGGCACCATTTACAAGTGGTATAACCGTCACATTAAAAAAAAAAAAAAAAAAAAAAAAAAAGAGAGAGGAAGTGCCCGTGGTGTAATGGTTATGGTCGTAGGAAATGAACACGGCGACACGAGTTCGAATCCTGGACGAGACTGATTGCATTTCACATAGCACTAATACCCTTGGGAAAGGTATGAATCCAATTATTCTCCCTCCAGCTATGGGTAAATAGTAGGGCAGACTAGGTTCTTCAGCCTTGGTAAGGCAACTAGTCTAGGAGAAGGAAATCTCTGAATTCAAACCTGTTAAACTCCGCATAAAAATTGACCTTGTGTCATATCCTGCCCGAGCGGAGGGGTTGGGTAAATATGATAATCGTCACATTTATTCTCTTCAGCTTTTTCAGCTATTTGACACGATCCATCTTATCATCTTTTTTGTTTTGATTTTACTCTATGGTGGACTGGAACGGCAAAATCCACCAGATGACGAATTTTTTTTTCTTGTTAATTAACACTGATGTCTGGTCTTTTGATCTGGATCGCGTGAACTGCTTCTATCCCGAAGTTGTATAACAGATACTCGTACCATTCGTCTTCATGGTCAATCTTTAGTCTCTTATACAGCTCCCAGTGGATCGACTTTTCAATTCAGTTGTGCCTAGTGATGCATTTTTTGCTGTGTCAGCTTGCTGTATTCGCTAATTATGAAATTAACTATTTTATTTATGTCCCCACATCATTATTATTATTATTATTATTATTATTGTTGTTGTTGTTGTTGTTGTTGATCTTGGGCATTCTTCAAAAATATAACAAAATAACTATATATACAAGTTGCATACGATAAGTTTCCAGACTTTTTTTGTATGGGCACTTTTATTGATAGTACACACATGAAACTCTAGTTCCCTTCGAAGTAATCTCCTCTGGCTGCAATGCACTTGTTGTACCGTTCCAACAACTTCTGGAAGGCCCCATGGAAGTACTCTTGTTTGAGCGTGTCAATGACCTTCGTCACAGCCTCTTTCATCTCCTCAATTGTCTCATAACGACAGCCTCTGAGCTTAGAGAATTACCGAAAGTCACAGGGAGCAGGGTCTAGACTATAAGGAGGCTGAGGAACTGTCTTGATACCCATCTTGATCAAATAGTCTGTGACACGGATGGAGTTGTGGACTGGTGCATTGTCCTGGTGAAAATGCCACTGAGCCGATTTGAAGAGTGCTGGCCTCTTCCCAAGGAATCTCTTCTTGAACTCCCTTAAAACCTCAACATAGAAATCCTAACTCTAACCCTGTGGCCAATCAAGTCTTGTGTATTGACTTCCTTACGCCTCCCACACCTCTCATCATCCCTCACAGACTCCCTGGCTTCCTTGAATCTCTTATGCTACTCGAAAACTGATGCTCAATTCATGCAAGACGGTCGAAAAGCAGTCGGAAGCATTCCATACGTTTCTGTGACATTTTTTTCCAAGTTTAAAACAGAATTTTATTACATATCGTTCTTCTAAAGTGTCAGATTACATTTTTGAAATTCACCAGCTGTGATAATCAGGCTTTAGTAGGGTGTATTCCAATTGCTGCTGTAGCTGTTGATTAGAACTCGAAATCATAAAAATTGGTCTGCCATCTCATAAGATGTATAGCAATAACATAGTGAATTTTCAAGAGTTTACGACAATTTTAAATGCCTGTACAAAAAAAGTCTAGAAACCTATTGAAGGCACCACATATATCGAGTTGACTCAATTTGTTTATATAAATCTTCCTTATTCATATCATTCTTCATGAATTAGTCTATTTCATCGAGTTTTCATTGATTTAACGTGTCCTTTTCATCATTTTATATGCGCTATATATATATATATATATATATATATATATATATCGTAAATTGGCTTTTACAGATCGGTCTGACATGTGTCAACCTCAAAAGTTCTTGGATAAATAATACCTGCTGTATGGTCAACCATCACCAGACATACAGCGGGCTAATGGTGGGCTAAAACTTCTCCAGTAGGTCTAAAAATTAATTACGGCATTTGATATACAATTAATATAATATTTATTCTCTATCATAGTTTTATTATTCTATGTTAATCTGTACGTCGATTTGTTACTTTTGTTCAACAAACACGAATTTAGGTTGGAAGTGTTTGTAGCAGACAGCTGAAATTACGGTATGTCATGTATATCAGTAGTTTAGAGTACTATTCCACCAGGTGACCACACTGTAGTAAAGGTTTTGATTTCAGCACTTATTTATAAGTCAACCCCTAATTTTGTAGAGATTTTTTCAGGCTCAAAAGATTGACTTGCGCGTCGCAGTTTACGATATGTCAGATTGAAACAAATGTAATGTACGATTTTCTAGATGAAAGCCTCTTATTATCATTTAGAAATGATACAATGAGTAATCAATCTTTGTTCTTTTAGATTTTAAGAATATCGTTCGTTATCTTCTTGAGTATTCCCACCAGAGTTCGTCCCAACAAAAGAACACATTTGACATGTTTTACTTATAGAGTAAATCATGTCGCCAGAGAATCTGAAACAGCATGTCGCTTGTTGTGAATCATTGCTTACACGACATCATCAGGTACCATTTGTAAACAGGCTTACTATTATTGTTGCAAAGTAAAACGCCATTATTAATGGATCAGTCGAGGAAAGAGATTTGTTCAGCAAATGAATGATGGACTTCATCCAAAGAAGATTATGTTGTGTGTATAGTGAGATATTTAAGTAACTCTCCATTTCGAACTGTTAGACGTTAATCAGACTATCACCTCAAATCTCTACTTTAATCAACTTTGTCGTTTGAAAACTGCTTTGGACGAAAAATCAACAGAAAGAAAGTCATAGTCGATCAGGATAATGTCCGTCATCACACAGCTCTATTGACAAAAGGTCTTTTAGAGAAGTTCGTTTGGGGAAAATTGTTTCATCTTCTTTATTCTCCTGACTTTGCTCCTTCTGGTTATCTCTTGTATAGGAGATAACAGAATCATTTGAATGCTCTTCGGTTAACATTAAGAGAAGAGGTCGAAGAGGAATTGAGCTTATATGTTGAATTAAAACTTAAAGAATTTTACAAGCGTAAAATTTATAAGCTAGTTGAAAGATGGATTGAGGTTCTTAGAAGTATTGATAGTTAGGTTTATGACTGAATATTTTTAATGGCCCATTTTTCATTTATAATATATACTCTAAAATAGGACATTAAATTTGTTGCAACCAAATATACATATACATACATGCATATATATATACATATGTATATGCGCGCGCGCGTGTGTGTGTGTGTGTAATTTATACTCTAAAATAGGATATTACTTACGTTGCAAACCTAATATATATATATATATATATATATATATATATATATATATATATATATATATATATATATATATTTACGTGTGTGTGTATGTGTGTGTGTGTGTGCCATTCGCCCTTTTCGCACGAATTACACTCCTATATATATATATATATATATATATATATATATATGTGTAATTTTTATTCATCTTAGTCTATGCATACCTTATTCTGGACATTCTCATCTATCTAGCTGTTTGTCTATGTGAAAGCTGGCATAATAATTATTCGGTCAGCAATGATCAATCACCATCATTAAAAGCCCCGACTACCATTATTGATCTCCTTTCCATTCTTGATCGTGAAAGTTGGAATTCCCGACAGCCTTAAGTACATTTTCTTTGTTCATGTACGATTTCTAAAGACTTGATTATTTTTGCTCCTGACAGCTGACAGGGATTCTTCCTTTTCTTTCTTTATTTCTTTTTTATTTCATTTTTATTTTATATTTTATTCTATTTTTTCTTTTGTAAGCTCGTCAGATTTGGTGGTATTTAACTGCACAAAACAGACGGCATGTCTTTCTTCAGGAAGTTAGAAAGAAGGTGTTCACGGGGTATACACGTGATTAAATCGATCTTTTTTTACAGGTCGACACTTGAAGTTTGGCTGTGGAATCGTTTGTATTTATATGTAAGGCTAAAATATTGAATCTCTGAACATTCGAAAAAATCTGAAGAAACAGCTGGTAGACTAATGCCTAAATAATAATAAATCATTAGTTTTTAGTGTGCTGGTTCTGTTGGTATACTTTAGAATAAGCTGTCTGTATACTCTGTAAGACGCTAAACTATTTCGGATGATGAGGCTCCTATTCTGAAGACCTTAGAAATGTGGATTACCTCTTAGATGCCATTCCTTCAATAGGTCAAATAGACATGTTTAAAATTTATTTGTATTCTATAGGACCATATGTAAAAAAAAAAATTTTTTAAACTCTAAGGAAAAACTATAGAAAAATATGAACGTACAACCTCTAAACATAAAATATCACTTGCCAGGTTGACATGATGTACAAATCAATCAACCTGAAGGGGTACCCTACAAGAAAGGCTCTAACGAAGTAATAAAATCAAACATAAAATTTTGAAAAAAAATTGTTAGTCTAATACCAAAATGATAACTGATCATTATGTAAAATAATTAGGGTGGTAATTGATTATATTATTTTATTGATAATTGTTTTTATTAATTATTTCATTATTCAGTTTGATGAAGTTGCGGACTGGTTACAAATCTTTGTGTGTAATTGTAGTTCCACACGAAGATCAAACGCGTGCACATGTGGTGATCAGGTTTAAACACCTCACATCAAAATAACATTGGGAAAAACAGGATATGATTATTAAACAAATCAAGGCTTGTCGACCGGTGTGGGAATATAAAAGTTAATGACGCGTATTCTTATATGACTTACTGATGAAGAAAATATTACATAAGAAAAGATAATTTTGGATTCAGGGGAGGTAAGTTTTCAAACCCAAAAGAGAGAAGGTTTTGCCTCTTTGTAGATATAAGCGAGATTCGCTCATAAACCTTTAGAAAGTCTTCTTCTCTCCTAGAGGTTGCGTCGGATAGCTAAAATTGTAGACAGTATGAATAAAGACTTTTTCGTATATCTGAATAACAGATTCACCGTATTATTTTAGAAATTATAATATCAACATGGTCCATCTGTTATAAAATGACTGTTGACATGGATTTTGGTTCGTTCCTGATGACTCCGTGTGCTTTGACTAGCTGTCACGTTGTGATTAATAAACAGGGGGATGACAGCACGTCAGGGTAGTCCGTACCAAGAGTTGTGTAACCGGAAGGAGACCACGTGATATGAGAACCCCCATGGTCAGATTTAGAGGCCAGTCAGAATCGAGAGTCGAGCGAGGGATACGCAGCCGATCAGAGGCGTTAGGTCGTCTCTGACGATACGGCTTGCAAGGGGGTGCCAGTGTTGGCACCCCCTGGCTCCAGGAAAATATATGGAGCAATAAGAAGTCCCTTCTCAGAGTATATGTCTCTCCATCTCTCTCAAGCTTACAACAAACTGTGTGCCCCTTTCGAGAATAAAGAAGTTTGTTTCGTTCGTTCACTGAAGTTCGTTCATTGTCTTTGATTATGTTCTTGGTTGGGAAAGATGAGAAATATACAACGCACCATGTTACAATTAGCTTACATTATACATTTTGTAAAACACAACCAATTCCTTGACTCTAGAACAGAAGTCTCAAACCTACTGCCTGCTAACTACGGCATGTGGAAGAATGATTTTCAGGAATATATAGTATGTTTCAGAATAAATGCAACCCATTAGTATGATAACGATTTATTATTGAGACAAGGAACTCCGTGTCAGCTGGTGTGAGTTTATGCTTGATCTGGATTCTGTATGGGTATAGCTGAACACCCTTCTTTAAGATGCACGTTAAAGACCAAGTTCTTGGAAACGTTTTCAGAGGGACTTTTTCGGACTCCTTCCGACAGAATCTCTCACCCCATCCACATTGTCAAGATATCTTGCTGTCAACTTCCTGCCAGATCTAAAAAATTTTCTACCTTCTTGTTGAGGTTGTTTACTAACCCTGTAGCTTGAAATTTGTGTATCCAACGACAAATTAGGCTTTTCTAGGAATAATTGTTAAAGTTAAACCTCCTGTGAAATTTGGCTTGCACAGTTTTGAATGATTTTATCTTCAAATAAGTGACGCAAAATATTTTTCCACCTTTGTCCAAGGCCTTGTGATCGAAGATTAATAGTTCCTGTAGTATACAAGATTGAAACCTGAAACAAAAAAGAACACAACATTATAATTAGTAAAGTTATTAGCAGTCACACGGGTCCCATGTACATTGAGACACTCCGTACTAAAATATTTCAGTTGCTTTCACTTCAAAAGCTGAAAAGTAGAAATTTTCTAAATTAGAACGTCAGAAAATTCTACATCGGTTTGTTTCAAAGATTTATTGCAATGGTGGGGAGACTGTGATTATAGAAAATTAACTTGCACAACAAAACATGAGGGTTTATTTTAATTTTAAAACATGAAAACTGGCGTGAATGATGCACTTGATTAGTTTGGTTTCATTTGGTTGGGTTTTATGGCATATTAACCATTGTAGGTTATTTAATGCCAAATTCAGTTTATGCGTTTATATCAAGAATATATATGTAATCTTAAGTCAACATTGTATCACTAACAATTCGATTAAACATCAGCTACTTATTTACACACAAGTCATTTGTTTGCACTAATTCTAAATGTCAAACAGTTCTATCTGATCCATAAATCGGATCCTATCAGGAGCTATCACTCCCGGTCATAGTGGACCTGGGAGCAATGGCAGTGAAGAAGTACTATACATTCCCCACCATCAGATTAATTAATTAATTATAAAATGGAAAAAAAACGTATATTCATCGGAAACAAAATAGAAAAAAAAGAAATTACCAAGAGTAAAAACAGAGATAACAAAAATTTGAAACAGAGAATTTGTTCCCTTAAATTTTGTTCTAATTTACATATCTTACATTTCATATGAGTATTCGTTTTGATGAAAAGAAAAAATAGCAGCCTATCAGCTGAATTGTAGATTAGCATAATAAATAGGAGAAACCACGCATCCCCCCACCTCGTCTCACGTTTAGCCCACTGAGTCTTTCCCACAAAACATAGCGGCTCTTTTGAGATCATGGGTTTGAGAACTCCTGGTCAATGTTGAATATAATAAAATGTGCTTCATCTTGATTAATGTTCTAACTACGTAATTAAAAGCAATTCGTTCCCTGAATTTTGATTTTAAATCACATATCTCACTATCATGTATATTCATTTTGACGAGAAGAAAAAGCCGCCAATGAGTTCAATCATGGATAAGCATTATAAATAGTAGAAATCACGATCCAACCCCTCATCTTATTTTTGACCCACTGTGTCTCTATTTCAGGACGTAATGGTCTTTTTGAGTCCCTGAGATTGAGATACCAAGTCTAGAAAAACAAAAAGCCACACTTTAACACATCAAAAATACACATAAGAAAACTTAATTTTAAAACTATGTTTAATAATCTTAAAGCTTCAAAACTTTTTAACAATCACAACGGCGACTAAAATGATTATTTTTTGTTTTTGGCAAGATGTCCAATTTGTTCTTTTCACTCTATGAATAGTGTAACAAATTCTATAAATAAATTTAGTTTAGCGTCCATGTAGTGCATCCATATAGCAGTATCGATACAACCGCTGCCTGGAAGAAACTGCGCTTCATTTCATATATATATATATATATATATATATATATATATATATATATATATATATATATATATCGATACAACCGCTGCCTGGAAGAAACTGCGCTTCATTTCATATATATATATATATATATATATATATATATATATATATATATATATATGAAATGAAGCGCAGTTTCTTCCAGGCAGCGGTTGTATCGATACTGCTATATGGATCCACTACATGGACGCTAACTAAACGGCTGGAGAAGAAACTTGACGGCAACTACACAAGAATGTTGAGAGCAATATTGAACTAGTCCTGGTGACAACACCCCACGAGACGCCAACTGTACGGCCACTTGCTTCCGATCACGAAAACTATACAGATTAGACGAGCCAGACACGCCGGACACTGCTGGAGAAGCAAGGACGAGCTCGTAAGTGACGTACTCCTATGGACCCCCACATATGGCCAAGCAAAAGCAGGACGACCAGCTCGAATGTATGTATGTATGTATGTATGTATGTATGTATGTATTGTGACTGCAACTTCTTTATATGAACTCAATTGAGTTGAAAATATCCGTCGGAGCACATGTGACAAGTTCGTCCTTGCGAGTCCTGTCGCATATTGCGACCAACAAGATAATTGTCTTTTCAGTTGGCATACTTTGTCACAGAAAAGAACAAGTTGTTTGTCGGTCCCTTCGGAAGAATCTTTGTAAGATGAGCTAGCGATTGTTTGTTGTCATGAGATCTTATGTGACGAGAAATCCGGCTGTGAACAAATATACCCTTCTACTGTTATTACAAACATGGCTAAAAAGTGTACAGGACCGAAGTAGAATCTTACTTCCAATGTACTCGTTTCAAACTGGAGGGTTTGGTTCTCAGTGTTTCAAATACTTTACAGCCATCGTAGATCTTTTTTTTTTCCAAATTGATCGATTTTCTATCCTCTGCACCGACTCTGTTTGTGCATACGTTTGAGTGCAAAGGGGGGAAAGAATATCAAAAACAGATAATATGTGAGTGGGTGTATGCATGCGTATATATATATATATATATATATATATATATATATATATTAATGTGCGTGTGTGGGTGTTTCTGTTTTTGTGTGCGTGTCTGTATCTCTGTGTATATGACACAGACAGACAGACAGACACACAGACAGACTGAGAGGGGAATAAAGAGAGAGAGAGAGAAAGAGAGAGAGAGTGGGGAGAAATAGAAAGATATCCGTGGATAGAATTTTTTTCATTGTATTTTGATAATCTTTATAGTGCTTTGAATTTTTTTTTTTAGTTTTAGTCTCTTCTTTTTTCATCCTATTTTTCTTAGTTTTTTTTTTTATTTTTGACTTTTAAAAAGACTGCTCGGAATTTCGGCAAGTTGAAGTACACAAAAGAAAAAAAGATCGGCTTCAAAAGCCAAACAAATTCACAAGAATAACATAAGCCAAATCGATAAGACAAGAGCGTCATTCTTCTCAGACTTTTTTTTTTAAATCGACTCTGTGCAATACAAAGAAACACAAAAGGCGGCGGGATTTTCGCAAGACAACAGAAAATTGCTTCGCTGATCATTTCAGCTTTTGTCAGACTCGGCTTCAGTTTCCCGTTATTTGCTTTCAAATCAATTCGAACTTAGGCACTTCGTTGTGATGCCAGCAGAGTCGGGCTATAGCTGCCTTCTCCATTCTCTTTTTTATTTCTTTAATTCTGATTTCTTCCTTTTCTCACTTTCCTTATCCTTCCACTTTTCTTGCCCACTTGATCACCCGTTCAAATATTTTGGCTCGAAAAGAGCAGAAAAAATTCATATCTACCAGTGAGTATCTTGTGGTAGAATCGTGACCGGGCTATTCTCCTCTAACATTTATTATTAAGCATTCATTCAACCCAAGAGATGGATTAATGCAAGATATAACACAAGGTTAATTTTAACCGGGTAAAGCTGGTTTGAATTCAGTGTTTTCCTTCTCGTAGACTGGTTGACTAACCAAGGCTAAAGAATCAACCAAGCAGTAAAATATAGCTCAATACCCGTGGCCTTGTTTAAAATCTAAACTACGTTTCATAAACATCAATATCTGACTATTGGTCTTTCTTACCAGCTGGTTAGTTGGTTAGTTGGTTTTATAAGTCGAACTTTGGCTTATTTTTGTCGAAGTCAGTTTAACAATTGTTCTCTATTTATAAATGTTACAATACACGCACACACACACACACACACACACACACATATATATATATATATATATATATATATATATATATATATATATATACCACGAGCTGGATGTGACACAAGATCAAATTTAAGCAAATTTTAACGAGCTTTGATTAAGGTTTATCCTTCTCCAAAGCCGGTTGCCATACCAATGCTAAAGAACCCAGTCTGTCCAACTATTTACCCGTTGCTGGAGGGGGAATAATTGGATTCATACCTTTCTTTGGGATATTAGTGCTATGTCAAATGCAATCAGTCTCGTCAAGGATTTGAACTCGTATCGCTGTGTCCGTTTCCAACGACTTTAACTATTTCCTCACGAATTGTGCAAAACATATATTCCCAATCATTTAAAACAGATGAACACTTCATTATTTAAAGCCGAACTATTTGAGCCATAAATGGTACCCTAATAGGTCGTTGCATCTCGAGTCCAAGTGGATCTGGAAGTAATGGCGATGAATGAGACTTTGTTAGAGAGCCTTCTGCTATTTTCCTCGGCTGATGACTGTAATCATCTCTTACATCCACGTTATCTTACGTTGATGATGATCCATATCTTTCCTTTCTCTGTGAAGGCTGCATGCTGTTTCATCGTGAGGAATAAAAGATCTCTCATTGTGAATAATAAATAACCAGCCGCTTCCGTGTGCTGACTCATTTTATTCATTTCATTTAGATTATTGAGAAGGTTTGGAAAAGAAGACCTCACAAGGAAATTTTACATCTAACATCGACTGTGTTAACTGATTCATCTGTTCAGCTATTTTCCAAGTAATGGACCGCTCTATTGGCCTAGCTGTTTGAGTGTACGCTAAAGGTCCAGGAGACCGGGGTTCAATCCCAGATCTAGTCATGCCAAAGACTAAAAAAATGGTACTTGATGCCTCCTTGCTTAACACTCAGCATTATAAGGTACTGATCAAGAGTAAAGTGGAGCAATCCAAGGAAAGGAATAGCGTCCCCTCGACTACTATTTTCCCTGAGTCGTCTGATTACTTCTTTATTCAATCATGGCCACAGATTTAAAAAGCTCACACATCACTCAAACTGAGAGACATTCTAACGGTATTTTTCCAGCTGCCTAACAGTTACAATTTAATTCGAATTCTACATTGGCTTTCAATAATACATTTCATTAATCTATTATGCAAAACCTCTACAGACTTCAAACTCCATAACTCGAGTCTCATCACCGAATGAAGTTTAATATCATACACATGACACCTTGTTGTCTGATGTAAAAATACATTTTTATATTTGTAAAATCTATGATACCAATAAGATTTAAATATGCTGTATTTTTTTTACAAACTTTTATTCTAAACCTTACTTTATGTTCAAATCTAATGACTATAACTTCACTCTATAATTAATATTACTATTATCAATGACATATTAAAAAAATGTACATCTATATCCTTGCCCTTGAGGTCATAATAATTACGCGGATGCGTATATCTTATCCTTTTGGGAAGACGTGGCCCTGGAGGTGACCGTGTCCTCTGTAAAAAGTACGGACGTAACTTGCATGACAAATTTAAGTTAATTGGCCGCGCAATTACCATGACTAGTTAATTTGGCGCCACTTGTATGCGTGGCTCAGTTGTAGAGTTTCCGCTCTGCAATCTGCGGTCGCTGGTTTAATCTCCATTGGTGGAGACCACTGATGAAGAGACATAATAAGGTCGAAACAGCTGTCCAGTGTTTCTGTATGTCGTGCTTAAGTGTTCGCCGGATTTTCTGGTCATGGTAATTCAATTCACAATATATTTCCTCTACTTAAAAAAGAAAAATGTACATATTTTTACCAGTATTAATAAACTGGATCCTTTGTTCCAGATGTTAAATGGCAGATAAAAGGACGAACTGCATCTCAAAACAACTGAATCTACCAGCTGAATTCGAGAAGACATATGAAACAGCATTTTACTGCACTAATCAAACTGGTTTAAGCGTTTTGAGGGAGGAGCCTTGTTTCATTACACAAAATCTAGAATCGTATGATATCAGTTGTCGATTATAACATTTTAGAGATAGAGGAAAATCCAACCGTCAGAACTCGATAACTCTCAAAAGAGCAAGGATCATAGAAAAACTTTCAATATATGAAATGAGATAAGCTTAGAAATATAGAAATTTACACAAATCTTCTTCCATAAACTCACAGAAATGCCAACTCATTGTCGATTAGATATCTGTAAAGCATTTTGTCAAACGTCTATTGAGATGCGACAAGAAGTTGGAATGCTTATAAAATCTTGACCATGTGTGGAGAAACCTGAAGCCTTAATACAATATACGGCCTTCTAAAGCATCCAGTGCGTCAAAAGACCAGTTAAAATTACTAAGCTTTACTTTAGAACCTGGTAGATCATTTTTGTTTTTCATTAAAAGCAAATATCATTAAAAGGTATAATAGATTTTTTGATTTTTTTAAATAGTAAATTCAGACTAAGCTTTTAATTCCCTAAATTTACATATATATGTCGTAAAAAAAGAAACTCAAAGAATATATTTCAATCATACATCTTAGATGCATCAGGGAGGTCTTCAGTGATGCGCTGTCTTCATTGCCGATTTCGGGTTATTTCTGCATCATATCAGCTCCGACAGTAACCCCGGCTTGACTCTAAAAGAGCCAAGCCGCCTCCGTGATCGCGACGTGCTACGCTCGTGCCTCTACCAAATATATATCTATATGTGTGTGCGTGTGTGTGTGTGTGTGTGTGTGTGTGTGTGTACCGTAAACATTGGCGAACAAGTCACAGTGACATATAAATCGACCTCAAACTTTGTAGCTCAAAATTTTGGGTTAGACCTAAATCTGCTGTATAGGTCGACCCCAAACTTACTTAATACTTTGTAAATGTGTATGAGTAAATAATTTTAAAATGACAGTGCTGTGTCTTATAATCAAGGTTTTAATCATCAATAAAATAAACTTCAAGTAACCTATATTTGACTGGTTGTGTCATAAAAGCACAGTAATTATGCAAATGTATTCATATTCAATAAACTATCATTATGTTTTATTAACTGTCATTACTCCGTGTACGTCATTTTTCTCTGAAATCAAAATATCATCAGCCACACACACGTGCAAATCTTACACATTTGAGCTTATATTCAAAGGGACGTACAATCTACGGTATTATCATGAAATTGGGTGGATAAACAACGAACTGTATCTGATGTGCCGTCTGAGTACCGTGACATTCTGTTTAGTGTGTAGAGATTGTTTATCTGCCGTTAGAAACAGTGTGTAATATAGTGTTAATACAATATTTACTTTCCATAACAGTTTCATTACAGTTAGTGTATCAGCCATTAGAAACGGTGTGTAATAAATTTTTTATACAATATTTAACTTCTGTTACAGTTTTATTACTTTGTGTTAATCTCTGTTTTAATTTGTTTCGTTTTTCCGCCAAACACGAGTTTAAGCGAACACTGGATAGATTTTGGAGGGCCTGCCGAGAGCGTTGGATGATAGGGACTGATAGAGAGAGTGAGTCACAGAAAACCGTTCTGTCAGTGCGACTTGATTATATATATAATTTAAAGGAAAGATTTAGAAGTCATCGGAAGAGCTTAGCTCTGATTGGCTGTTGCAAAAAAAATATAGAGCCATTTCTGTGGTCATTTGTCTTGTGTGGATGCGCAGGTTAGTTGCCAGGATAGAAGTTGGAGTAAGATCAATGCCAACTGGGTCATTTGGGTGTGGGGGTCTGATGTTGCAAGACCCGAAACCCCCCATGAACCCAAAGGAAACATCACTGATGACCCATCCCGATGCATCAGTAAAGATAGATAAATAGATAGATTGAGTGAATGAGTGAGTGAGTCCTCTAAAAATGTATACAAATTTTGATTTATTATAAATAAAATGTTTATAAAGAAATATTTAAGTTTTATAAACCACCTTAAAGAAGACAAGTACGCAATGTTTCGATATATTGCACATGTTCAAACTGAGGGCCATTCTAGTCTAGAAACTACTGATAACATGGACAGATTTGCAAACATTGTTAACTTATCGCAGATGTTCAAACTGATGGCCATTTTGGTCAAGAAATTGCTGATAACAATATTTACCAACCCCTCCACTCGGGCAGGATATGACACAAGGTCAATTTTTAAGCAGAGTTTAGCAGGTTTGAATTCAGAGTTTTCCTTCTCATAGACTAGTTGCCTTATCAAGGCTGAAGAACCTAGTCTGCCCTACTATTTTCCCATAGCCGGAGGGAGAATAACTGGATTCATACCTTTCCCAAAGGTATTAGTGCTATGTGAAATGCAATCATTCTCGTCCAGGATTTCAACTCGTGTCGCTGTGTCCATTTCCTACGACGATAACCATTACACCACGGGCACCTCCGCTGATAACATGGACAGCTTTGCAAACATTGTTCACTTATCGCAGATGCTAAAACTGATGACCATTTTGTTTAACGGACTTCAGATAACACGAACAGATGAAATTTCAAACTTCTCAAATCATTTCACTCGGAATTTAGGTGCATTCTATTTCAATTACTGCTCTCAACTCATTGATAGTTGCAGTTTGTTTTGTTTTCTTGTTTAGGTTTTTTTGCTTTAGAATTAACTGGCTCAATTAAATGCCATTATTGCAACTACTCGGAACCTCAGAATCCACATATTACGGTTAAACACAATGTTAACTTACCAGGAGTTATAGTGTGGTATGGATTATCAGTGTTGTGTGTAAGTAGATCATTCTTTTTTGTAAACACAGTCATTAGTCAAAGCGTGTATACATTTTTGGGACACCCATCCACAGACAGACTGTTACGTCGTATCACTACTCTTCAGTGTGGCTAGTCACGCGAGATTCTCAAAGTTATTTACATTTATACGCTTAACGGCTCCCGAGAGTTCAATTCATACAAAGAGTTTTGCATAATGCAAGTGACAACCGTTAATTTCCTCGCTAGAGAGCTCAACTTCCCGAGGAGGAAACATGTATTGTCATCCACGAACAAACTGTTTCGTTGTATCACAACTCGTCTGTGGTGTAATGGTTATTGTCATAGGAAATGGACACGGTGATACGGGTTCAAATCTTGGACGAGACCGATTGCATTTCACATCGCACTAATACCCTTGGGAAAGGTATGAATCCAATTATTCTCCCTCCAACTATGGGTAAATAGTAGGACAGACTGATTTCTTCAGCCTTGGTTAGGCAACTAGTCTAGGAGAAGGAAAATTCTCAATTCAAACCTGTTAAACTCCGCTTAAAAATTGACCGTGTGTCATATCCTGCCCGAGCGGAGGGGTTGGGTAAATATGAACACAACTCTTCAGTGCGGCTAGACACGCGAGATTCTCGAAGCCGGGATCGAAACTCAGCTGACTTACAAGTCGATTAGGCATATAATTCGATCTCAAGATTTTTAGCCCAAAATTCAAGGTTAGACCTATACCCGCTGTATTGGTCGAACCTCAAAATACAGTAGGCTAATGGTTAGCCTAAGTGTTGGAAACGGCGTGGGATATCGTGTTAATATGATATTTAATGTCCATTAAAGTTTTATTATTTTTAATGAATCTCTGTGCTAATTTGTTACATATGTTCACTATACTCAAGTTTAAGCTGGAAATGTTTGTGGCAGTCGGCCGAAGTTACGGTAAGGGATGTGTATCGATCGCTCCACTGGATGACCACGTTCTGGTAAAAGTTTGGATTTTAGCACGGACGTTTAAGTCGAACCTTAGACTTTTAGAGAGATTTTTCAGGCTTAAAATGTTGACTTGTTCACAGCAATTTACAATAGATAGATAGATAGATAGATAGATTTTCTCAATAGATTGAATACTCAGAAGAAAACAATTACACACACCTAAACCATACGTTTTTTTTTTTCAAATGCCTACGCATGGATATCTACTTCAAATACACCATTTATATCTATCGGAATTGAGATCGATCTTTCTCAATCCACATTAAATGATATATAACGAGACAATGTGACGCTGACTCTAATTAAGTTATCAATTTGCGCTCAATATGCGATTATACCTTTGTTTAAAGATGAGATAACGGATGAAAGCAGAGCTATTTTTATTTCGAAACGTGAATTACATGCACAAAACGAACAGTACTCGTGATTGAATCCGTGACCATACATTATCCGATCAAGTGAATAAACAATTTAAGATTTAGGGGAATTATGCAATCAATAAATGAAAAGGATTAATTATGAATCCGGGTAGAATATAATTTAGCACTGTTTTCTTTCTTTCCTTTAATCAGTTATTTATTCTTTCCTTTTTTTCGTCGCCCTTGCATCCTATTTTTTGTCTTGCTTTTTCTCGCGAGATTCTCAAATTAATTTTCACTGCATAATCTTCGTTTTTATCTCCTTCTTTTGTATTTTCAGGGCTTTTGTCGGTTGGGATTCTTTTTTCAATTTCTATTTTTTTTAAATTCCATCTTCTTCTTTCTGTATTTTACCTTTCTTTCTAGCGTAATATATACATACATATATATATATATATATATATATATATATATACATATATTAGGATAGTGTAGACATAGAGTTAACTGTGCAAGTAACTGTCAGTCTCTCACAATTTACCAATTGTCTGACTGCAACCAGTCACCATTGACTCTGAGTCTGCACTATTCTAACTTAAATATATACGCTCTTTCGATGATATTCACCACTCTTTATCAATGAATATATATATATATATATATGTGTGTGTGTGTGTGTGTGTGTGTGTGTGTGTGTGTGTGTGTGTGTGTTAGCCGATGTCTACATTTACGCCGGGTAAGAAGAAGAAGAAGAAGAAGAAGAAGAAGAAGAAGAAGAAGAAGAAGAAGAAGAAGAAGAAGAAGAAGAAGAAGAAGTTGGAATAAAATAAGTTTGAAAAGTAAAAGGAAAAAGTGAAAGAGATATTGAAAAAATACAAAGTGATGCATAGAAGGAAGATTTATGTATAAAACTCATGGTGAGTGGGGAAAAAGAAAGGAAGAAAGGTAGAAAGGAAGTGAAAGAATAAAAAAAAGTGAGAGAGGATGAGTATTAAGGGCAAAACCATATGCAAATGAAACAGTCATTCATCAATGGATTCATGCTAGTTTGAATATAATATTCTACAATTTTGATGGGAAGTAATTATTACATAATTTTTTTTTTTTCTATTTTGTTAACAAGGAACCTAGTATATACCACCAGTCGACTGAGGCAGTAGAATATACCGACTGCATATCTGAAAAGGCATGAGAATGTTCTAGATGGTGAGGTTTCAATAATGCAGGAGCTTTGGGGAATGCAGAGTACCCCTTCATTACCATCGCTCCCATGTATACTCTGACCCGGAGTGATAGTACCTGATCAGGTCCTATCTATAGGTCAAATAGAACCAAACTGTAATTACACTAAACTGAATAGTTTGAAATTAACTGTTTTTACATTTAACTGTTTGTAAGCAAAAACTATACTTATAGTAAACTGAATTGTTTGAAATTTAAATCGGCGTTAAATGATTCGAAATGGGTTGAAAGGCCGTAAAACAAAATAACCCACTAACCAACCAACCTAAAATATACTCAGATCCAATATATGCAAAAGTGATTTTCTTACACCTGTATAATGCTAGAATTTGTATTAGTGATTTAATTCATTAATTTTATGCAACATACGAGGATCATTAAATAAGTTTCCAGACTTTTTTTCGTATGGGCACTTTCATTGATAGTTTACACATGAAACTCTACTCCCCTTCGAAGTAATCTCCTCTGGCTGCAATGCACTTGTACCGTTCCAACAACTTCGGAAAGGCCCCATGGAAGTACTCTTGTGTGAGCGTATCAATGACCTTCGTCACAGCCTCTTTCATCTCCTCAATTGTCTCATAACGACTGCCTAAAGCTTAAGGAATAACTAAAAGTCACAGGGAGCAGGTCTGGACTATAGGGAGGCTGAGGAACTGTCTTGATACCCATCTTGGTCAAATAGTCTGTGATAAGGATGGAGTTGTGGACTGTTGCATTGTCCTGGTGAAAATGCCACTGACCCGATTTTAAGAGTGCTGGCCTCTTCCGACGGAATCTCTTCCCGAACTCCCTTAAAACCTCAACGTAGTAACCATAACCCTAACCCTAACCCTTTGGCCAATCAAGTCTAGTGTATTGACTTCCTTACTCCTCCCACACCTCATCATCCATCACAGACTCCCTGCCTTCCTTGAATCTCTTATGCCACACAAAAACTGATGCTCGATTCATGCAAGATGGTCGAAAAGCAGTCTGAAGCATTCCATACGTTTCTGTGGCATTTTTTCCAAGTCTAAAACAGAATCTTATTGTATATCGTTCTTCTAAAGTGTCCTCACGTCCAGATTGCATTTTTGAAATTCACCAGCTGTGACAATCAGGCTTTAGTAGGGTGTATTCCAATTGCTGCTGTAGCTGTTCATTTGAACCTGAAATTCTAAAAATTGGTCAGTCATCTCATATGATGTATAGCAATTACATAGTGAATTTTCAAGAGTTTACGACAATTTCAAATACCTCTACAAAAAGGTCTGGAAACTTATTGAAAGCACCAAGTATATACATATGAGCGTCATTCAAAACGAAATAAGATGAATTCTGCCAAAGAATTCGGCAATATGAAGCACAGACTACAATTGCATATTTCTCAACGAATTTAATAGTGATTAGTTCTTTCAAGGCGAAGAAAACTTTGGCATGATTTTCTTTACTGAACGCTACACCCGGAACCTTTTCTTTACCGCAGAATCAGAGTTTTTTCACCACATAGACAGTCTTTACGTCTCTTGCCCATCGTGGAAAACCCATTTTGAGCCCATTTATAAAAATCCTCTAAACTAAAACATGTTTCGCGTTATACTTCACAAATTCTTCTGTAAATTTGATTTTGTTTGCACTCTTCAGCCACAAAAATTTTAATGACAATCCTCAGTTCAAGCCTAGACCCTCTGTTTGATTTGCCGCTACTTTTTATACCTTCAAAACAAATATTTTGAGGGATTAAAAGAATTTTTTTCCATAAATGAATTCGAAACAATGTAGTTTACATTTATGGAAAACATTTTGGAAAAAAAAACCCAACTACTTTGCTTTTTTTCAAAAAGAAAAAATCCCTTTATTTATTGAATGAAATTCGTATATAGTAGTTGAAATCTCCATTTATGCAAGGTTGAAGACCCGATTTATAGATATGCTGCAATCAAAAGTAAAAATTTTAAAAATCTTTTTACGCATTAGATTTTATTAAAAAATGTCAATCTTAATATTTGTTATAAAATAAAACTGAAACTAACGGAGAATTTGATAAATCTTGTCTGTCAAGTACAACTGAACGTGTTATTTTGAGAAAGTAGTTAGCAAACTAAATAAATAAACGTGTCTCAGAAATTTTGGAAGGACAAAAAAAACATTTCTAAAAATCAATCTTTGCTGTCTCAGGCTGTGCTAAGAAACGACAGAAATAACTCCCATATTTTAAACAATCACAAAGCGTCTCTGGTGGTGTAATTGTTATCAAGTTAGACCAACAAACCTACCCGAGTGAGTCCGAGTCTCATTGGTCGCTCTCTTCATATCGCCTTGTGACACATCTAAGCAAAAAGTTAAGAAAATCACTATTTTAAACGATCACATCGGAGGAACAAATGAACTTAGGCAAGTGACAATGGTAACTGCATCTTGCTAATGTCCTACCACTGTTTATTTATTTTTTTGTTTTTGTTTTTGGTTGTTGTTTTTAGTTTGGTGGGGAGATTTGTTCAATTACAATGATGGTTTGGAGTGATGAGTTTGCGGTTGAAACATTTTTAAAACCGATGAATCTGTAATTACTCCACGGAGAGCTTCACGCGCACGTTTCATCTTACGTTGAAATGATACGAATTTCTACCCATGGCACAATCTACTTTCTATCTGGAACAGTATCATTTTGATGTAACGTAAAATGAGCTTGAAAAGCTCTCTATGTAGCACGTATTCACCTTTCTTAAAAAAAAAAAAAAACGTTTCAACGACAAACATTCGGCGTTCACCAGTTCACACCATGGTCCTAACTGATTAGATCTAAAAATAAACGGTAAGACATTAGCTAGATGGGGCTACCATTGCCACTTGCTTTAGTTCTCATGCACCCCACTGGTAACAGTTTAAATGGGGGACGTATACCTGTTGCACACTGTATATGATTCTCTTCGTTTGCTGACTTGCTTGCTTGTCAACAATAAAATCCAAAGTTAATGAGCTAAACTTGATTAAATACGACCTTTTAGCTTTCTTAAAAGTATTTTTTAAGGTATATAATGGGCGAAAGGACGTCTAGAGTATTTTGGTTTAAAATTGATCAGGAAGATCTAATTCGTTCAGAAAGCTAATAGATTTAGCATCAGCAGGGTCGACCTGGAAAAATTTTTTAAAGGTGTACCAAGAATATTTTGGAGCAAAAAATCTTAGAGGTATCATTAATATGGAAAACAACTTAAATTGGTATCCTCAGCCTCAGAAGTAAAAATGAATCCCGGGAACAATTATTTTCAAGTGCAAATTCATCCAAGAAATGAGGGCATACAACTCACTTTGGATTATTTTTAGATCATGATACATAGATATGAACAGAATAAGATAGATAGATAGATAGATAGATAGATAGATAGATAGATAGATTCGTAAAATCACCAAACACGGAGTTCAGCAACCTTTCAAATATTTTGGATCGAATTTAACTAAATAGTAAACGGCGAGACGAAAAAAGTTCTAATGAAAATAAAACGATAAAAATTCACATTATAAAACAAATTGATTGTGATTACCGCCACCTCCACTCCCAATGTGAAAGCGACATCAAAGCATTTGTCGGTATAACACAAGAGGGCGCTATGATCGACAATCATGCCAACTGTAATGTAGATACACTTTTTTCTTTTTTCTTTTTTTAATTTTTCTTTCAGCTTTATATTTTTTCTCATTAGAGATTTTTATCCATGGCAGTTAAGAAAAAGGGAAGAAAGAACCACAAATGAAAGAAGAAGAACCAGAATTTAGTTCGGGGATCCCTGGTTGTCGACCCCTGATCTAAATGAACGCAACCATCATACTTGATAAATGAAAGACAATTTTTTAAAAATCATCAACCGTCTTTATTCAAACGTGTATTAATGAAAGACCAATTCCTAAATGCTTCCTATAAGTGAAGTTCAGAATTCGCTGACTGTATTGTATCCCTCTGCAAAGTGGTTAGAACCCCTACAATAATAAAAGTGGTTGTCCTGAATATGACACTAAACTGCAAATGATAATGAGGCTTCGGTTCAACGGATTGGGGAGTGTGAAGTACCCTTTCATCATCATTACTCCCAGGTCTACTTTGTCCCACAGTGGTAATACCTGTTAGTTTCCAATTAATGGATCAAATAGATCTGTTTGAAAATTATTTACATTAAATAGAAATTCTTGATACTGCACCACTGCTGTATCTAAATGATTTTTCGACCCCGTTGTGACGACTCCTCCGTGATAACAAGTCAACGAACACGAACTCTTTTAAACTTCTTAAAGGTTTATTTACTACTAGGTAGCAAGTAGTTGCCGGGAGAGATAAAGACAGTATTGAAACTAAAACGACATATCATGGTGGGAAAGGAAGAGCAGACACAGACCTTGAATTTTTTCCTGGTTCTAACACGTTTGTCCGCTGGGTCTAACACTCTCTTTGCAGCGCCCCCCAGAATTTAGGGCTCGTACACTTTCTTCTCCTTACATCTTACATCAACTGAAGGCTTTACCTTATGACTTTGCGCCTTCAAATCTCGAAATGCGACGAGTCGTCCCAACACTTCCGCCAGTCGTGTCGCGGAGAAACATCCGCTTCAGCTTGCTGTGCCCATGCGCACAAAATTCCGAATCTCCTAGTGTTTTCTTAGTCATTTTTAATTTTCATGGGTACCTCGGCTTTCCTATTCGGGAATACTGTCTGCTTTATTTATTTATTTATTTATCTATTTATTTTTAATTTTCTATCAGCCTTTCAATTACGTTACAATACCATATAAATAAAGTAACCGGCTAATTTGCCTAGTTGGTAGAGTATTCGCCAATGATCCGGGAGACTGGGGTTCACTCTCAGGTCTGGTTCCTACTAAAGACTTACCTACTTGCTTAACACTCAGCATTGCAAGGTACGTATCAAGGGTAAAGTGGAGCAATCCAGGGAAAGGAGTAGCACCCTCCCCTACACCTCGGTGTAGGAACTATTGAAAAGGGAGCTTTCGGGGCGACCTCGACTACGGTCGCTAACTTTCCTTTTTACTACCGTGTAAATTATTAGTATTAAGTATAGTTAACTCAGTCGGCTGCGCCTCTGCAGAGGAGTAAGACCCCACCCCAACGATATTAAACCATCAGATGGCAAGACGTCAGTAATGCTATAGCTCTGGAGAAAAAGGAGCCCCCTCCTATTGCCATTTCTTCCAGGTTCTCTGGCCGGGAGTAGTAGGACCTGTTATGGTCCTATCTATGTGTTAAATAGAACTGTTTGACATATAAACTGATTGTAAACGAATAACATTGCTAAATTGAATTGTTTAAAATAAAACTGTTTCATCATTTACCTGTGTGTAAACAAATGACTGATGTTTTACTGTATTGTTAGTTTTAAATAGTAAAGCCTGGAACCTTTTAACTGAGTGCAAAAGTATGAGCTTAGACTCTTTTAAGAATGTTAACGAAATCTGTTTACGAATGATATATATTTAATATATATGTATAAAGATGGTTTGGCAATAAGTAACCTACAATGGTTGATATACTATAAAACCAAGCAAAAACAAACTAAGAATAGTTTCTTGAAGTTATAATTGTTAAATGAGGATTATAGTAAATTACTTGAAACATATAAATGTTTGCAAACATATTATGGTTAAAAGGAAATAAATACTAGAAACTACATAACTGTTCATAAAATATTTGTATTTGATAGGAATTGTTGAAACCATACAACTTTCTGCAAATTATTTGTGATAGATAGAAATACTAGGTATCACATAAAATATTTAAGAAACAACTACACGAAAAAGGTAGATATAAACATACAAAGTCCGCAATTCCCTAACCTCAAGGCATAAAATAACCTGAAACGGATTGATATACCGTTAAAACTAATAAATCAATACTTCCTATATACACAATAATAATACTGTTAAATTTTTGTTGATAATTTCTGTTAAATGATTTCAATCAGAAATACGACTTAAGAGTGGGAGTTCAATATGTCTTCTAAAAGAGTGCTGGTTCGAGAAAGAATTCTTCCGCAACACTGGTAGAATATATATTTATTTAATAAAATGTGCTCTAATGTATCACTTTTATCCCGAGCAATGCCAAGTAATTCAGAAAGGGATATGATAATAAGTGTTCACGTGTCTTTTAGGGAAATATTCCAAAGAGTGTCGTTAAATACGACATATTGTCTGACAAAATTTTCCGAAAATAGATTTAATAACGCACGAAACTTAATTTTTATCGAATGCAAAATTTATTTCATTTTTTCAAATAGATTGGGGATTCTTCATAAACAGATTATTTATGTATTCTGAACCGTCTCACTCACTTTACAGAACACACACACACACACACACACACACACACACACACACACACACACATATATATATATATATATATATATATATAATGTACTTTGCAACATTTATAAATTAAGAATGCTCAATATCAGACAGATGACAGAGTATATATATCTAAGTTAAGGTAGCGACGACACTGACAAAAGGTGACTGGTGACTGTCACTTTCTTAGACATATCTTTTAAAGAAAATGACGATCACCAAGCGGCACTGACTCTGTGTGTATTTTACCCTAATATATATATATATATATATATATATATATATTAGAGGCGTTTGTGAGATAATGGTTACCGTGGTAGTCATTTGTTTGCTCACAGTCTAGATGTCAGAGTTCCATTTGACCTAAAGATAAAACCAAATCCGGTTCTACCACTTCGAGCAAAGGTGGACGACGGAGCGATAGCAACGAAGAGTTACTCTGCATTCCCCAAAGTTTAAGTATTACTATAGTCTCTCCATCCGATTGTTCAGTGTCATATGCTGGACACCCGTTAGAGGGGTGTCTTATCCCTCGGAATAGATGCAGTCAATGTATTGTACAGCCCCCGCCGATTGGGCTATATATATATATATATATATATATATATATATATATATATATATATATGGATGAAGTGCAGTTTCTTCCAGACAGCGGTCGTGTCGATACTGCTGTATGGATGCACTACTTGGACGCTAACAAAACGGCTGGAGAAGCTAGACGGCAATTACACAAGAATGTTGCGAGCAATATTGAATAAGTCCTGGCGGCAATACCCCAAAAAGCACCAACTATACAGCCACCTGCCTCCCATCACGAAAAATATCCAAATTAAACGAACCAGACACGCAGGACACTGCTGGAAAAGTAGAGATGAGTTCATAAGTGATGAACTCCTATGGACCCCCAGATATGGCCGAGCAAAAGCAGGACGACCAGCTAGAACATACATACAGCAGCTATGTGAGGATACGGGATGTAGCCCTGAAAACCTGCCAGAGGCAATGAACGATATGGAAAAGTGACGAGAGAGGGTCAGGGATATCCGTGCTAGCGGCACGACATGATGATATATATATATATATATATATATATATATATATATATATATATATATATATATATATATATATATATAACAGTGTTTGTTGTCACTAAATCACTTTGTGGATTTGTGTCGAATCAAGTGCAATATAATATGGAGAGTGCTCAATATCTAGGATAGAGCTATTATATAATAATAATAATAATAAATAGATGAATATTTATTAACTTTATATATATATATATATATATATATATATATATATATATATATATATATATATATATATATATATATATTAAATTGGAGAGGTCTGCGAATGATTTAAAATTTGGTATTTGGGCAGTTTATTATTATTTCATATACTTGTGCGCAACACGTGTTTTGAACATTTTTATCCTTTTCAGGCATCCGTACTATCACAGTGTTAAGGATTCAGCAACAATAACTTTTGTCTCAGTTTCTATTATGTGTTTTATGATTTATTTTCATTTTCTTTGATCCCAGCTTTTTTGACTGTGAATATCCCTTTAAAGTTAATTGCCAACGAAGATTTTTGGCGGATTTGTTCTTTTCCTTCATTTTCAACTCTAGTCTGTTTAAAATTTGTTAATGTTGTTTGTTGGTTATTTAATGCCAAATCCATCTTTATGCAAATTGTCAGTTCTATTTCTAACAATTAAGTTTAGCATGAGTACACAGTTTAATTGTCAAAAACATTTATATTTCAAACTATTCCGTTTATTCAAACAGTTCTAATTTAGCTAATTCAGTTTAGTATTAGTACAGATTTTGTTTACACATAGTTAAATATCAAAACACTTCTATATTACACAATGCCGTTTTGTGTAAGTACAGTTTCAATGTCAAAAACAGTTTTATTTCATTCAGTTCAGTTAAACATAAGCACACAGTTTAAATGTAAGTACACAGTTTAATTGTTAAAAACATTTCTATTTCAAGCTGCTCAGTTTAGTAAAGAAGTTTTAATTCAAACAATTCAGTTTAGCATAAGTATGCAGTTAGTTCTATTTAACCCATAGATAGGGCCCTATCAGGTGCTACTACTCCGGGCTGGAGTGGACCTGGGAGCAGTGACAATGAAGGGGTACTCCGCATTCCCCAAAGTTTCAGCATTACTAGAACCTCACCATCAGATTGTTTATCGACATATCAAGGACTCTCATTGGGTGGGGTCTTACTGCTCTGCAGAGGTGCAGTCGGTGTATTTTACGGCTCCTGCCGACCGGGCAATGTTTTTAATGTGTTTGTGAATATATATATATATATATATATATATATATATATATATATATATATATATATATATATATATATATTCTCTATGTGTGCGTATTTTTGTATGCACACCTATGTGTAGATAAACTCATACACATATATTTTCAAGGGTATTGGGTGGATTTTTATTCGTTTTGTTAATGATTTTTTCCTTTCTTTTCACGTTTTCTTTAGGCAAATATTTTTTATTCATTTTAAAACATATACATTTCTCTCGTTGGACCACATATTGTATGAGTGAACGCGCGTGTGTGTGTGCGTCTCTCTTTCTCTCTCTCTGTGAATGAACAAATTGTTTAAAACACCTTTTTTAAAACAAGTGGCAAAATACTGTCCAGTATATCAGGATAAGACCTACAAAAAACTCTTATCTGATTTCATCAGTAAAAGTTTCATATTTAGAAAGAATATAATCGCCAGATAAATGACCATCATACACACATACACACACACACACACACAAATATATATATCTATATATATATACGAGATATTTTGAAAAGTATTGCGACAGAAGCTCCTTTTACCAAGAAAGAAATTAACAAAGAATGAAACGTATATTTCCTTCAAGGCAGTTCCTTCTGTATTCCAGATATTTACTCCATCCAGTGTTTATTGGCCTGAGCACCTTTGATACTCCTCTATTTATAAGGAGTGAATCTATGCTGACATATGTTTGTACTGTCCATAGAATGCCTATCATTATTTCTATCCATTTATTATATTTCCTCACAAACAATTCTTTCGAGAAACGAACCTTTTTTTACATTGAACCATCCCTCTGTGTCCAATGATTATTCATAAAAATTTTTGTAGGACTTATCTTCACAATTATTTCTATAGATTGAATCGCAGAAAGGTTGTTGCTCATTCTACGTTCCATTTGATTTCCCTCTCTTTCACTAATCTTTATTATGTCTTCTCCAGCAATTTTCTTTATTATCTACTTTTCCTTATCTTTGTGGTCAGTCATTTCGTTCGATGACTTTCTCGGTTCTTCCTCGACTTACCGTGATCGACTACGTTTTGCATTGCAATGTTTTATGTTCCGGCAAATCTCTTAGATGGTGCGCATGCGCACAGATCAAACATCAAACAGTAAAAAAAAAAATGGCGTTTCATTCTAAATAGTGACATTTTCTTTTTCACATTCGTGATTGAATTGTTCTCTAGCTGTTAGTATGTCCTCTCGTCAATAGAGACGTCAGTTTGTCGGAGACTTCCAATCACATCACTAAGTATCTCCCCATCAACCAGCTTGGGCCTCGCTGATTGCTTTTATTTCGTCTCGCCATATTCTCAAAGGTCTGTGTCATTCAAAAGACACCAGATCGACGCAGTATTTTCTTGAATTAGCTTGTATGTATGTATGTATGGTAATATATTCCAAATAAAAATGTTCACTCTAAAAACCAAGAACAATAAAAAGCTGAAGCAGTAACGGCAAAATGAATAACAACAACAACAATAATAATAATAATCACAAATACGCAAAAGAATAGCAAGTGCAGGTTGTGTGGAGACAGCGATAAGAGAATGTTGTAAACAGACATGAAAGGAATACAAAAATTGGCAAGACTGGGTGGGGAAGGTTATCCACTGGGAAATGTGCAAAAAGCTGAGATTCTACTATACTAACGAATAGTATATGCATAAACTAGAATATGTACTTGCAAATTAAACGCATAAAATTATCTGGGACTGAGATTCAAACGGATTTCTCAAACCAGGATAAAATAACAGACTTAGCTTTGACTGGCAAGAAAAAAAAAGAACATGCCAAATTATGGATTTTGCTGTGCCAGAAGACCACAGATAAAGAATGCGAAAATCTGGACAAATACCTGGATCTAGCTAGAGAGCTGAGGAAGCCGTAGAACAGGAAAATGGAAGTAATACCAATCGCAGACGGGGCCCCTGTAACAATCCCAAGAACCTGGAAAAGAAATTAGAAGAACTCAAGGTTAGAGAAAGAACTGAAAACAATCCTGAAATTGGTTTATTAGATAATCCTGGAGACCAAAGTATTATTGCTGTTACCCAGATTCCAGCGGAAAATCAACAGTCATAATTGGTGTGAAAATCTCTCAAGGAGTAAAATAATTATGATAATAATAATAATAATAATAATAATAATAATAATAATAATAATAGTAAATGTAGGGTATGCGGTGACAGAGACGAAACGACCAATTACATAATAAGCGAATGCAGAAAATTAGCACAGAAGGAGTATAAGGCGAGACACAACTGGGTAGGCAAGGCGGTCCACTGAGAAATGTGCAGGAAATTTCAGTTCGACCATACAAACAAATGGTATATGCACAACCCAGCATCTGTCCTAGAAAATGACACGCATAAACTTCAATGGGACTTAAACATACAAACGGATCCCGGCCAGAAAACCAGACCTCATAATAATCAACAAAAAAAAAGAAAATTTGTAAAATTGTAGACTTTGCTGTCCCGGCGAACCACAGAATAAATCTGAAGGAAAATGAAAAGAATGATAAGTACCTCGACCTTGCTAGAGAATTGAAAAAGCTGTGGAACATGAAAGTAACGATTGTGCCAATTGTGATTGGTGCGTTAGGCACAATAACTAAAGGATTATAAAAAGGCCTGGAAGACTTGGAAATTGGCGGACGGGTAGAGACTATCCAAACGACAGCATTGCCAAGAACGGCCAGAATCCTGAGACGAGTCCTGGAGACTTGAGGAGACTTGCTGTGACTCAAACTCCAGTGTAAAACCATCAGTTAACACTGATGTGAAAAACTCTGAAGGAGTAAATAATAATAATAATAATAATAATAATAATAATAAGAAGAAGAAGAAGAAGAAGAAGAAGAAGAAGAAGAAGAAGAAGAAGAAGAAGAAGAACTATGGAACATGAAAGTGTCGGTGATACAAATGGTAAATAGTGAGCTTGATACAGTCACCAAAGTATTGGTACAGTGACTGGATGACTTGGAAATTAGAGGATGGGTGGAGACGATCCAAACTACAGCATTGTTGAGATCGGCCAGAATACTAAAAAGAGTTCTGGAGACTTGAGGAGACTTCCTGTCTCTCAGACTCTAGTGAAAAACCATTAGCTAACGCTGGTGTGAAAAAGCTTTTAAAAAATAGAATAATGAATAAAATTACCAAATCAGGAAAAAATCATATCGCTCGGAGATAAGCAAGCCTACAAGTACTTGGAAATATTGAAAGTAGACACCATCAAACAAGGAAAAATGAAAGAAAAAAATGAAAAAGTGTATCTCGAAATCAATCTCTGCAGCAGGAATCCCATCTAAGAGATAAACACCTGAGTTGTCCTCTTGATAAATTACTTGGGGCCATTCTTAAAATGGACGATAAAAGAACTCAGACAAATAGACCACCGGACAAGAAAGAGGTGACATAGACAGAATATTCAATAAAAGAAGTAGGAAGAGAACTCACCAGCTTTGAAGAAGACTACAGAAAAAAAGAGGAAAAAGGACTAATTACAGCAACTAGAAATAACACCAACAACATATAACGATCAACAGAACAACAACTAGGCAACAGAAATAGGAAGAAAAACAACTGTATGGATATTTCAAGCAAAAAACTGATGAAATCTCACACAAGAAGACCTGAACATGGCTAAAAAAGAGATACTTTAAGAGAGAAACTGAATCTCTTCTAATAGCAACTCAAAACAACGCCATAAGGACTAACTATTATATTAAAGTGAAAATAGATAAAACGCAACATAATAAGAAATGTAGATTATGTGGTGATAGAGACGAAACGATTTATCACATAATAAGCGAACGCAGCAAACTAGCACAAAAAGAGTACATGACAAGACACGACTGGGTGGGGAAGGTGATCCACTGGGAATTGTGCAAGAAATTAGAATTTGACCATACTACCAAATGGTATATGCACAAATCCGAGTGGGAGAATGAAACACAAAAAAGTCTCTTGGATTTTGAGACGCAAACAGATAACCTAAACATGGCCAGAAGACTGGAACTAAAGATAATTAACAAAAAAAAAAGAGTACCTGCGTCTCGGCAGACCACAAAGTGAAAATCAAACAAAAAAAAAAGGAAAAGAGAGATACCAAGATCTTGCCAGAGAACTTAAAATAGGCATGAAACATGAAGGTGACAGCTATACCAATGTGACACTATATACAAGTTTGGCTCAATGTATGCATGTGTGTGTGTGCGTTCGGGTGTATGCGTACATGTATTTGTGGGCCATGGGTATGCATATGGATATATGTGTGTGTGTCCGGAAATAGGAATGTTTGCCTCTTTATATATATAGAAGGTCAACTACGAGACAGTCGGAAGAACAGGATCAGTTGGTCACTAGAAGAGAGAACGCAGCGTCAACCAGTAGACAGTGCAAAGAGGGAATCAGCCAGTGGAAGTGAGAGGAGGGGGAGATCAACACTGAGAAGAGAGAGTGAGAGAAGGATCTCGAACAGCCCAGAGTGAAAAGAAGCACACCAGTTAGAGAAGACACATGAACGAGTTTGGAAGACATGGGTCGGCCACAAGACAGATGAGCTGAGACAGGAAAGATGGTGGGACCAGAGAGAGAGACAGACATATAGATAAACCGAGAATTTTTTTTTTTTTTTAGGCAAGGGATTTCCTTGTGAAGGGTCACACTTCTGTTGCATACTCATATGCAGATTCATGCATGCATGAAGAATCATAACGACGACACAATAAAGACAAGCGACACTGTACTTAGAAAAATATACCTCTCACTTTATTTGAAACGGTTGTGTGTGAGAGAGAGTTGGAGACCAAACATAACTGCAACATATTGACCTCCACTCTATTGCCCATAACCAACGTTTCTTTCCCGTTCTCCTAGGCTGCTCAACCGGGGCCTGGGGACCCAGCCTCTCTGGGACATGTTCCTCAATCCAGCATCTTCTCTCCAACTGGTCTGGTATCCAAACTGATTAATCGGGGGCCTCAGGGCTCCCTCTGCTGTGTGCTGGCTTTCTCTACCGCATCTCATCTCTAACTGGTCTGGTCTCCAAACTAACTGACTTCCAGTCTTCACCGAGTTATATAATAGTTCAACGCCCCCTTCTTCTTGTGGGCGTCACAATTGCACTCATTCAACCCATCCAGGTCAAGGTTATAGTTCTGATATTCCTCAACCCGGTGCACCTGTTATTTACATAGGTGCATTTCCTATTTTGACAGCCCGGCCGGGTCATAGGTCAATATACAACACTTCTTCTCCACTCCAAGAATATATTTATTAAACCTTTTCTGTTTTCACTTTGTTTTTCCCTGTGTTGCCGCGTGTATACGTTGTATAATTTGGTAATGTCCGTCATAAAAATACGCATACAGACACAAAAACAGGCGAACTCTATCGTTTCAGGTACGAACGTTTTATTAATTTCTTGACTTCAATTTATCGATTCGAGGAGAGAGACACAATTCTTAAAAGGCTTTCGTAATCATACTATGCTAATCCCACATCCAACGTTTCGTGTTTAAGATCTCAATTCATCTCTGCCCGTAGAGATATGCAAAACTTGACCCACACGCCACAACGACCGAGTACCCAACTTTTCACCTCAATGGTCCAATCTCAACTGCTACTTTTCAAAATCCCCATATTCTCGGCCCATCCCTTCTGGGCATGACGCCATACACACTCCAGCCCTATTTCCTGTCTGGGGTTTATTATGACAATGGTGATTGTCATATCCTTTGTGCACGAGCGTAAAAGTGTACACAATGACTACGCACCTGAACTCTTAACCCAAATATTTCAAAGCCCAACCAAACTGAATGATAAAATATAATTAACGAAAAATGATAAGTATAAAAAAAAGCATTCCTTAATTATATAACATATATACTGCCTCACCAATAGTAGTTGGTTGGTTGGTTTGTTGGCACATCAACCTTTCTAGGTTATTTAATGCCAAATCCATTTTTATGTAAATAATCTGTTCTATTTAAAACAATTCAGTTTAGCATAAGTACACAGTTTGTCAAAAACATTTCTATTTCAAACTATTCAAGCTGATATATATAACAATTCAGTTTAGTGTAAGTACAGTTTCAATGTCAAAAACTGTTCAATTTCAAATAATTAAGTTTAGCATAAGCACGCAGTTTAAGTTTAAGTACAGTTTAATTGTAAAAGACATTTCTATTTCGAGCTATTCAGTTTAGTCAAGCAGTTCTAATTCAGCTATTTCAGTTTATTATAAGTACAGATTTTGTTTACACTCAGTTACATGTCAAAACAGTTCTGTTAAATAATTCAATTTAGTGTAAATACAGTTTCAATGTCAAAAACAGTTCTATTTGAAATAATTCAGTTTAGCATAAGCACGCATTTTAAATTTAAGTACGGTTTAATTATCAAAAACATTTCTATTTCAAGCTTTAGTTTAGCATAAGTATGCCGTTAGTTCTATTTAACCCATAGATAGGGCCCTATCAGGTGCTACCACGTCGGGCCAGTATGGACCTGGGAGCAATAGCAATAAAGGGGTATTCCGTATCCCCCAATGCCCCAGCATTACTGGGACCTCACCATCAGACTGTTTAGTGTCATATACAGGACACTCGTTGGGGAGAGGCTTACCCCTCTGCAGAGGTGCAGTCAGTGTACTCTACTGCCCCAGATGACTGGGCAAAATAGTAATTGGTAAGCTCGGAACAATCCCCAAAGGCATAGTAAAGGAACTGGAAGAATTAGAAATAAGTAGACGAACAGAGACCATCCAGACTACAGCATTGTAAAGATCGGCCAGAATACTGAGAAATATCCAGGAGATTTGAGGAGACTTGCTGTCACTTAGACTCCAGTGAAAGACCATCTGCTTGCTGATGTGAAAAACTCGCATAATCATAATAATAATTGCAAGGAAAGACTAATTACAGAAGCCTGTAACAGCATTGCCAAAATAAAACCTAACAGAAAATCAATAAAAACTAGACAACAAAAATGGGAAGAAAAATATATATGGAAATTTTAAGCGACGCTCTCACGAAATTACACAAGAAAACCTAGATATAGAAATGAAGGGGAAATCGCAAGGGAGAAACCGAATCTCTTCTAATAACAGCACAAATCAATGCAAAAGGACCAATTATATGAAAGCGAAAATTGATAATACGCAACAGAATAATAAATGTAGATAATGTGGTGAAAAACATAAAACGGTTAATTAAATAAGCAGATGTAGCAAATAATACAAAAGGTGTACAAGACCGAGCATGACTGGGAGGGAAAAGTGATCTACTGATAATTGTGTAAGAGTTTGAGACTTGACCATATTACCAAATGGTATATGTCCAACCCTGATTCAGTCTTAGAGAATGTTAGAGAATGAGACGTATAAAATTCTCTGGGATTTTGAAATACATACGGATCACGTAATTTCGGCCAGACGACCAGACCGAGAATAAATTAATAAAAAAACGAGACTGGTTGCCTTGTGGATTTTACTGTTTCATTGGACTACAGACTGAAAATAAAAGAAAGCAAAAAGATAGACAAATTCTTGGACCTTGCCTGAGAACTGAAAAACTATGGAATATGAAGGACAAGGTAATACCAACTGTAGCTAATGCGCTCGGTGCGGTCCCTAGGAGCCGGGAAAAAGGAGTAGAGGAACTGGAATCGAAACTATCCAGACTACGGCTAAAATACTGAGAAGAGTCCTGGAGGAGATTTACAATGCTTTCTGCTTAGATGTGGCACAAGGCCATATGAAAAGGGCACCCAATGAGACTCGAACTCACTCGTGTAGGTTTGCTCTGAGAAGAGTCCTGGAGACCAAAACAGATTTGCTTTCATTCAGATTCCAGTGAAAGCAAACTTGGTAAAGTTGATATGAAAAACTCGCGAGGAGTGAAGTAATTATAATAATAATAATCAGGAGGTGCCCGTGGTGTAATGGTTATCGTCGTAGGAAATGGACACGGCGACACGAGTTCAAATCCTTGACAAGACTGATTGCATTTCACATAGCACTAATACCCTTGGGAAAGGTGTGAATCCAGTTATTCTCCCTCCAGCTATGGGTAAATAGTAGGGCAGACTGGTTTTTCAGCCTTGGTGAGGCAACTAGTCTAGGAGAAGGAAAACTCTGAATTCAAACCTGCTAAACTCCGTTTAAAAATTGACCTTGAGTCATATCCTGCCCGAGCGGAGGGGTTGGTAAATATGATAATAATAATCAGGAGATTATCAAGTTTAACATATTTAATGACAGAGATAAAACAGTTAATCCCATATTAAGTAGTAGCAGCAGCAGACAAACACAAAAGGAATGCAAGAGTCGATTGATTGGATAAGGTGATCTACCGCAAAATAAGCAAGTAACTGAAATTTCACCATACTAAGTGGTATATTCACAAACCAGAATCTGTCCTCGAAAATAAAACGAATATTATTTTCAGTAACATTGAGATACCAGCCGATCGCCCAAGACCCGATCTAATTTTAATTAACCAGACAGAATAAATCATCATCAAATCGATTTTATTGTTCAATCAGACCATAGTGGTACTCCAGCCAACGCAGAGTTCAAGAACTAGAACTTCACCATCAGTAGCTATTTATGGTAATATCCAGAACACTTTGTTTGAGAATGGTAATTTTCAGAGGTCTGGGTTTGTTTCTTTGTTTAATGGCATATCAACGTTTGTAGGTTATTTAATGCCAAAGCTATCCTTATAGAAAGACAGTAGTGGTACTATTTAACCCATAGCTAGGAGGATACGTGGGCTCATACCTTTCCCAAGAGTAGTTGTCCGATAGTGAACGTAATAGCGTGACTAGAGTTCGAACTCACTTACTACGATTCCGCAGTTCACCGTTTTAACCATTGACACCATGAGAGCATACCCACCTTTTAGAGAATTTGTTATACAGTGATTTAAAAAAAATTACCAAAATTCGTTCACTGTTTGTTAATTTATATTAGTATTTACAGGTGTTTATTGAGTTCTCTTTGTATTGACCAGTCATAAATAAAATACAGATTGTAGATCACACGTGCCCTATCGTGGTGACTGTATGGCTAACCTAATTTCACGAGTAAAATAATTGTTATCAAAATATGTACCGATTATTTAGAGAAAATAGTTCTCATGAAATTTTTGATTCAATGATAATTTTTCTTTCATGGCATAACAACCTTCATGGGTTATTTAATGCCAAAGTCATCTTTGTAGAAGAACAACAGTGATACTGTATAACCCATAGCTGGGAGGATTAAGGAGTGGGGTCATACCTTTCCCTAGAGTATTAATACAAAAGCGATATAAAAAAAAAGTGTAAGAAAGTTCGAACTCGCTTACTTCTTGGCTGCAGACTTGCACTTTATCCATTACTCTACGGAGACTCCGAGTGCTGTGTTGGGGTGGATAGAAAAATATCTAGTTTTGTCTTCGATACATAGTGTCATAATTTTTTTTTATAAGAGTTAAATGAATTAACAAGTCTAAAAGGGGGGGAAAGACGAATAGGGAAATTATAAATATTTGTTCTTAAACGAGCTTGAGTTGTGCCCCTTGAACATAGAATCAACCAATAAACGCGAAGAAGGAAAATTTTACTAAATGCAAACGACCAGTTTAGAGACGGAAAATTTTACGAATAAGCAGACGGAAAAAAGTTTTGAAGTCTGTTAGATCGGGATAAATATCTTGAAGTAAAGGTCATTTAGCAGAAAAAGAAGAAATTAGTTTTTATTGCTTTTTTCCACCCGAAAACCACAAAAAAATTCTCTGGTGTTTAATGTATATTTATTTTTTGTTGTTCCTTGTATCTTGTCAGCCGTTAAGAATTGACGACTAAAAGTTTCGTTTTTTTTTTCTCGTAGGAAAGAAAATAACATTCTTGGAACATTTTTTTAATTTTGTATATCATTGTTTCTTCTTTCGTTTATCTCGTGTGTTGAAATGAATTATTAGATAAAATAATTATATCGTCTCGTGTTTTATTCTCAGTTGTTCTCAGGTTTTTATACTTGTTTAAACTGAACGTTTTTAAATAATTATGTCTTTCCGATTTATTCTTTATCTTCCTGGATATCCTTTTTACCAAAATAACTATTAGTTGTTGCCTTTTTTTATCACTTGTGCTTCGATGACTCCATGAAAAAATGTTTCTTTGTTTATAATTTGAAGTTTAAGCTGAAACACTTGATTACAACATTTATTCATATTGAATATATTGATTAATCAAGTGTTCATATTTTTTAACATTATTTCACCATGTATTACAGCACATGTGTGTATTAATGACATTGATATCAGTGACTGTATAATATCAAAAAATTTTTTTTTTTATTGAAAAGATACTAAAAAGAAAAAAAAATCAACTTTTCCCTTTTTTTTTAAGCAGATGCATACACGTAAGGTCTTCTGCAGAAAAATGTTTGAACAATAACTTGAATTTTTTAGCTGTGCAGTCGGCCTAATGATGAGTTATGTCCCCTGCGGTCCGTTACTTAAAAAAGGTCGTCCATACTGATTATCACCTGAGTTAATTTGGTGATCATTGAATATGATTTACCTGAGATCTTGCAAAAGGCTACATTAAACGTAAAAATATTTTAAAGCGTCTATGTTTCTCAAGATTGTTTGATAAATAATCATCTCATTTGTGAGTTCAAGTATTTTCATATTTAACGCACGAATATATAGTAAGTAAAGTTGGTGACCTTAGTCGAGGGTGACCCGACTCTGACCACAGAGTAAAATTGAAAGAAAGCGAAAAGAAGGATAGATACATCGACATTGCTAGGGAATTGAAAAAACTGTGGAACGTGAAAGTGACGGTGACACCAATTGTAATTGGTGCTCTTTGTACAATCACCAAATTATTAGAACATAGATTGGTAGACTTGGAAATAAGGGGACCAGTGGAGACGATTCAGACTATAGCATTATTGAGATCGGCTAGAATACTTAGGATAGTCCATGAGACTTGAAGAAACTTGCTGCCACTCAAACTCCAGTGAGAAACCATCGGCTAATGCCTTTGTGAAAAACTCGAAAAGGAGTTATAGATAATAATCATAATAAAGAGGATCAGTGGAGATCATTCAACCTACAGCATTATTAAGATCAGCCTGGGGTGCCTGTGGTGTAATGGTTATCGTCGCAGGAAATGAACACGCTGACACGAGTTCAAATCCTGGACGAGACTGATTGCATTTCACATAGCACTAATACCCTTGGGAAAGGTATGTATCGAATTATTCTCCCTTCAGCTATGGGTAAATAGTAGGGCGGACTAGGTTCTTCAGCTTTGGTGAGGCAACTAGTCTAGGAGAAGGAAAACTCTGAATTCAAACCTGTTAAACTCCGCTTAAAAAATTGACCTTGTGTCATGTCCTGCCCGAGCGGAGGGGTTGGGTAAATATGGATAAATATGGATTACGATCAGCCAGAATATTGAGAAGAGCCTAGGAGTCTAGAGGAACTTGCTGTTACTCACACTCCAGTGATAAATCATCATCTAACGCTGGTGTGAAACGCTCTTTAAAGAGTAAAATAATTATAATTATAATAAACACGAGAATAAAATGAATTTAATTTAATAGAATAAATTAGCGAATCTCAAAATTGATACAATTAAGCCAGTTGAATAGCAACGTAATATACAATAAGCTGCTAAATTTGATGACCACCTTTCTCAGAGGGCCCCACAAATTAGATCACACTTCTAATCATTCACCACACAAGAGCCTATAGTGGGATATCCCCAGTGTAGAAAACACTTGGCCCAGTGATTAATTATACGAGATACTTAGTCAACAGGTTCCACTGACTTCGAATCAACGCTATCCTAACTTAAATCTACATACATTCCATCACTAATGCTGAACACTCATTTTTTTAATATAGCAAACTACATTATTAATATCCCTTTAAGCATATATATATATATATATATATATATATATATATATATATCTGTGTGTGTGTGTGTGTGTGTGTGTGTGTGTGTGTGTGTGTGTGTGTGTGTGTGTGAGTCCTTAAAATTTCGATGAAGATGTATGCATAGATGATCAGCTTATATGATAAAGTGATGATGTCAAGATGATTCGATACCGATTCTCAATACTTTCGTTGATTTTAGCGAAACGCAACATTTTGCAAATGCAACATCATCCACATCTATTAGACCTTGCTGATTTCGACATTTGTATCCAGAACGTAGAATTAATCTCAAGGGTAAGATTTGCGGACGTGTGGTTATATTAAAAGAATAACAAAGGTCTTTGTCGTGAAAATTTCGATGAAGATGTGTACACAAATGATCAGTCTATATGATAAAGTAATGATTTACAACATATGAAAACCGTTGCGCTTTGACCAATGGTTAACTCGCTGAAATCAGTGTGTTCGCTGCAAAAGAAATAGAAATACCGTTTTCTTTAATATTCAGTTCTGTCTTGGTAAATACAACTCATATATACATTTTTAACACACTGTGTATCTATTAAGGCGTCTATCTAGAGCAATGTTTTGAAAATCTGTCTCGTAGATAATTAACTAGTTTATAAGTCCAGGTATTTTATATACTTAATATGTGTATAGATAAAAACGCATATATATGTATACACACACACACACACATATATATATATATATATATATATGTCTGTGCGAGAGAGAAAGAGAGAGAGAGAGAGAGAGAGAGAGAGAGAGCGGCTAATGGTAAAGAAAAGGCTGGTATTAATTTTTCTTTCTGCAGTTATCTGACTTATTTTGTGCTTAGTCAGAAATTATTGGCAAAGTTTAAACAATAATAATAATAATAATAATAATAATAATAATAATAATAATAATAATAAGAAGAAGAAGAAGAAGAAGAAGAAGAAGAAGAAGAAGAAGAAGCAAATTTAAGAGTGAAACGAAATCTCTTCTAATAGCAGCACTAAACAACACCAAAAGAACTAAATATGAGAAAGCGAAAATAGATAACACGCAACATAATAGCAAGTGTAGGTTATGTGGTGATAGAGTCGAAACGATTAATCTCATTATAAGTGAATGAAGCAAACTAGCTCGAAAAGAGTACCAGACTAGACACGACCGGGTGGGAAAGGTAATCCACTGGAAATTGTGCAAGTAATTGAAATCTGACCATATTACTAAATGATATATGCACAACCCAGAATCTTTCCTGAAGAATGAGTCGCATGAAATTCTCTGAGATTTTAAGATACAAATTGATAACCTACTCTCGCCTCGAAAACCATACATAGTGATAATTAACAACAAAAAAAGAGAACCTGCCGAATTGTGGACTTCGCCATCCCGTAGGACCACTGAGTGAAAACCAAAGAAAAAGAAAAGATAAGAACTTGGACCTTGCGGGAGAACTGAAAAAGTTATGGATCATGAAAGTTACGGTGATACCAGTTATTATTGATGCACTTGGAACAGTCCCCGCAAGCTTGGTAAGGGAAATGGAAGAATTTGAAATCGGAGGACGAACCGTGACCATCCAAACTATTACTAAGATTGTGACCATCCAAGATTGGCCAGAATACTAAGAAGAGCACTGAAGACATAAGAAGACTTACTGTTACTCGGACTCCAGTGAAAAACCATCAGCTAACGCAGACGTGAAAAACTTGCAAATAAAAATGAGGATTATAACAGAGTGAACTATGAACGTTTTAAAAGTCTAATAAATAACATCTCACACGAGAAAACATGGACGTGGCTAAGAAAGAAAACCTTAAGAGAGAAACTGAATCCCTCCTAATAGTAGCAGAAAATAAAGCAATAAGCACCAGTCATATCAAAGCAAGAGTAGATAAGACATTAAAAAAAACAGTTAATGTAGGTTATATGATGATAGGGACGAAACTATCTATTACATAATAAGCGAATGCAGCAAATTAGCACGGAAAGAATATATGACTAGACACGACTGGTTGGGCAAGGTGATCCACTGGGAATTATGCAAGAAATTGAAATTTAACCATACGAACAAATGGTATATGCACAACCCAGCTGCTGTCCTAGAGAATGAGACACATATACTCCTATGGGATTTTGACATACAAACAGATCACCTAACCTCGGTCAGAAGACCTAACCTTATAATAATAATCAAAAAAGGGAACATACGAAATTGTGGACTTTGCTGTCCCTGCTGACCACAGGGTATAATTGAAAGAAAGTGAAAAAAAGATGAGTACCTCCACCTTGCAAGAGAATAGAAAAAACTGTGGAAAATGAAAGTGATGTTTTATGCCAATTATAATTGGTACTCTTGGTACTGTCACTGAAGAAAATTATTAAAGGGATTCGAGGACTAGGAAATTAGAGGACGAGTACAGACCATCCAAACTACTACACAGTTGAGATCGACCAGAATACTGAGAAAAGCCCTGGATACTTGAGGAGGTTTGCTGTCTCTCAAATTTCAATTAAAGACCATCTGCTAATGCTGATGTAAAAATCTGCCGAGGAGTAAATAATAATCGAGTGAAAATAAAAAAAAGCGAAAAGGTAGACAAATATTTGGACCTTGCCAGTGAACAAAAAAAAACTGTGGCAAATGAAGGTGACGCTGATAGCATTTCTTGTTGATGCGCTTGGAAAGGTTCCCAAAGGTTTGGAAAGAAAACTGAATGTCTGGAAATCATAGAAAGAATTGAGGCCATCCAGATTATAGCATCGTTGAGCGCGGCCAGAATACCGCGATGAGTCCTGGAACCTGAAGAATCTTGCTGTCACTCGGACTCGAACGCTGGTGTGAAAAACCTACGAAGAGTAAAATAATAATAATAAATTTTGCGATGCAAACGATCACCAAATCCCGGCTAGAAGTGTTAATTAACAAGGAAAAAGTCATCTAGTGGATCACACCGTTCCAGCCGACCACCGAGTTAAAAAAAAAAAAAGCGAAAAGATAGATAAATACTTTGACCTGTGGAATATGACAGGGATACCAAATCTAGTTTATGTGCTTGGAATGGTACCCGAAGGTTTGGGAAGAAGACTGGAAGAATTATCAATCAGAGAAAGAATTAAGAAAATCCAGACCTCAGCCTTGTTAAGATCGACTAGAATTCTTAGAAGAGTCTTGAAAACTTAAAAGACGTCACTGTTCAGTGAAAGATCACTAACTGAATTTGGTGTGAGCAATTCGCAAGGTGTAATATAATAAGCAATGCAAAGGGATATATATATATATATATATATATATATATATATATATATATATATATATATACCTTTGCATTGCTTATTATATCACTACTTGCGAATTTCATGACATTAAATTTTTGTTTTCTAAAGCAGCAGTATCACCCAGACAAATTTATGGCATGTACCAACTCTGGTGAAGACATTATTTATAACGAACATGGCATACAGAAGAGGACTTCAGGTTTTTTCGGAGATGTCAGATATCCACGAAAATCTCTTACAATTAATGAGTATATCGAATAAGTATTTACTTTGATTATTTTCCAGGCTAATCTGCTTTTAAAATGGGTTTGTTTTTTAAGCGGGTGACCGATTTGATGAATTCACTCTTATTGGATTGTGTATACAGTGCACTAAGTGCATATATTGAGAGAGGGCATCATCTTCTTCTCATAACGATCACCAAGAAAGAGGGTAGGAGCTGTGAGACGACCACCCGTTTACAGATAGGTCAGTAATATATAGAAGGTCGGAGACAAACAATACCTAAAAACTATTCAGAATTGAATATATTGTAATTTAAAACATATCTAATAACAAATATGACAATTTCAAAAACTTTCACTGAAATCGAATCAAAAATCGCAGAGCCTTATCTGTTGTAGTTTGTGATGAATTACACATGTGCAGCGTTAATAAATTATGCGAATTAAACGAAAAAAATACATATCTTTATAAAATGAATTTTAAATGTAAATCGAATCAAAAATCGCAGAGCCTTATCTGTTGTAGTTTGTGATGAATTACACATGTGCAGCGTTAATAAATTATGCGAATTAAACGAAAAAATACATATCTTTATAAAATGAATTTTAAATGTAAATCGAATCAAAAATCGCAGAGCCTTTGCTGTACGGACAGACAGTAAATAATAAAACAGCTTTTACCCATGACAAAATTCATAGATATGTTGAAATTTCATTTTTGTTTTCCTTGTTCATATATAGCCAGACGATTTGTGAATCAGTTGGGTTCTCGTTGTAATAGTTCTGCCTGACGAATCCTGTCAGAAACCTAGCGACAGGATTTCCCACATCTTTTCTAAATGAAGCGACATGTAAACAACTTTGTTAAGAACCTACATTCTTTCCAGGTTGTAAATACAGTCGTGTCAAATCCCTGTAAGCATTTCACAAACGTATTTCTTCTTTTTCCTATTGATCGCAAAAATCCTCCTTTTATTGTGATGTTATTTCTGAGCTTGCAGTTAATTTCATCGATTGAAAACAATTTATTTTGCTCCTAAGACCGAAAACTTTGCCCAAGGGAGTCTGCTTCTGGAGATTTTTTACGACGATAAACATAGAACAACTAAATTTCGAGCTGTTGCCAAGCTCCATCAGTAAATAACTTTCCTTTGGTATATATACATCCACCCACACATGCACAAACATATACATATATATATATGTGTATGTATGTGTGTGTTTTTGTATTTTTGTGTGTGCGTGGACGTACATGTGAGTGTAAACATATATATATATATATAGAGAGAGAGAGAGAGTGAGAAAGAGACAGATATACACCCACATAGATAAATAGATAGGTAAATACAAAACACTCACACACACACACACACATATATATATATATACATATATATATATTTCAAAATAGAATAGAGGTTAGATATCTATCATATTTTTTTCCGATATGGACTTGAATAATCTGATCATCTTTAGAAAGATTATTAGATATCACTGAAGAATATTGGTTTATCAACCACAGTAAATGGCCCATCAGCTGTACACAGACTGCATCCCTGAAAAGGAGAAAGACCCCACTTCAACGAGTTTCCTGGATATAACAATCATAATCTGATGGTGAGGGTCTTGTAATGCTAGAGTTTTAAGGAATACGGAATACCCCTTTATTGTCATCGCTCCCGGGTTCACTCTGACCCAAAGTGGTAACACCTGAAAGGTTCCTACCTATGGGTCAAGTAGAACTGTTTTATATTCAAACTGAGTGCAAATAAATCATTTATGCTCAATTGAATTATTACAAATAGAACTGCTCTATCAATTAACTATGTGTAAATTAATGACTGAATCCTACTTGAACTGTTGGTGATTCATAGCAATATTTGGAGCTATTTAACTTTATCGATTTATTCTAAATTGAATTATTATAAAAAGAATTGTTTGATCATTTAATAATGTTTATCTGCGAAATATGTTTACAAATCATATATCTAATATATAAGTAAATAAGATTTGGCATTAAATAACCTATAATGGTTGATATGCCATAAAACCAAGCCAAACTTAACAACAGTAAAATTTAACTCTTTAAAATAAGATAACATCGAAACAATCAGATTGTCACAAATTAATATATAGAATTAATTATTTTACGTATTCAGGGTTTCTGTTTCAGTGAGGTGTGTTTTATGAATGTGTGTGTTTCTCTCTCTCTCTCTCTCTCTCTCTCTCTCTCTCTCTCTCTCTCTCTCTCTCCACTCTCTCTCTCTCTCTGTATGGGCGCGTGTGTCTGTGGGTGTGTCGGTGTGTGTATATCTGTTTGTGTGTTTCTGAGATTGTGCGTGATGTTGTATGAGTTGTCAATGCGTATGTGTATTTCGATCTCTGAGTGTTTCTGTGTGCGTGTGTCTGTGTATGTTTCTGTCTGTCTGTGTGTGTTTCTCTGCGTGTGTGTGTGTGTGTATGTGTGTGTGTGTGTGTGTGTGTGTGTGTGTGTGTGTGTGTGTGTGTGTGTGAAAGGCACACAGGAAAACTTTCATGTAACATTGCGTAACAACGATAGGACAGAAAATATGTGAGGTGGTTGGAATTATATCATATATAACATTATAGTATATATTATCAATTTCAGCTTTAATTTTTTTTTTTAAACAAACACAGATATAAATTGTTTAAACGGATACGTGATCCTAAAAGAACTGCAATCGACCAAAAATAGACAGAAGATGAAAAGTGATTGGAATTTTTTTTAATTGATTTAAAATTAACATCGAAGCTAACATGAAAGAAATAGATTACAGAAATATAACATCCAACAGTGAAACAATAATTTATAATCAATTTAAGAACGAAATCAACAAATCATGTTAGATTTGTCATGAAGGTGTGATGATCTAAATTTATAAGTTTGAGCTTAACAAACTTTAGAAAAAAAAGATACTATATGTAATTTCTCGGGGAAACTGCAACAGAAATCCTTTCGGTTATTATAAATTAAATTTCGCAATAACAGCGATGATTTAAATGATGACGTGTGCGCAAGTCTTTATTTGTATTTTAAAATTAGAAAAAATTAAATATTCTGTCTTAATATGTTTTGATTAGACCTCGTAGATTGTAATAGTCATAGTGGTGTCGTAATAAGCTTAATAGAAATCTATTTTCATATATCGTCATAGAGTTTCGCTAAACTTATTTTCTCCTCCGATAGTATGCAAGTTGTTATATATATATATATATATATATATATGTGTGTGTGTGTGTGTGTGTGTGTGTGTGTGTGTGTGTGTGTGTGTGTGTGTGTGTGTGTGAATCAAACAGACTTATAAAAGTAGTGTATTTGAATTTCATGTATAATAGACTTTCTTAAAATTTGCATCGAACAAAAAATATGCACTTAAATGAAGATGCTTTTTGAAAGTCATTTAACTTGTAAAAGTTTGCTGTTAAAACATATATATATCTTTAAGTATGTTTTGGGTAAAAAAAGAAAAGTATATATTCTCGATTTTTTTACACACACGAAAATGTTTCTATGTTTTAAAGAACTTCCTGATTTGAATATATATAAATATATATGATAGATGGATGTAAATGTAAGTATTTATCATCAAGTCGGGATGAGCGCACGGAGTTGTCCAAGTCTCTCTCTCTCTCTCTCTCTCTCTCTCTCTCTCTCTCTCTCTCTCTCTCTCTCTCCATCCATTCCTATCATTCAACGTTCCAGGCAAATCCTCTACGCTTTCTCCTGTGTTCGCACAGAGCTGATGAATGTAAATCTTTTCTGATTGGCCAACACTGGCATCTCAATGTGTAGGAGTTCATGAGAGATTGTCTCTTATGAGTTCATCCTTATTTCCTCAATAATGATATATTATTGCGTATGGAACGTATTAAACGGTGTATGAGTCGAATGATAAATTTGAAGTGTTACATATGTTGTAGTTTGTGATGAATTACGCATATGCAGCGTCAATAAATTATGCGAATTAAAGGCAAAAAATAGATATATTTATGAAATGAATTTTAGATGTAAATTTAAATAACATATACGCATTAAAAGGACGGTGTGTGTTTATATGTGATATTGGTTCAGTGTCGTGTATACATATTGAATAATAATTTGGTTTAGCAAAATGAATGATGCATGTATTTTAATTCTATTTTGAATTATATCTATATTTGGTTTAGTTTGGTTTGGTTTGGTTTGGTGATTAAATAATCTGATGGTGAGGTTACAGTATTGCTGGAGCTTTAGGGAATGCGGAGTACCCCTTCATTGCCATCGCTCCCAGGTTCACTCTGACACAGATTGGTAACACCTGATAGGGTCCTGTCTATGGGTAAAATAAATCTAAACTCTCTATTTTGGCAAAACTGAATTGTTCGGAATTGAACTGTCATGACATTTAAACTGCGTTCTTAAGCTAAACTGAATTGTTTGAAACGGAACTGTTTTTGCATGCTAAACTGAATTTGTTTAATATTGACCCTCGACCGAGTCGTCAATCAAGAGATGCACCTGTGTAAATAAGCGGAAGAACAGCGGAAGCAGGTGTACGTGAGACAATGATATAACCAGGTGCCCGGGACGGTTCGAGTCAGTTGGGGACAAGATGCCAAAGTGAGAGCCAGTAGCAGGACATAGGGCTTTGGGCTCTCAGTGACCCACGGTTGAGCAGCCCAAGCCAACATGAGGAAGAAGTGCTGCTATGGTCAGAAGAACTTGGGTCAATATTGCAGTCCGTCCTTGTCTCCACTCACCTCTCACACGCAAGAAACATCACCCTTTCAAGAATAAAGTGTGAGAGAGATATTTCATAAAGAAGTGTATTCGTTCGTTCATTGAAGTTCGTCATTTTGGTTGATTATGTTCCGCATATATTTGTACATGTATTATACTATACAACAAATTATTTGAAATGGAACTGTTTTTAACATTCAAAATGTACTCACGCTAAAATGAATAGTTTGAAATAGAACTGTTTGACATTTACCTGTTTGTAAACAAAATCTATACTTATACTAAACGGAATTGTTTGAATTAAAATTGTTTGACAAAACTGAATAGCTTGAAATAGAAAAGTTTTGACAATTAAACTGTGCATCTATGCTAAACTGAATTGTTTGTAAAAGAAATGCTTGTATAAGAATGGATTTGGCATTAAATAACCAACGAAGGTTGATATGCCATAAAACCCAAACACACACACAAACAAACAAACAAACCAAAATGTATCATGAGTGAAGATACATTATGTCTATGTATAGGTTATTCATATTCACGTTATGTAAATGTTTTCTCATCTACTTGAAATATCAGTGCAACGAACTAAATTACTAAACATTTTTAATATTCAAACTAATGGTTATTAAAATGTTTCTAGTCATTCAAGTCATGATGAAGTGGCAAATAGCGTTGAAAAAAATTATTTTTGTCGACAATTCTCCTTCAAAGGACACAACGTTTCAATTTATCATTATACGGTGATCCAGTTTCCTACTAATTTTCAGGATATTATTCGATGGCTGGTTTTTATTTACATATTCTGATTTCCCATACATCAAGCCGTATCTTGTTAGATACTGTTACTATATATATATATATATATATATATGTATATGTATATGCATAATTACGTTGGAAACATACGGCAATTTCCTGAATGCATTTCATCCCACAGTCAAACGACTCATACGGAGACTTGAACAGAACAGAGACAGAATAGGCTAACACAGTGTCTTTCTAATTTAATCAAATGTTTAAAAGAGAAAATGCTGCCTATATATAATCATATATATATGTGTGTGTGTGTGCGCGCGCGCGTATGTGAAATCGCTCGATTTGCATACTAAAAAAGTGTTAATTTTTCTGCAAAAACCGGCTTGAGAAGCTGTAATTTTTGTAATCGTATTTTTTGCATTTATTGATCAGTCAGCGTTTATGCACCAGTTTGAAAATGTCTTCGAGATTCGCTGACAAAAATATTTGACTTGCTGCGGAAATTATTTTAGATCCAAACTCAAAATAATTTCAGAAATGTTTTCCCTCCTAGATTATCAAAAAATACATTTTTCAACAATTAGAATTATAGATAAATCATCCACCTTTTTTTAAAATCTAATTTCGAGCTTACCTCATCTTAAAAATAGCGATAAAATAAAAGCATCTTCAGTAGCTTTTACGAATTTATTTTGTAACCTACATAAACTTTAGATTTATTTCTTTTGAATGAAAACCTTAACAAGCTTATCCTTTAGATCCCTTCAATTTCAATATCGCTTAATTGTCATAAATTGAACGAATATGTTTTGTGAATATAGATTTATTTGTACTGCTATAACAGTTCTCACCTAGGGCTGCATACTTCATCATCAGCAGCAGCAGCAGCATGTCGTACGGCTAGCACGGATATCCCTGACCCTCTCTTGCCACTTCTCCCTATTGTTCATCGCCGCCGGCAAGTCTTCAGGGCTATATCTCGTGTCCTCACATAGCTGCTGTATGTATTTTCGAGTTGGTCACCCTGCTTTTGCTCAGCCATATGAGGGGGTCCATAGGAGTACATCACTTATGAGCTCGTCCCTGCTTCTCCAGCAGTTTCCTGCTTGTCTGGTTCGTCTAACTTGGATAGTTTTCGTGGTGAGAGGGAGGCGGCCGTATAGTCGGTGACTTGTGGGGTGTTGCCGCCAGTACTTGTTCAATATTACTCGCAACATCCTTATTAATGCATAAATATGCTTTCTCTCGTACCTACTGACATACTCGAAGATCTTTTACACACACTAAATATACAACTACTGTTAGACAATTGCAAACTGCTACATTTCACGTATGGACTTTTTCTTTCTTTAATTTTACGCTCTGACTAATATCAACTTTTCTTACAAGAAAAGACATTGTAACTTCTGTTTATCAACAAATATTTCACTCAATTAAAAGAAATAAAATAATCAATTTGTTGGTCGGTGTTTCATTCAATCATTTGTACACTTATCCGAAATTGTGGGTTTAAATGACAAAGGCAGCACTTCTAGGGGAAGCTTAAGTCAAGATAAGGGTACGAAGCTCAAGCATCAAACATCTGCTGAATTGTCAGTATTCTTTGTGAGGAAAAGTCTAAGACAGTCTGATATAAAACCTGCCGTTCGTATAGTCACCAGTTATCTTGCTATGCTTATCTCTAGGCTGTAGCTATATAGATAAGTGGCCAAAGTGACATACAAACACACATCACTATAATACAATGACGTAATATTTTATCTTATATTAGGCATCGGGTATATTTTTACAAGTTGGATTAATTGTTAGTAGGATTCTGAGCTGTTATTTTGGTGACAAACCCAGTTATCATCAGTCAAGATGTAGCAGTCATTATATATATATATATATATATATATATATATATATATATATATATGTATGTAGATATAATACCTTTTAGGTATTCTAGCTTGGTTCTACTGAGTGAATTGAGCACTTTTACGTATTAGCTTGGATAACTCTGTCGGTGTTTTCTTTTTTGGCTAGACTTTGCGGTGATGGTTGATTATTCTCAAGTATTACGGATATTTTTAGTCTTTTCTTTTTTATTGATTTTTTGCCTGAATATCAGTTTGAGAAATATATTTTTTACAAATTGCATCATCTGTTTTTATCACATCACCAGAGCTATGAAAATATGCATAAAAAATTTGTATATATATAAATATATGTGTGTGTGGGTGTACGAGTGACAATCTAAAGTACTGAGATTGAAGCTTTGAATTATTTTGTGCTAATATAAATTAAGACGAATACACAACTAAACAATTTATATCCAAATTATGTTTAAAGCTTCTAGATACAACCATCACGGCTTTTTTTGAATTTGAAGGAAAGTTGTGAAGCCATTTCATACTTTTTGAACAAGAGTTTTCAGCATAACTTTGAATTATACAAGTGCTACACACTCCATTCTCACCAGATCTAGATTAGTGCGATTTTTTTTCTATTTATGAGGCTGAAAATTCATGTGAAGGTTAAGATTTGATGGGGTTGAGAGACATTTAAAACAGAAAAGAACAAATGAAGCAGCTCCACACTCGATCAAAAGAGAAGATTTATTGATGTTTCTGCCGACGGAAAATTCTTTGTCGTAAGAGTATTGAATGACTAGAAGAGAATTTTGAAGAAAAACGAACGTTTTCTTCGTTATTTATTTCTGCGTACATGAATAAATCTTCAGTCTCGATACTTTTCAAACACACTTCGCATATATAAAAACTGGTGTACTCATACTGTTAAAAATATTTTTTAGTAAATTGGGCTTTTTAAACTTGGTATGGTGACAGATCTTGGAGAAAGAAAACTTTGAATTTAATACCAGTTCTGCTCCACTTAAAAAAATTGACCTTGTGTCACATTCTGTTCTTGGTGGATGGTTTGGGTAAATACATACAAAATAGAAAAAACCTTACTTGACAAGTGTGGGTAATATACCCGTATGGTTTTATTGTTCCTTGGCAGAGTCAGAGAAGCCTTTACTGTTCGAAAAACAGAGGCAAGAAGAGATTGAGAATGGATTTCTGTGACTGTCATGTGATACACTTGATTTTTGTGATCTAGAATTTCGTTATTTATTTCTGCGTACATGAATACATCTTCAGTCTCGATACTTTTCAAACTCACTTCGTATGGATAAATACTTGTGTACCCATACCGTTAAAAATAGCTATTTTTATTAAATTGCCATATCATTAATTATATATGATTATTAGGTTTTAACACGCGATTTTTAAAAAGATATGTTTTTACTTATATCAAAGTTTATATCATTTTATGATTTTCGTTTTGCAACTATTTCAGTATCCTTTCTATTATGAATGTTTTATATTTTTTTATTATATAATTAATTTGTGGTATTAGACACAAAATACATATATAGATAAATATGTTAGTTCCTTATATATATATATATATATATATATATATATATATATATATATATAAGTAAAAGTAAAGTTGACGATCGAAGTCGAGGGCGACCAGAAGGCTCCCTTTTTAATAGCTACAACACCGAGGTGTAGGAGAGAGCTCTACTCGTTTCCCTGGATTTCTCCACTTTACCCTTGATACGTACCTTATATTGCTGGGTGTTAAGCAAGGAGGTATCAAGTACCATTTTTAAGATCTTTGGTATGACGTGACATGGGATTGAACCCAGGTCTCCCGGAACACTCTACCTACTAGGCCAATATATATATATATATATATATATATATATATCAAGTTAATACATAATACATAAAACAAACACATAATTAATTAATTTTTTATGCCGGTGAAAAGGTTCTCAACTGACTATTGAAGTCGTAAAACACTGAGTCGTAAGTCCGATTTATCTCTTACTATATTTTGATATGGTAGCATATATATATATATATATATATATATATATAATACTTAAACATGAAGCTACGCTAACACAGATACATACATACATACATACATACATACATACAAATACATAACTCATTGATTATTTAGTACAGGGCTTACAGAGGGAGAAAATAACTAATTTTAATTTCCTAAGAATCATTTTGATCGATTTACTTCTTGCCTTGCACTGAATCAAAAAGTCTGATTAATATTTCCCAGTCGAGTCTGCTTCAATTCAATCGAATGTGAAAGATTGGCTCAGCACGGAATAGGGCGAAAAAAAGATATTCATAGAAAATTCATTGGTCGATATTTTTGACCAATAGAAATCAATGGGCTTTAGAGTTCGATATGCAATCGAATATATTAATGACGTTGATTAAATGAAAATCCCATAAGAGCGCTTGCACCGATCATAATTTAGCGCGTGTAAAAGTCGATACGTGTGTGTAAAATAAAAAAAAAGAGGTTGTGCTTTATGTCATCGACTCGATCAAGAAGGGAATGACTTAGAGTTGAAGCAAAACACATCATTTCAAAAGAGGATTTTTAGTGGTGCTTAGACTAATAGGAAATTCGCTGGAGTTAGCAAGCTGAATGCGAAGGGAATTATTTTAATGAAAGGTTTCGATACCTTTTAAATTCACTTATTATACGTACATACAAACATATATATATATATAAAAGAAAAATGAAGACTTATTTTCATTCTATTATATATATATATATATATATATATATATATATATATATATATATATATATTAGAATAAAAATATATCTTCTCTTTTCTTTTCTCGTTTCCTCTTTTACTCACTAACTCACTACACACAGATAGATAGATAGATTTACCAAACACTCCACATGAGCAGGATATGATATAAGGTCAATTTTAAACGGGGTTTAACAAGTTCGAATTCAGAGTTTCCCTTTTTCTAAACCGGTTGCTATACTGAGTTTTAAAAGCCTTAAGTGCCCTACTATTTATTCATAACTGGGAGAGAATATTTGGATTTATACTTCAACTGAAGCTATGTGAAATACAAACAGTCTTGTCCAGAATTTGAATTCAGTTCGCCTTCTCCATTACCTATTGGTAACCATTTCACCATAAGTTTCGATATATGGTTTTAATTTTTGTTTAATCATAATCATAACTTCATGCTGATAGCAAAGAGTCATTTCACTCTCTTTCACCATCCGTTCTTGTCGGCCATCGCCCACGGTAAATCCAGTGACTGCACAGAGCTGATGTATGTAGATCTTCGCTGGTCGGCAAACAAATAATGCGTCCGTGTGTAGATGTCCATAAGGGAACGGCGCTTATGAGTTCGTCCTTATTTGTCCAGTATTGTCCAACTTGTATTTTTCGTCTAACTTGGATGGTTGGTGAGATAGGAACCAAATGACCGTTCATTATTTTTAGGCATGCTGTTTCCAGGATTTGTTCCAAACAACACATTTCATTCTTGTGTAGTTCCCTTCTAGCTATTTCTGCGTGTGTTTCGTTAGAGTCTTGGTAGTGAACCCATACAGTAGTACCGATACGGCTACATCTTGAAAGAAATTACACAAAAGACGAGGAGTCATCTTTCATCTTCTGTGTAATACTGAACATATATATATATATATATATATATATATATATATATATATATATCCTATCCGGTAAGAATCCTCTTATCCTCTCAGCTAAGGGTTGTAAGCTTTTTGCTTAGATGTGGCACAAGGCCGTATGAATGGCGCACCCAATGAGACTGGAACTCACTCGTGAAGGCTTGCTAGTCTAGCTTCCTAACTATTACACCACCCTTCCCAACTAAGAGTTAAATAGAAGCCTTACTTTCCTCCAAAAGGAATGGATTTGGCATTAAATAACCCATGAAGATTGATATACCATTAAACAAAATAATCGAGACTGATAGCTCCACTAGTATACATGGTGATTTTTTAAAATTTATTTGGAATCTCTCACAAATGATTAAAAATGTTTATATTTCTCTGGGAATATCTTTGTTATAAAAACAGAAATGATAATAAGCAGACTGCCTTGGGAAGATTCCAACGTATTGATAGGAATGTTGAACTGGAATGGTGAACTTTAATAATCATAATCAAATAATGGAAATCCCATAGCAATTTTAACATTTTGTTGTATCGTGGTAAGGAAAAGATACACAGTGAAATAGAGTTAATTATTTATTAACTCAAGTGATACAGTCCGACTAGTATTATAAGTCTCGCGCTGTTGGTGTTACGTCTGAAGTTGGTCTTAAAACTGACCGACGTCCTTTCAGAGCCGTCTCTCTGCTTCTCTTTCTGCTTCTGCTTCCCCGTGCTTAAGAGACACGGCGTCTTTTATACTTTCGCGATACCGGAAGTCACGTGGTACGAGCCACTATAAAACACATTTATAAATACTCTATATATTAAAGTTAGTTATCTGAAATGGTAGATAAAGTACAGTGAAGAGAAATAAGACAGATTTGATTTTTTGAAAAACAGTAAAAGTAGATCGACTGTGAAGATCAATATTTCATAGAAATCAAAGACCAGAACAAAAGTGTTAAATATTTTCACCTTTCGCTGAGAAAAAGTTGGTCATGATTTTCATCTATATGACATAATTATTGCTTTTTCTACAAATTTCTTAAACTATCAACATGTGTGTCCGAGATTTAGATTTGTGAAACGTATCTAGTAAGAATACAGCGAGATTTTAAACATATCGGATGCATAATACACTTGAGGACTGTTGATGAATGTATCAGTTGATTCGTTATAACAGAAACAACGCACATGAGGATTCTAATATGAATAAATATTGAACGAAAGAAAAAGCAACAATGAATTTTTAATAAACCAGAAACGTCCTCCATAGTCGAACCGAAAACGTAAATAGAAATTCTGTATAAATGTCGTACAAAATATTGACTTGGTGCGTTCAAGGAGTGGAGATTGAAGGTGTATTTACCAAGACATAAATTAAGATGGAATGAATCTTTAGTTTTATTCAAAATCATACCCTTGGTGTTCAACAAATTTATTCTCGTGAGTTTTCTATCTATCGAAGCACCTCTGAAGATATATCTCTTTGGATATCGTCTGAAACTACTTAATTTCTTCCACGTCTACAAATCTTACCCTTGAGATGAATTTCCAATTTAGCAGGCAAGAAAGAAAAGGTTGCACAGATTTGAGTCTTGTCAGCATGAAAGAAACTACACTTATCTAATTCTGTGTTTCTATTGTTCAAAAAGTATAAAGACTGACCATATAACTTTATTTCAAATTGGCTCTGACTGATCGAGATATCTGGACATCGTCATTGTATTATAGATATTTACCATAGATATTATTGTAGCTGTTTGTTTGGTTAGTTTAGTTTGGTGTGGTTTTGTGTGGTTTTGTTTTATGGCACATCATCTAGTGGAGGTTATTTAATGCCAGATTCATTTTTATACATATAAACAGTTCTATTTCAAACAATTCAGTTTAACATAAGTACGCAGTTTAAATGTCAAAAACAGTTCTATTTCATACAATTCAGTTTAGTATCAGTACACAGTTTAATTCTATTTGACCTATAAATAGGACCCTATTAGGTGCTACCATTCCGGGTCAGAGTGGATCTGGGAGCAATGGCAAAAGGGGGTACTCTGCTTTCCCCAAAGCTCTAACATTACTGGAGCCTCACCATCAGATTATTTAATGTCATATCCAGTACACTTATTGGGAGGTGGTCTTAACCCTCTGCAGAGAAGCAGTCAGTGTATTCTACTGCCCCAGCCAACTGCGTAATTTATTTGGCTAGTTGGTTAGTTGTGTTTTATGGTATATCAGACTTTGTGGGTTATTTAATGCTAAATTTATGATTATATAAATATGTTAGATATATATGATTTGTAAATGAATAGTTTGTAGGTATCATTATTTTTAGATGAACCAGAGTCCATTTGTTTGCTCACCGTTTAATGACTTCAAGTATTGCAATCTAACATTAATGATTCTATTAACTCACAGTTAAATGGTTTCAAGTATAGTAAATGATTAAAAAGTTCTATTTGACCCATAGATGAGATCCGAACATGTATTAGCACTCCAGGCTAGAGTGGACCTGAGAGTAATAGTAATGAAGAGGTGCTTCACATTTCCCAAAACTCCCATACTGAATCCCCACCACAAGCTGGTTAAATGTTATATCCAGGACACTCGTCAGGTAAGGGTCTTACCCTTCTACAGAAATGCAGTCGGCGTATTTGCAAGCTCAAACTGACTAGGCTGTTATAGATATTGTTTAACTGTGCAAATATCATCTTTTGGATATTAAAACTCCCGATACCTTTTGTATTTATAATAGGAATGAATTCATTAATACTTTATCTTGATATTTGTTTATCAATTCTATCTCTCACTGCTCCCATAATCTGGTTTAGTCGTAGGGAGCACTTCTCATCTCATGTGTTTTGGGAAGTATTAACCTAGCAGAGCATATCCTTCTCCTGGTTTAGAACTGATTTGAAATCATTCTCCTTCTTCCAGAACATTTGCCTTACCATGCCTGTCTTTTTATTTACCCATAGCTGGAGGGAGACAATTTGGGTTCACACATTTCCTAAGGATATGAAGGATATAAAAACCAGACTCGTCTAAGACTTAAACTCGTGTCACAGATTCCATTTCTTAGAATGATAATGGTAACAACTCGACAGTTTCTGATTGTCTTTAATTGGAATCATTTTGAGATGAGGCTTCTTAATCTGAGAATTAATTTTCATTTATTGCGGACTTTTTTTCCCTCATCTTGGTAGTTTTTTGTGTTGTTTCTTCTTTCACTACGTTTCGGTCAAATTTCACCTCTGGCCTTCTTCAGGTGATTTTTACCGTGACCTCGGATAGGAATGATGAGTAAGAAACAACACAAAAACTACCAAGATGAGGACAAATAGTCCACAATAAATAAAAATTAATTCTCAGATTAAGAAGCCTCATCTCAAAATGATTCCAATTAAAGACTATTACAAAAATTCGGTACGGACCCGACTACGGAAGACCAGATAAGGATTTATAAGACCAAAAGAATCCATCCTTGATCGCCCTTCGGGGCGGATAGAGGCGTTTAGTCTCTATGGTTCCAGGTGAGCATTGTCAGAAGATAGCGGTTTCAAATTCTACCCAAGCCGGCCAGAGGTTTACTTGGTCTAAAACGTGGTGCGATAGACAACAACTATGGAAGGCAGTAATTACTGGGGATACGGTTACAAGACTCATCATTCCTATCCGAGGTCGCGGTAAAAATCACATGAAGAAGGCCAGAGGTGAAATTTGGCCGAAACGTAGTGAAAGAAGAAACAACACAAAAAACTACCAAGATGAGGACAAAAAGTCCGCAATAAATAAAAATTAATTCTCGAGAGTTTCTGTTCATCCTATATAGTCTAACAAGCAAAACATATCTCTTTATGAAGCTTAAGTCGGTTTTTACTGTTTTAAGAGGATACTTAATCAGGATATATGCGGTTCAAGAAAATGATCACCTAAATTTAAAAGTTCCGTCGCACAGGTGCTTATAGTGTTTAGTAGTCGGAAGGTATATCTCTGTGCAATAACAGCAGCCATACCGTTTTAGTTTTCATCATTGTGTGAAATGGTGATCATCGTGCGTTTGTGATTGGGATTCCTTTTACTGCATGATGACATCCCATGGCTGGCTCTTCCACCAGTTCAATCCCCTAGTGATTACTTCATTTGGGGATATTTGAAGGATCAAGTCTTTAAACGTTGACAGTAGACAATTGACAAACTGAAAGATTTTATTTTCTATGAACTTGTCGCAATACCAAAACAAGGGAATAGGCGAAATTTACAAAACAAAACGGTTGAAATTTCAGTAGCGTATAGCTCATGGTAAGCAGTAGATTAGTTGGTTGGTTGGTTGGTTGGTTGGTATTCTATGGTATATCAACCCTTGTTGGCTATTTAATGCCAAATCCTATTTATATATATATGATTTGTAATCGAATATTTAGTAAGTAACTTTATTTTAAACGAGTTATTAGAACTCATTTGTTTCCACGCAATTAAATGGTTTCAAGTATTCCGATCTAACACTGATAACTCAATTTAATATTAATTCTTTGTTTCTTCACTATTAAATGGTTTTATATATTCCTATCAAACATTAGTAATTTTACTTAATATCAATCTTTTGTTTGCACATAATTAAATGGTTTCAAGTATTGTGATTTAATATTAGTAATTTTATTTATCAAGTATCATAATGTAATGTAGATAATTTGCACAATAACTAGTAATAATAATTCTTACGAAATGACTGAATAGTGCTATTTGACCCATAGATGGGACTATAAGAGATACTGTCATTCTGGGTCAGTCAACCCGGAAGTAATAGCAATGAAGAAGTACTCTGATTCCCTAAACTCCTCTTCGACTGAAGCGTCATCATCAGATTCAGTTTAGTGCTATATCCAGGACCCATGTTTAGGGGTGAGGGTCTTAGCCATCTGCAGAAGTACATTCGATGTATTCTACAGTGCCAGCCCACAGCGCTAGGCAAACATTTGGTCGATGTAATAATCTATAAAAGAAATTGATGCCCGTGGTGTAATGGTTATCGTCGTAGGAAATGAACACGGTGACACGAGTTGAAACCCTGGACGAGACTGATTGCATTTCACATAGCACTAATACCCTTGGGAAAGGTATGAATCCAATTATTCTCCCTCCAGCTATGGGTAAATAGTAGGACAGACTAGGTTCTTCAGCCTTGGTGAGGCAACTAGTCTAGGAGAAGGAAAACTCTGAATTAAAACCTGTTAAACTCCGCTTAAAAAATTGACCTCGTGTCATATCCTGAATTTCAAGCTATTCCGCTTAATCAAACAATTCAGTTCAGTACAAATATCCCGTTAGTTCTATTTAGGGCCCTATCAGGTGCAACCATGCCGGGCCAGAGTAGACCAGGGAGCAATAGCAATGAAGGGGTGCTCCGTATTCCCCAAAGCCCCAGCATTACTGGGACCTCACCACCAGACTGTTCAGTCTCATATACAGGACACTCATTGGGGGGGGCTTACCTCTTTGCAGAGGTGCAGTCGATGTATTCTACTGCCCCAGCCGACTGGGCAGTTTCAACTAAATCATTTATATCGTTACTTCTATAATTATACATGAAGCTTAGCTTAGATGTGACACAAGACAAAAAGTATAGGGCATCCAGTGAGTGTCGAACTCACTAACAATGGTCAGCAAATCTGGCTTGCTAACCTCATGAGGTGACCATCGTTACTCGTACTGGTGGTAATATAAACCGCATACCCCAGTACTAACAACCTGTGACGCTTCGAAAGTAAAGCCTTTTTTTAATTTACGAGCGAATGTATCAGTTTGTTTGTTCTACGTATGGAATTAAAATGTGTGCATCGTGGCTAGTTACACAGCGGAGGACTTTTCTAAGTGTTATATTTTGATTCAAATTTATCGGACTGATATCCGCCAACGAAATTGTAAAGCTTCACTGTTTATTATCTATGATAAAGAACAGCCGTTGCGCTCCGAAGACTGTCCATATATAACGCTCTTTTTGCGATACATCGATTGCAAAATCAATAGAATATTCATAACGAAGGCGAGATTCACTCAAATCGATTTGGAAGTCAATGGTAAAACATTTCGATCGTGCATTCATTTGATAATCAAAGTATATTATATCAAGCATACATCATATATTCAAATATCAAATATATAAAATTGCAAATGTTTATATTGAAATTATATATACTGAAATTATATGTATATATTGTGTGTGATATTTTGTTCGGCATTATTTCATTTCGAACTTGTCCTGCGTGTCTAGCCACACTGAAGAGTTCTGATGGAACGAAACAGTCTGTCTGTGGATGACAATATATAAGCTCCCCCATGGGAATTGAGCACTCTGGCGAAGGAATTGTCAGCCGCCGCTCGCATAATGCAAAGCTCTTCGAAAGAATTGAGCACTCTGGTAGCCGATAGGGTATGAAAATGTAAACAAACGGCTGCTGCTGCTGTTGTTGCTAAATAAATACCTTAAAAATTCCCTTAGCCAACGTGGTCCGCTTGTTGGCCGAGAGGTCTGAGACTTAGTCAAACGTAAAGTTGGACGGGTTTCGATCCGGGCGTCCTGCGTGTCTAGCCACACTGAAGAGTTCTGATAGAACAAAACAGTCTGTCTGTGGATGACTATATACATATATATAATATTGTTTTCAACTGCATACCAACTTGTCTTGGGCTATTTTATGACAACAGGTTAGAGAAGCGCTTTCATTGAACGTTCAGATTTACATTTTGTGCAGTTGTTTCTAAAATTCTAATTTATTTATTTATTTTGCACACGGACCAATCGAATACTAATGATTTTTAATCAAATTTATTTGACCCATAGATGTGATTCTAATAGGGAATATTTATACGGATCAAAGTGGACCGGGGAGTAATAGTAGTGAAGGGGTGTACCCACTCAACAGAACTCTAGAGCTGGAGCCTCACAATCAGATGCAGTTTATTGTTGAACAGGGTCCTGCAACGCAACAACGGATACAGTCAGCTTATTCATAAGCATTAGTACTCAAACGTTTGCGAATATATTTACATTCATTTATATCCGTAAATCAATTATTATATTAATTATTTCATACCATTTTCTTCGTAAAATCTTACATATATCAGCTCAGTGCTGACACTGGATTCGATGTAGAGAACCTGCCAAGAGCGATGGTCGATAAGGGTTTGATGATGGTGAAGAAATTAATGATATCAGTAACTATTTACTTGCTATATGCCAAAAGCTACATATACACCTCTTGAAGAGTTTATACTCATATGAGCATAGGTAATGTTGAAATTATTGATAAGTACATGCAAAACCAGACGATAAGATCACTTAAGCCAATGTTCAAAGTAGATTCACAAGTGACGCCTATCCTTTAGCATTTAAAAGCCTTTCAGTCTTTAAATGCACACAACCATAAAATGCACAATCTCTTTCTTCAAGATGAAGACTGTTCAAACAGGTGGGTTTCTCTGTGGTATTCAGCGTATTCATAACTTCCCTTTTTTTCTCTTCCATTTAGATATGCAGACTGAAACCAAAGCAGATCAATGATCACCCAGCAAAGCCTCAACATCCAACTTTTAGAGGTGTAGTTTGAAAGTCGACTTCAATAACGTCACAGACAATCCTCTTGCACGCGTCTGTCCACGCAACACGCCTTCTTTCGACTTATGCCCGTTCCCTCGAGGTCTCTTTTTATAATACCTGACTATCTCATTTGCATGGGGGAGCCGAGAGTCTGCGTTACTTCACGCGAGATAAGCAAATACAAAAGCAACTGTGTGTCGCCATTTTAGCTTTTTCTTTTCCTTGTTAAGTGACTGAAACGTACGAAACGCAGCCACACGCTAGTCCGGTAAGTCATGATTTTTCCCTACAAGAAGCTACTCTGGGTAGTCAGTATGAATGTGGTGGGGTAAAAATGGCATGGCCTATACATGGAAATAATGCCAATATCTCAAAGAAAATCTACACAAAGTACAATTAATTTACATCTAAAGACGTTGGAATTTAATCATTTAAAAATGAATTTTGATTTTGCAATATTTTGGGGAAAAACAAAAATTATTTCCATATGGCGGAAATGATATTTTTAACAAATTCGTCTGAATATGACAGTTGGCTCTGATGATATATAGAATACGGAGATATTTTCATTGAAAATCCAAGTAAGCATTTTCTTCAATATTTGCAATACTGTAGTGTGATTTCTTGATTGATCAGAAAATAAAGAAAACAGAGTCCTCCAATCCCAGTAGTTCATTCAAAAAATATCGATTGTATATATATATATATATATATATATATATATATAGAGAGAGAGAGAGAGTGAGAGAGAGAGAGAGACGCACTTGGTTAATGGTTATCGTTGTAAGAAATGGGAACGGTCGTGTAAGTTCAAATACTGGATGAGGCTGTTTGCATTTTACATAACGCTGATACATCTGAGAAATATACGAATCCAACTATTCTCCCTTGATGGGTATGGGTAAACAGTAGGCCAAACAGGGCTCTTTAATCTTGATATGGCAACCGGTCTAGAGGAAGGAAAACTCTTAATTCAAACCTGTTAAACTCTGTTTAAAAATTGAACTTGTGTCATATCCTGCTTGAACTAATGGGTTGGTAAATGCACAGATACACGTATATATATATATATATATATAGTCTAGACAAGTTCTGTTAAATGCCATGGACTGCCTCATTTTTATGATCTTCAAGTGAAAACGTTCAAGTCAAACTATTATTCGTATTTCTGAATCGAGATGGTGGAGAAAAACCCTATATTAGCCCAAGCGCTTTTGACTACTTGGCTGATCATATTCGGGGGTAGTGTTAAAGTGCTTAGGCTACAATAGGTTTTTTCCCACCATCTCGACCCGGAAATAGGAAGAATAATAAAAGCACTTGAACGTCTTCACTTGAAGATCAGAAAATTGTGGCAGTCCGTGGTATTTAACAGAACTTTTCTAGGTAACAATTTATCGCTTAAATAAGCAATATATATGAATATATATATATATGTGTGTGTGTGTGTGTGTGTGTGTGTGTGTGTGTGTGTGTGTGTGTGTGTGTGAGTACTTCTCGTCCAAATGTAACGTCGATGTTCAAACATTGGTAGAATAAATACTGTATAAAGGTCCCTAACTCACGTGTCACAAAATCTAAAAATAGAAAAGGACCAGCGTGTTTCATGCTTCTAGAAAGAACTGTTCCCCATTTTGCCTCCAAAAGCCAGTGAGTATAAACAGACAAAAGTAAATCCTCAGCACGAGTTGACAGCAACCCTGCAGTTTTTTTTATTCTCAGCGTCGAAACAAAAATATCAGCTCCACGACGATAAATAAGTTTTATGCTCCAAATTATGTCACGACTGATAAGCAAATGAGCATTTAAAAACAATACTAAAACATGTAAGCACACTGTACATTTATAAATACAAATAGCCCGTTGCAAAAAACTTACATATATATATATATATATATATAAGCGTACGTGTATGCATGACTTTGAGTAAGTTTTATATATATATATATATATATATGTGTGTGTGTGTGTGTGTGTGTGTGTTACATTGAACTCTTTACCAGGAAAATTTAAATGTTCACTTTTGAATAGTTTTCTTGTCTTGATGGAATAACTCCCAACTCAGGTTTAACTGGACCAAATAATACTATATATATATATATATATATATATAGCTAAAGAGTGAACACGTTTTATTTAAGTGATTAAAAAAATCTAAGCAAAAGTGATCGATGCTGACCGGCAAATCTTGATAAAAACTAAAAATAACCGAGGTTCACGTTCTTTCTCATTACTTTAGGTTCTATATAACTATGAAAGCTCAAATAATTATACGCAGTCATCGAAAAATAATGTCGCAGGAGAATATATATATATACATATATATATGTGTGTGTGTGTGTGTGTGTGTGTGGATTTATATCATACTTTTCATAATTGTTTGGATAATAGCTGTCATAATTAATCTTTATTAAATTGCTTTATGTCATCATGAATACCTTTCTTTTAAATTTATATTTTCATATTTCTTCTTGTAACAATCCTTTTATGTATTTTTAACAAATTGGATTAGTCAAATCCATCTTGGGTGATTTGCTCAGAAAATGAAAATAACTTTTATTGTCGTGCTGACAATTATGTGGAGTAAAAATATCTGCATTACACCATTTTTTCTAAACAAGTTCAAATTTGTTCAAAGCCAATTCGGCTAGGGTTGTAGAATACTCCAATTGCGCCACTGTAGAAGGGTAACATCCCTCAACCAGTGCCCTGAGTATAACAGTAAACCATGTGATGCTGAGGCTCCAGTTCTGGAGTTTTGAGGAATGTGACGTACCTCTTCATTGATATTACTCCTAGGTGCATTCTAATCCGATGTGGTAGTACCTGTTAGGGCCCTAACTATGGGTCAAATAGAACTGTTTAATTATTTACTATTGTGGAAAACATTTAACGGTGACAAATACAACTATTAAAGCTAGAGAGAATTTTTGAAAACGATTTAACTATGTGCAAATAAATGAGCCCTGGCTTGTGGGGAAATTGTCTCCGAGAAACTATTCATTTAAAAGTAATATATCTTAAATATATATATATATGGATAAATCGGATTTGGTATTAAATAACCAACAAGGGTTTGTATGGTTGGTCGGTTGGATAGATGTAATTCATGGCATATCAAATCTTGTGGATTATTTAATACCAAATCCGCTATATACATATACAGGGTGTCTCAAAATAGACGCAACCCATTAATATGATAACGATTTATTACTAAGACAGCACAATGGTGGTCATTTGGAACATGTCCTGTAAAAAAAGGATTCTTAGAGCAAGAGAAGCAAGACTTGTTCGTCTTACTTGGATGTTTTTTGAGATAGGAGATGAGTGACCGTACATCTGTACACTGAGAGAGAGAGAGGGAAGAGAAAAAAGAAAGAGAGAGAAAGAGATTTTGCTGTAGGCACAAAATTTCAACATGGCGTATAGTATCGGATTCAATTTAAAGATCTTTTTATTTATTTTTTTTTTTTTCGCATGTCTTGTCAGAGAAATGACCGTTAGAAAACCATAAGTTTCTCTTATGGTCATTTCTCCGACGAGATGTAAGCTGAAAAAAGATTTTTTTTTATGATAGATAGATAGAATGAGAGTTTTAGATATATATTGATAAGTAATAGGGCATTCTGCCTGTTTCTTCATATTAGAAATGAACTAAAGGCTCAAAATATAGTCTATTTATTAAATAACTCCCACTTGAGAACCTTATCAAATTGCGCCAATTTTCACGCACATTAAACGCACAAGACACCTACAGATTTTAACACATTATTCCCTGAATCTAAGCTGAACATTAGAACGTAGCGTTATGCCTCGTTTTGGCATCTGGAAAAGGTCTATCCCAAGTCACGGAGAGGCAGAATCAACATAAATGCAGACCTGTGTTAAAAAAAAATAGAAAAATAATAATAATAAAATGACAGAAAAAGGTATGTTATGTTCGGTTCATTTGCTTGAATCAGCGAATTTCTAAAACGAGAATCGAAATGAACAGGACTTGTCTCTGTTGAGCCCAGCTTCGATCTTGTCTCGGATCAGTGCTCTTGGCCTTTACGTCACATTACGTTAGAAATGCAGCAGGGACATTGATGGAAACTTTAGGAATCGGCTCAGTAAAGCTTATCAGCAAATCGTTCATGCGTGATTTAGATTACGGGCGACATGAGAAAGGCGCACGCCATCTGGTAGAGATAAAAAGAATAATTAACGTTAAACGCATGGAATCATGGAGAAAGAGGCAGGAGAATTGATTAGCAGTTGCGCGTGGATTCATATCAAGGATTCTTAGTAGACACATCAGTGTGAGGAAGAGTGCAAAGATATTTCGAAGAGATTATAAAGAATTAGATTTTATGTGACAGGACAAAAAAAAAAACAAAAAACGAAGGAGCTTTGTCGAAGAAAGCGTTCTTTGGCAAAGAAAATGTATGATTTACATTTAATGAAATCTGCTGGATTCAGAAAGTACCGAAGCGGCGGTCTCATGCCTTCCATGCTAAAACTAACAATGTGATTACTATTTGATTGAACTAGATGTAGACCTCAAGCTGTCCTCCTAATCTATGTCTCTATCTTGACTCATAATATCAGGATTTAATATAACACCCCTTCGAAAACGCTTTCGATGTTATCCAACATCGTAGTAAGTGATTTTAAATTCCAGCTGCGCTATTACGTTCACTTTAGGACCAATGCCCTTGCAAATGGTACGAACCCCTTTATGCCCCTATCTGTGGTTTAAATAGTATCACTGTTGTTCTTCAACGAGGATCACTTTATCATTAAACAACCACCGACAACATAGATATGTAATTAAAAAAATAAAGAAACCAAACCTACATCACATGGAAACAACAGGAATTTCTTTTTCATGTTTCGTTGACGTGTATATTTTCTGTAAATAATGCCAACATATAAGTTGTCCACAAATTCAGGTATTTTTAGACATGTTTATATCCTATTTCTGTTTTTAATATAAAGAAAGCTGTTGTATTACTATTTTGTCGCACCTTGTTCGTAAAACAAATAACACACGACTTGTTCGTTGCAAGATACTACACAGTTAATTCTTAACAAGACAGCACACGACAAGTTCGTAGCAAGATATCGCAGAGCTAGTTCGTAGCAAGACAGCACACAGTTCGTTGCAAGACAGCACACGACGAGTTGGTAACAAGGCAGCTTACAGAGTTGTAGCCAGACAGCACACGGCTAATTCGTAGCAAGATGGCACAGTCAAGTTGAAATTAGAAATTTTTCCCCTTTTACTATCGACGCGACTTAGAAAACACTGACGATCCCCCCTGCAAAAGAAGTAAACCCCCTCAAGAAAAGGAGTGTACCTTGGGTATGACACCAAACTGCATCTGCTGGTGAGACTAAGATTCTGGAAATCTTTAGAGAATACATCATCATCATCATATCGCGCTGGTAGCACGGATATCCCTGACCCTCTCTCGCCACTCCTCCCTATCGTTCATCGCCCTAGGTAGGTCTTCAGGACAACATCCTGTATCCTCCCATAGCTGCTGAATGTACGTTCGAGCTGGTCGTCCTGCTTTTGCGCGGCCATGTGTGGGGATCCATAAGAGTACATCTCTTATGAGTTCATCTCTGCTTCTCCAGCAGTGTCCTGCATGTCTGTGAGTTCATCTCTGCTTCTCCAGCAGTGTCCTGCTAAACTGAATTGCTTGAAATGGAACTGTTTTTGACATTGAAACTGTACTTACGCTATACTGAATTTTTTAATATAGAAATGTTATGACATTTAACTGTGTGTAAACAAAATCTATACTTATACTAAACTGAATTGGATGAATTAGAACTGTTTGAATAAACTAAAGAGCTTGAAATAGAAATGATTTGACAATTAATCTGTGTACTCATGATAAACTGAATTCTTTGAAATAGCAGCACATGTAATATTAATTTTCAATGCTCTTTGCTTCGATGTGGCACAAGGCCGAGTGAATTAAACACCCAATGAGACTTGAACTCACTCGTGAATGTTTGCTAGTCTTGCTTGCAAACCATTACACTATCCGAGGTCCCCAGCACTTGAGTTATAGTAATTTACGATGCTATTTGCTTCGGTGTAGCACCAGGCCGAATGAATGGAAGACCCAATGAGAATCGAACTCACTTGTGAAGGTTTGCAAGTCTAGACTGGTAACCATTACAATACGCAATGCGCCCTTGCACGTGTGTTGTACTTATCTTGTTTCCAAGAATCATGACTATATATCTATCTTATTCTTTCATATGCAAATTATATACAACTACTGTCCAATATCACATCAATGAGAAAATACATCATGGAATCTTTCACAAAGAAAATGGTCTCCTAATCAAAATTCCAATAAACCCAAAGACATTATAAATAATAATCTAGAAAATTTCAATACTCCAGATCAGAGATAGGGAACTTTTTCATGTTTAAAGAGGCTGGGTTGAAATTTATTATCTACTAATAAGATCGCAATTTTAATAAGTATACAGCAAATTCTTTTCATGGATTTTCTTTTTTAGATTGATTTTGTCGAAAACACATTAGGTACATTGGGGTCATTTTTTGAAAACCAGCCAGAAAGAACCCGCCAATAATATTTTTCAGGGCCCAGAAACTTTTATTATCTTGTTATTTTTGTCACAACTGTCTCGTTTGAATCCTCTCTGATCGTTAAATGCCCTGTCGGCGGGGTTTAGACCATGTTGTCTGTATCCCCTGCGGATGATTAAAACTTCTCCCTCATAAGAATATGATGTGTTTAGGAAGCGCCCGTGGTGTAATAGTTATCGTCGTAGGAAATGGACACGGCGACACGAGTTCAAATCCTGGACGAGACAGATTGCTTTTCACATAGCACTAATACCCTTGGGAAATGTATTAATCCAGTTATTCTCCCTCCAGCTATGGGTAAATAGTACGGCAGACTGGGTTCTTCAGCCTTGGTGAGGCAACTAGTCTAGGAGAAGGAAAACTCTGAACTCAAACCTGTAAAACTCCGCTTAAAAATTGACCTTGAGTCATATCCTGCCCGAGAGGAGGGGTTGGGTAAATATGATAAAAGTATGATGCGTCACAAGTATGACAATAAGCTGAATCAGGTGTTAAGGCTCCAGGTCTAGAGCTTTAGAGTGTATGTAGCCTCCATTAAATTGCCATTATTCGCAGGTTCATTCTGACCTGCAGTACCTATTAAGGTTCCATCTATGGGTCAAATAGATCTGTTTGCAAATCTATTGTATACTTGATATCATATAAACGTCTACAAAAACAGACAAAACAACGCAAAAAAAATGACAGCCAGGTCAACTGAGGCAGAAGAATACACCGTCTACATCTCTGCTGAGAAGTAAGACTTTCACCCCAAAGAGTATCCTGATATGACACTAAATTAGATCTAATAGTGAGGCTCCTTTTTCTGGAACTTGGTGGAATGTAGAGTACTCTTTCATCGTTATTAGTCCTAGATCAACAATAACCCACACTGATAGTACCTGTTAGGATCCCATCTATGAGTCAAATAGATCTATTTAATCCTTTTCAATACTTGAAACCATTTATCTATGGGCAAATAAATGGCATGTTAAATTGAATTATTAGTATTAACAGTATTAAATAGTATTAACAATACTTGAAACCATTTAACGGTATACAAATATATGTGCTCTGATTCGTTTAAAAAGTATTACAAACAAACTATTCTTTTACAAATCACATATTTAATATATATGTATAAATAGGATTTAGCATTTAATAACCTACAATGGTTGATATAATTTAAAACACAACCAAACAACAAAAATGTTTATATAAACGTAAAATGTGCGCAATTCTCTAACTTCTTGGTACAAAATAATCCCTGATGGTTAGGCATATCGCTAAAATTAATCAATCTTATCGCTAAAGTTAGATAAAGTTGTTAGTTGGTTGTCTTGTTTTACGGTGTATCAAATCTTTTCGGGTCTAACGCCGTATTAAATTTCAAACAATTCAGTTTAGTATAAGTATAGTTTTTTTCTTGCTTACACACAGTTAAATTTCAAAGCAGTTCTATTTCAAACAATTCAGTTTGCTATAAGTACGCAATTTCAATGTCAACAGCTGTTCTATTACTATTTAAAACAATTCAGTTTAACATAAGAACACAGTTTAGTTCTATTTGACCCATAGCTAGGACTCTATCAGGTGCTACCACTCCGGCTAGAGTGGACCTGGGAGCGATGGCAATGAAGGGGTGCTCTGCATTCCCCAAAGCTCCAGAATTACTGGAGTCTCACCATCAGATTGTTTAGATACTCTTTGGGGGAGTTTTACCCTTCTATAGAGATGCTGTTGGTATATTCTACAGCCCCAGTCGACTGGACAAAGGATAAAGTAAGAATAAAGTAAACTCAGATGAAATTTAAAGTTTTTTCTCTTCGTATTTTGGTTTTGTTTGTTTTGCTTTTTTTCGGCTTGGCTGGAGTATTCAAGGCTGGCGTCTAGACCATTTCAGTCAGATAACACTATGGTAATACAAGGCCAAAATCTATGCTCATACTCCTATTCCACAATTTAAATATTCCAAGCTATTTCTTTATCATTTATTATTTCTTACTTTTATGGTGGGGAGTATATTTATCCCAGACATTGCCAATAAAAAACAACAACTGTAATAATAACAAAAAGACGACCGACGAATTTATATTAAAATTTTTTCAATTCAAAATTCAAGTAGGTAAATGCTCTTACTGATCAATCAGGAATATTTTTTTAATTCATCTTTTTTAAGTTCATTTTTTTTAACTTTTTGCAATCGAAAAAGAACCTTCTGTAAAGGAAACCAGAAAAAAATTCCCAAAATAAAATAACTCTGGAAGAGCAGTAACTTTTAAGAAAATGGCAATAGATCTGATTTAACTGAACTATTTAAAGATATTATCTGTCATACTATCTCAGAAGCAAATGAAACAACAGTATTTTGGGTATCCTTTTCGCCGTCCGAACAAGAATCCAGCTATCTTTAGATCAACATGATAGACCACGAGTGCTCATAATAACAAACCTTCTGCAACACCATTTTAATATTTTCATTTTCTTGAATTTTGCAGAGTGAGCAATTGGAAGAGATTTATTCTGGTTAACAAAGTGTAATAAAATGCAATTCAATCTTCTAGTCAGATTGTTTATAAAAAGCTGCTGAATTTCTGATCGATATTACGGTATTCCCATAATGAGAAGTCTCTGAACACCATTGCAGTATACTATTCCTGAGCTGAAATTAAGAATTAGTGTGTCTTCTTTTATCTCCAAGTAAGTAAAGTTGGCGACCTTAGTCGAGGACGACCCGAAGGCTCCCTTTTCAATAGCTACAACACCGAGGTGTAGGAGAGGGCGCTACTCCATTCCCTTGAGTGTTCCACTTTACCCTTGATCCTTGCCTTATAATGCTGAGTGTTAAGCAAGGCGGTATCAAGTACCATTTTTTGGAGTCTTTGGTACGACTCGACCTGGGATTGAACCCCGGCCTCCCAGACTGTTGGCGAACACTCTACTCCAAGTACTTACCATATTTACCAACCCCTCCGCTCGGGCAGGATATGACACAAGGTCAATTTTTAAGCGGAGTTTAACAGGTTTGAATTCACAGTTTTCCTTCTCCTAGATTAGTTGCCACACCAAGGCTGAAGAAATCAGTCTGTCCTACTATTTACCCGTAGCTGGATGGAGAATAATTGAATTAATACCATTCCCAAGGGTATTAGTGCTATGTGAAATGCAATTAGTCTGGTCCAGGATTTGAACTCGTGTCGCCGTGTCCATTTCCATCGACGATAACTATTACACCACGGGCACCTCCATATATCTCCAAGTAAGGTAAGTAGTTGGCGACCGTAGTTGAGGGTGGCCTGAAGGCTCCCTTTTCGATAGTTACGAAACCAAGGTGCAGGGGACGGCGCTACTCCACTCCCTGGTATATCTCCAAGTACTCACGTTTAATAATTCCCAATATCTCTTTTCTTTACTTTGGCTGTTTCTTATCACATGGTTATGTCGTGACAAAACCATGATAAATAAATCAATACATAATTTCCGTAACAGGGAATCCTGGAGTTCAGTGGGTATAGAGTTCCCTCTTCAGTGTTATAACTCGAAGTTCTGACTAGAAGTGGTAATTCATTTTAGACTCCCATCTATAAATCAAATAGATTTGTTTTAAAGAATTTTGAAATACATTAATACATTATCTCTTAAAACATTGCAATTGTAACTAAGTACGGCTGGGACCTTTATCAATACAGTGACTATTACGGCCATCGGCCACGGTAGGGTTAAAATGTAGGAAACCAAGGACTGCTATGAGGACTGGAAGTAGGGCAGGCGATTGGTGGGTTTTCGAGCCCGAGCAACAGTGAAGGACCAATCGAGAAGGGGCAAAGGTCTTGACCCAGATAGGGAAAAGACATGCGATTGGTCGAGGCACGGAGGGCGTTTTACCGCCAAAAAGAACTAAAGCCGAAAAGTCCATTCCGAGCTTCGCCATGGAAGAGAAAGGTTGCCTTTTCATGTGATCCGGTGGAAGGTGAAATTCTAGTAACAGAATGGCCTAATAGATGCCGTCCACTCCGTTGGGTAAGAAACTGAGGCTCAACGTAAAAGAAAAAAATGGTGCCTTGCGACTTGTTAATAAGAAATTAACGAATATAAGAAAGAAAAAAAATAACAATAGAAAGGAAAGAAAAAAGGTTAGTCAAAAATTTTATTACAAATAATATACGTAACCCAAATAAACGACCGTATCAAGAATATCCAAAGAAACATTTTTTGGGGTTGTTCATTAGTAGCTAGTTTCGGCGGAAAACATATTTGTTTAAATTTGTGTATCCACTTTAAAGACGAAGAGGAGAGACTTTTGTTCTTCGCTAAAAGAAGGGAAAAGAAAGAAAAAAATTGGTAAACAAATATGAGAAAGAACGAGTAGGTTCCCTCCCTTTAATTGTAAAGGGGACAAGAAGATACGGGTGTAATTTTAAGACGAGTTGAAAAAAGAAAAAAGAAAGAAAAAAAGTAGAACTTTGTCTTATTGGAAGGACATAATCAAATACTATTGGAAGCGACTTGCCCTCTACATTTCTGTATTTTTGTTTTTGTATTTCTTTTGCTTTTTGTTTTTCTGTTGTTACAATTGTGCTTTCTTAAAAATAAAATATGTAAGAAAGATACATATATAAAGAAAAAAAAAAAACAACCACGCGTCATATTGTTTGTCCGGTTCGGAATTCCTCACGTGTTCATTTATATCACGTCGACCTCTTTACCCTTGACACATCCTCATTCGTCCGTATCTCGAAAAATCAAACCTATACGCAAGATTTATACTTAACTAGTTATATGGGCTTTCAAAGCTATCAATAAAATATAACTAGTTACGGAGAATATTTAAAACTTGGGTGGTACGGTACTGTCGTCGGACATTCTCCCCGACATTCCAGGATAATGTAACCTTGGAACAAAGATACAGTAACCGTCACAGTGACTCTTAAAATATTGATATTGCACTAAACACGAAAAACAGTGTCTATCTATTTAAAACGAACGTGAACTTTATTAATATATTGACTCTTAAATCCTTATTATTGCAGCTAAGTAGGAATTATGTTTAAAACAACTGTAAAACTTATTAATACATTCGATCTTAAACCATTGATATAGCAACTAAATATGAATCGTTTACTTGTTTAAAACGGCTATGAATTTTATTACTATATTCGCTTTTAAAACATTTTTATTACAAGTAAATATGAAGTGTTTAACTGTTTAAAAACCTGTAAAGTTTGTCACTACATTGGCTTATATCATTGTATTGCAGCTAAATATGAAATATTTACCTGTGTAAAACGGCTGTGAACTTTATTACTACACTGTCTCTTAAAACATTAATATGACAAATAAATATGAAGTCATTACAGCTCAAAATGATTGAGAAGTCATATGTGTGGACAATATATAATTACAGGCTATACTTGTTAAACTGACTTCGGCACAAAGTCACACAACAAGAAATGACCAATCGTAAAAGCAATCAACTGTCACAGTCAACTTTAAGCGCTGTCATTATACTACAACACACAAAAGACTTTCGGTTATTTGTCAATGACATTTAACAAACATAGGGTACCTTTAAGGTGCTGGGTCTAAAAGGAGCATTACTTATCCCAAATTTCTTCTCAGTCCTTCAGATAATAAGTATCCCACAAATTATGATTTTATCCATATACAAGCTTTTGCTGCTGACATATGCAGCTGTAGTTTTACACTTTAACATTGCATTTATCTAATATTTTAAAATATATTTATACATTGTCTCTTAAAAAATTACTCTTGTAGCTAAGTAGGAATAATTTTATTGTTTGAAACGACTGAGAGTTTTATCAATACATTGTCTCTTAAAACATTGATATTGTACTACATACGAAATGAAGTGTTCATCTGTTTAAAACGATCATGAACTTTGTTAATACATTGGCTCTTAAGTCACATTCATATTGCAACTAAGTAGGAATTATACAGCCAAAAACAAAGATTTTTGCTTAATTTGTCAAGGACATTTAACGAACTTAGGGTAGTTCTGGGGATGGTGAATCAAAAAAGAACATAACTTCTACCGAATTTCTTCTCAGTTTTTAAAATAATGGATATCAAAAAAATTATGATTTTATCACAGCACAATTTTCAGCTGTTTACATATGCCGCAGTATTCGGTCTCTATTTTACTCGTTAACATCTTTTTATATCAAATATTCGATATATCTTTAATATTTCTATATATATTTATCTTCAGCATATTATATCAAATTGTCTAATCTTTATTTTGCCAAGAAATATGATTCCATCGCGAAAAAGTTGTTTTTTCATGTTTTTCTCTCCCCATTCATCGATTACCTATCACCGACATAGCAGTCGTCGGTAACTACGCTACATATATTCACCTTGAAGTTTACGATTTAATGTTCTTATTCATTGTTTGTGGGAATTGCGTTTTCAGTATATTCCTTCATGGTTTTTGTTGGTAAGTTTTATTCCATTCTTTGAAAAGTAAATTTTATATTTAAATATATCTTAATCAACATACATTTGACCTTGTTTACAGGAATATATTCATTGGAGATTTTGTTTATGTGCATGGCTGACTGCGTAAATGATGTGTGCATCAATATATAAGGGATAATACAACTGTTCATAGAATGTATATATATATATATATATATTTCATAAAACTACGTAAATATAGTATATATGTCTTCATCTGTATAAAAGAATACTATCCAACGTATACGATGTCTGTTCAAAAAGTGTCGAGAATGAAGCTGTATTTACGAATATTAGAAAAAACAAGGAATAAATCATCATCATCATCATCATCATCATGTCGTGCTGTTTGCACGGATATCCGTGAACCTCTCTCGTCACTTCTCCCTATCTTTCATCGCCTCTGGCAGGTCTTCAGGACTACATCCCGCATCCGCACATAGCTGCTGTATGTATGTTCGAGCTGGCCGTCCTGCTTTTGCTCGGCCATATGTGGGGATCCATAGGAGTACATCACTTATGAGCTCGTCTCTGCTTCTCCAGCAGTGTCCTGCGTGTCTGGTTCGTCTAACTTGGATAGTTTTCGTGATGGGAGGCAGGTGGCCGTAGAGTTGGTGACTTGTTGGGTGTTGCCACCAGGACTTGTTAAATATTGCTCACAGCATTCTTGTGTAATTGCCATCTAGATTCTTCTCCAGCCGTTTTGTTAGCGTCCAAGTGGTGCATTCATACAGCAGTATCGACACGACCGCCGCCTGGAAGAAACTGCGTTTCATTTTATCGGTCATCAAAATAGTCACCTTGCAATCCAATTCCTTTCCTACAGCAAGTTTTGTTATATAGTCACGATGATCTCTATAATAACAACAGTAATAACACAAATACAAGCGGTACGAACGAGTTTATTTCTTTTTGTGTCCTTGGCGACACGAGGAGAGAGACATAATCATAAATGTCTATGCTAAGAATACTATATTGACCCCCATCCCAAACATGTGGCGCATCTAGTGGTGTTTCAGATCTCAACTTATTTCTGCCGCTCGAGACCCAAACTGATCTGCTTTGATCAGATCCGAAAAACTCAACCGCACGCTTCAGTGGTCGACCTCAACAGTGACTTTTCAAAATCCTCAAATTCTCCGGACCATCTTTTCAGGACATGACGTCATCAACCCACTCCGTTTACTCCAACGGCCGTCTAGCCACATTTCCTGTCTGAGGGTTTATTATGACAGATTATGATTGTCATATCCTTTCCACGTGGGCGTAAGAGTGCTCATCTGACTATGCACCCGAACTAAGTGACACCGAGTTGTTCAAAGCCTTACCAAATTTGATGATAAAATATAATTAACACAAATGATTGATATAAAAACCATTACCTTAATTATAAAACAGTTTTCTATAAGTCGAAGCATTTCTTAAACTCTTCTTTTAGTATGATGTTAAGCTGCTCCGTTTGTCTTCCTTTAATGTTCTCCACGGCCTTAAAATTATCCCTTTCGATAAATTAACAGTCTTGGAAACAAGTCTCATAGAGATAAGTTCTGGTGAGAATGGGAGACTTACACTATCCATTTTTTTTTTCGCCTATGTTCATCAACTTTGAAGGAAGAATACATACATATAAAGTAAGTTAGCGACCATAGTCGAGGGTTCTATTTTTAAAGTCTTTGGTATGACTCGACCTGGGATTGAACCCAGGTCTCCCGGGCCATTGGCGAACACTCTAACCGCTGGGCCAATGTCCCGCTGATGTCAATTTTTTAAACAACATATCTATATAATTTTAACATATAATTTTTAACTGATTGCATTTCACATAGCACTAATACCCTTGGGAAAGGTATGAATCCAATTATTCTCCCTCCAGCTATGGGTAAATAGTAGGGCAGACTAGGTTCTTCAGCCTTGGTGAGGCAACTTGTCTCGGAGAAGGAAAACTCTGAACTCAAACCTGTTAAACTCTGCTTAAAAAATTGACCTTGTGTCATATCCTGCCCGAGCGGAGGGGTTGGTAAATATGTATATATATAATTTTAACAGCATGTTTAGAAACAGCTCAAAAGTCTAAGTTTAAAGTTTTATGGGTTTTTAATATAGAAATATTGAATACTGAATTTTGAGTTGCTTTTACACATACTGTTAAAATTTGAGATCATTCAAACAAGAATTGGTCAACTTATTAGGTTACGAATTTATATCAAATGTTTAAAAAGAACCACAAATTATAGCAATTTTTAAAAAACACTGTACATATATATATATATATATATATATATATATATATATATATATATATACATATGAAAGTGCGTATATATTGTACAAATATTTGTGCTTATGATATATCAGTGATTTTTAATATGTAATATTTTGTAGCATATAACTACAATAAAGATGATATGCAAACGATTTTTTAATTATAAAATCATTGGAAACGGGTTGGGAAAATTAAAATTATATTAAACTCTATGCCAGTTAATATTTGTTCTTTGAAGCCGAAAGGATGCCATTACTTTTATAAAGATGATGTCCCGTTAACAGCATAATTTTGTTTGATCGAACACCTTAAATAAAAACAGGTTAACTCTGAGAAAAAAACATTCGAGTAAAAACTGACGATTTCAAAAAGAAAATATTTGTTTACAATTTGAAAGGGAAATAAAAACGCTTAGAGACTTTTTTGAAAAGCGTTTCACATCATAAACGCGACATCTCTTTGATCGGTTGTAAAGGAACCAAATGTTATACGTAAAATGAAGTCACATTCAAAAGAAGCGAATGAAATAATGAGGGTCATTCAATAAATGAGATGAATTTTGCCTAAGGAGTTGGTAATAGGAAGCACTATTTACATTTGCACAAAGAAATCAATAGTGATGGGGTCTTTCATTTACCAGAAGATTGTCAGCATGACCTTCTTTATTTACAACTATGTCCGGAACTTTTTCCTTACTAGAGAGTCAGCGTGCTTTCATTCCATGGATTGTTCTTTGGCTCGTTGTGGCAAACTCATGTTTAACCAATTTTTTTGACTAAAACATTCTTCTCCGTTCACATCATACATTCTTCTGCAAATTTCTGTCATCAAATATTTTATGAGAGATTTTTACTCAATCTTGGAGCGCTCTGTGGGAAATCCCACCATTTTGAATTGCCTCGAAACAAATATTTTTTCGAGATTAAAATATTTTTCTTATAAACCAATTCCTCATAATTCAGAGTTGATGTTTATGGAAAAAATTGTGAAAAAAATATCGGATTTTTTTAAATGCCTTTGTACTGAATGTAAACAAATGGATTGAATTTTTATGTATATAATACTTATAGAATAAAACACGTGTTCGAATTACGAACTGAATTACCATGACCAGAAAATCCAGTGAACGCTTACGCACGTCATACGGAAACTCTGTACAGCTGTTTTGGCCTTATTAGGTCTCATCAGCAATGTATACCGTAATCTCTACCACTGGAGATCGAACCAGTGACCATCGAGCCGAAACTCTACAACAGAGCCAACAGTTCATATTACACACAAATGACGCCAAATTAACTAGTCATGGTCGAACCAGAGACCACAGATTGTTATACTCTGCCGATGAGACCTAATAAAGTCAAAACAGCTGTCCAGTGTTTCCGCATGTCGTGCATAGGTGTTCGCTGGATTTTCTGGTCATGGGAATTCAATTCTTAATATAATTCCTCTACTTAAAAAAGAAAAAAAACATACATATATATCCTTGCCCTTGAGGTCATAATTATTACGCGGATGCGTATTTCTAATCCTCTTGGGAAGACGTGGCCCTGGAGGTGACCGTGTCCTCTGCAAAGAGTACGGATGTAACTTACAAGACACATTCAAGGTAATTGGCTGCGCAATTACCATGACTAGTTAATTTGGCGTCACTTGTATGCGATATGAACAGTTGACTCAGTTGTAGAGTTTCGGCTCTGCAATAAGTGGTCGCTGGTTCGATCTCCAGTGGTGAAGATCACGGTATACACTGCTGATGAGACCTAATAAGGATGAAACAGTTGTCCAGAGTTTCATATGTCGTGTGTAAGGGTTCGCCGAATTTTCTGGTCATGGTAATTAAATTCATAGTATAATTCCTCTACTTAAAAAAGAAAAAAATATATGTGTTCGAATGTTACACCCTGTCATCACCCCAGATAAATAATAGACCATTCCTCGATCCCATAATTTATTTTTCATTTAAGAAGCTCATGGTTTCGTGAAATTAATATTTTAAATAATCCCTGTAAGAGGTTAATCTGTCTATCCCAATGAAATTGTTTTGCTTATTTTCGTGAATTAGGAATCAACATTGATTCAATAAACTTTCATCGAAGTCAAAATCAACAATGTTTAATTTAAGATGAGTACACATTATACAAGGTGGGGGTGTCCTCGTGGTGTAATGGTTAAAGCGATGGACTGCGGAATCGTAGTAAGCGAGTTCGTACTCCAGTCGCGCTATTACGTTCACTTTCGAGCAAATACCCTTGGGAAAGGCATGAACCCCCTTATCATCCCAGCTATGGATTAAATAGTACCACTACTGTTCTTCTAGGAGAATAGCATTGGCATTAAATAACCTGAAAAAGTTGATATGCCATTAAACAAGGAAACCAAACATTATACAAACACAACGTGTAGAATCTATAATAATAATAGCATAAGACATGAAGTCATTTGGTCGAATGTTAAATCCTGTTACCGCTCCTGATAAATAATGAACTAGTCTATTTTGATAGCGAGTAAAGAAAGAAAGAAAGAAAAAAAAAAAGAAAGCGATAATTCTATACATCAGATGTTTTAGGGGTTGCTCGTGACGTAACAGTTATCGTCGAATAAAATGAATTCGACAACCCAAATTTAAATCCTGTCCATGCAAAAGGCATACATCCATCAGGATCTTTTAGATTTGGTATGGCAACCAGTCAAGAAGAAAAACTGAATTCAAACCAAAGCTACTCCACTTCAAAATTAACCTTGTGATAGAGCGGTTGGGTAAATACATACATCTGACTCTTATCAACAAAGAAAAGAAGGAAGGTGAAAATGAAAAGAGAAGAGGATATAGAGAGAAAGAAACGTAAGATACAGAAGGAGAGACAGACATGAGTAATAGAAAGTTATGAAGAACGTTTTTGTTAGTTTTACTAAACTGACAAATAAATGATCCATAAAAGGAGCAAAGTTTTTGTTCTTATGTATAATATGCTTCATATATTAGGTTGTTTACAAATGGCTATTGTTTTACAAAAGATGGAATGTCCATGGGTAATGTAATGGAATTATTATTGTGAAAAATACGATGGCTTCAAAATGAATAACTTAAGATGTTTATTAAGCTGTCGATTTTGTAATTTACTATTTTTCAGTTAGGCTCTTTGGTAGCCAACAGTACCTGCCGTAGAATTGATTAAGTCTTCTATAGTCAGACACGAAGGCCTCAAAGTGCCTCCGGTACCTGTTATTCCTAAATGTTCATCAATCTAAGTACTAAGCAGATTCATCACAGCTTAACTTCGACGAAAATTTATAATGTTGGCATTAAATAACCATTAATTAATCTGGCGTATAAGCCTTAGTTGTATACCCTCCCTGTCGTTTATTAGTGGCCACTCATCAAAATATAAGGTTACTAAGGTTTGGTTCAGTTTTATGGCGTATCCGCCATTGTAAGTTATTTAATGCCAAATCCTCTTCATACATGCGTATATATTAATTGCATATATGACTTATAAATACATTTGTGAGATAACATTCTTAAATGAGCCTAAATCATTTGTTAGTTCAGGGTTAAATGTTTTCAAGTATTGCTATAACTGAGTCTCAATTTACCATCAGTCATTTGCTTGCACGCATCGTTTGTTCTATTTGATCCATATATAGGACCCTGACAGGTGCTATCACTTCGGGTCAGAGTGGACCTGGAAGCAATGGTTTGGTTTGGTTTTATGGCATATCAATTATTGTATGTTATTTAATGCAAGATGCATTTTTATACATATGAACAGTTCTGTTTCAAACAATTCAGTTTAGCATAAGTACAGTTTTTTTTTGTTTACACACAATTAAAAATAAAAACAGTTCTATTTCAAGCAATTCAGTTTAACGCAAGTACACTTTAGATATCAAACACTTCCATTTGAGCCGTAGATAGGACTCTATCAGCTGCTACAACTCCGGGCCTGAGTGGACCATGGAGTGATGGCAATAAATGGGTACTCCGCATTCCCCAAAGCTCCAGCATTCACCATCAGATTATTTAGTGTCATTTACTTGGTCACTCGATTGGAAGGTATTACCCCTCTGCAGAGGTGCAGTCGGTGTAATCTATGGCTCCAGCCTACTGAGACACAGGAGCAATGTCGATGAAAGTGTCCTCCACATTCTCCCCAAGGTTGATATGCCATAAAACCCAACCAACCAACCAACCAACCAACTATTCACATTCCCCAAAGCTTCAAGGCAGGAACCTTGCCATCTGATTGTCATATGTAGGACACTCGTTGGGCGGGTTCATTCATCTGCAGGGATGTCGTTTGTTTATTCTACAGCTCCAGTCGACTTATCAGCCAGACTACTTAACTTCGGTTACTCGAGTTCAATTTCTGGACGAGGCTGTTTGCGTTTCACTTCAAATTAACATCCTTGGTAAATGCATGGATCCATCCACTCTACACCCCAACGACCAGCTATGGGTAAAATAGTAGGGCAAACCATGTTTGTAAGAAGACCAGTATAAGAGAAGGAGAGATGTGAATTTAAATCAGCTTTACTCCACTTAAAAATTGACCTTGTGCTACATCCCAGGTGGAGATAAATACATACGAAACTTCAGTGATCTGGTAAGAACCAATGTTTCTAACGTGACTTGATCGTAGGTCGATTATGTGTTAAGATTTGTTTAGTTATGATACAAAGTCAAAAGTGTAGAGCATCAAGTAAATATCAGAGTACGCGATAATATAATGGCGACGATAAATTTACACAATTCAAACAAATTCATATTTCTTTACTTAGGCTTTTAAGATGAGCCACAGTGATCGGCGTAGTACAGGATGTGACAGAAGCATCTACCATATTTTAAAATGTCACCTGTATGTTGCAAATGAACTTAAATAAATTCCATCTAACTAATGTTTTGCCATTTATTTTGATGTTACAATCATTTTTTTCATGTTACAATCATTTTTTTTTCTTCCAGTTACAATCATGGCTTAGATCGGTGCACATCTTTCGTTTGCTGTTGTAACATTTTTAAGAGTGGTGAATCTGTAATTTATACATAGAGAGTTTTTCGTGCTCAGACGTCAGAATGATGTTGTTCCAGGTAGAAAATTGATACTGCTATGGGTTGAAAATTCTATCTTAAACAATATGATTACAACATATTGAATTAGCTCGAAAAGCTCTCTGTGAAGCCATGATTATGACTGATTGTATGTGAAAAAAGAAGGAGAAGGCTTTTACAAGACGGAGCTACCATTACCCCTTTGCCTAAGTTCATTTTCACCACACAGACAACAGTTTAAAGCGTGGGGGGTATATCTGCCGCACGCTGTATAATGAAAACGCTCAATGCTGCATTTAACTAGAGTGAAATTCACAGAAGCAAGCGAATTCTCTGATCTCTTTTGACTATGCAGAGAGGATTATGTGTAAAAACCAATCTGCTTCAGCACAAAGAACCCCAAAGCAACGTTCATGATATCAAAGATCTATCGGTTTTAAAACACTTTATTTATGCGTACTTATCAATAGTGGAAGAATTGTATTCATATATAGGATTGAAAACCTGGGGAATCTATCAGTCAACTATCAAGCTATCTGAGAAAGGTTTGGTTTGGTTTATTTGCTTACTTTCGTTAGTGACTTAATGCCAAAGTACTGCATGTAAAAAATCAGAAGGGTACAATTTGACCCATATTTAGGGGGTTAGGGGGCTCTACGTTTCCAGAGAGTATTAGTCCGAAAGTGAACATGTAAGGGTGACAAGAGTTTGAACTTACTTTTGTCCAGCACTCTAGCTATTACTCCATAGGGACTTCCCTTCCTCAATCGAGGTAGGATAAAGCAATGATTTTCTGAGCGGAAAATTGAAATGGTGAACCGAGTTCAAAATTCGTCAAACGATTTCCATTTTCATATTAAAAAGGAAATTTTGTAGTATCCGTTGAAACTGGATTACCTACGCATTTAATGTGAATAAAGTGAAAAATTTAGTTCGCATTTTTCAGTCATTTTCCTGTGGCCTCAGATATAAACATGCACACGTATAAAAAAAAACACCATAGTAGGAGATTTGTTTCTTTAGCCTTGGTACGGTAACCAGTCTCAAAAAAAAATGGGAAAACTCTGAATTCAAACTAGATCTACTCCGATTCAAAATTGACCCTGCATCACTTTCTGCACGTGGCAGAGAAGTTGGATAAACACACACACACACACACACACACACACACACACAAATATATATATATATATATATATATATATATATATATACTATTTGGGGCAACTATTTACCAAAAAATCTTTATTAGCGCAATGTTTCAATAGAACAGAACATTTAAGATAAACACAGACACACAGACATAGACACACACACATGCACACACACACACACACGCATATATATATATATATATATATATATATATATATATATATATATATCCTACGTACAAACCTTCAAAATTGGTCTAAAGAGAACATGTATTATAAGTTCTAAAAAGACGTTTTTCACCCTTAGAATAAGTTGTCAAATACCTTTTGTTTATTCCTCTTCACTGCTTGCTTTTTTCACCGAGTTTTCTGTCGAGACGTAGCCGAAAATAAAAAAGATCCTTTTTTAGAACATATGATGTATGCTTTACTTAAAGCCATCCTAATATATATATATATATATATATATATATATTTATATATATATATATATATATATATGTGTGTGTGTGTGTGTGTGTGTGTGTGTGTGTGTGTGTGTGTGTGTGTGTGTGTGTGTGTGATGGCTGCAACCAAGAATTAGAATATAACATTGCATGGTGTTATTTTGTAACAATCCCATAATATAAAACAAGACTTCCGCTTGAAGCTTTTCATAGTGATTACAGACACTAAGATTCAACAGCACGCGTCTAAAAGGAAGAACCAACGTATATTATTGGACTGAGCATTCCAGATAGTCGATAACGTATATGTAAAAAGATGTACGTAAAAAATTCCTCCACTAACACTGAGTATGACGATGCTTCTGGAATAAGATATCCGACTGATGTAAAGTTTGCAGGGTTTCGATCTCAGCTTAAAGCATCTCGCGTGTCTAGCCACATTGAAGAGTTCTGGTACAACAAGACAGTTTGTTTTGGATGACAATATATATGCTCCTCCTCAGGTTGGGGTTGACCAGTCTTGTTTGGAAGTTTGCCGCTAACAAAAGTTGAAATGCTATAGCTCATTTCATGAATTTAGCACTTTAGGTAGCCGATAACGTATATGTAAAAAGATATATGTGAAAAATTGCTCCACTAATCCTGAAAATGATGATGTATCTGGAGTAAGATATCCAACTGACTTTAGGTCAGTTGGGTTTCGATCCCAGCTTGAAACATCTCTCGTATCTAGCCACACGAATGAATTGTTATACAACGAAACAGATAGTCGGTGGATAACAATATATATATATATATATATATATATAATCTTGCCAGAGAGCTGAAAAAACTGTCGTATATGATGGTGACAGTGGTATCAGTTAGACTTACCGTGCTAGGAACAATTTCCAGAAGTTTGTAAAAAAGACTGGGATGGGGATTGGAGATCAGAGGAAGGGTCGAGAATCCTCTGAAGAGTCCAAGATGATTGAGGAGATTCAGACGCTGAGGTAAAAAAAAACTCGCATAATATTGATTAAAAACCGTATCTTTAAGTTTTAGCTGCTTTTCATGGCAACTCACTCCAGAGCATTTATAATCTCAAATCCAGTTGTGAAATGTTTATCGTCGTAGGAAATGGACATGGTGACACGAGTTCAAATCCTGGACGAGACTGATTGCATTTCACAAAGCACTAATACCATTGGGAAAGGTACTAATCCAATTATTCTCCCTCCAGCTATGGGTAAATTGTAGGGCAGACTAGGTTCTTCAGCCTTGGTGAGGCAACTAGTCTAGTAGAAGGAAAACTCTGAATTCAAACCTGTTAAACTCCGCTTAAAAAATTGACCTTGTGTCATATCCTGCACGAGCGGAGGGGTTGGTAAATATGATAATCTCAAGTCCAGTTTGACGACCAGAGCGAGTTTCAGTAAAAGCATCGAATTTGATGATAATTTTATTTCATTTTTAAAGAAAGTAGTATCAACTATTACTTCTTGCTACTTTTTCACATCTCCTCAAACCGATGGTTTTCACTGAAGTCTGAGTGACAGCATATTTCCTAATATCTCGAGAATACTTCTATGTATTCTTGCTGATATTAACCGTGCTGTGGTCTGGATTTAGTTTCTATTATATAAAACACAAATCACATTTGTTACGTTTTCTGTAAGTAGGTATCCAAAACTAGTTTTGGGGATTTTTTTAATTACTTTTTCTCAAACAGGTTTTGTCCACATTGCCATTTGAAAGTAGCGTCCAGGCAAAATCGAGTGATCGATTGAATTCAGTAGAAAGACTTGTGATTTCTTTATCAGATAAATATTCCTTCTGATCTCAGGAGCTTTCACTAGGTAATGGAAAAACCTTTCAGACTGATTTCCGACGATAAAAAAATATGCCCGGGATGAATGATCCCTAGACGCATGGCAGACAACACTCAAATTTAGACTAAGTTCAGATTGAAATGTCTAAAGAAAAAAATTTATAACAATTTTGGGAATTCATGTTCAAATAGGATTCAGATAGATGCCAAAATGATGAGGATATTTACTTTTGATGCCGTGGCAACAGATGCTGAGAGAAAGATCATGGTTTTATTCCCTGCAGTTTTGTGTGTTATACTGATATATGGTCGGTAAGATTGAAAAGAATTCATATTATCTGAATTGAGTTTCATATTCTCTATTTTGTTTTTGCTTTTATTGCTGTTTTTATTTCTTTTCTTTTTTTTTAAATTTCCTTTTTTAGTTTCTTCTTTATCTTATGAATTTGTTTCGCATCCATCCTACTTATTACTCGCATATTTTTTCAGATTTTCTTCTTTCATTCCGTTTGACTTCTTAAATCTTTTTCTTTTCTTTTCTACACGTTTCTTTTTTTTAGCAGTATTTTCTTTCCTTTTTTTTTTCTTTCCGTCTTTTTTACTTCTTTCTTGTGTTATCATTTTTCCCTTCTTTCTTTCTTTCTTTCTTTCTGATCATATTTCTTTCTTTCTTCTTCTTTCTTTCTTCCTTTCTGCGTAATCATCTTTCTTTCTTTCGGTTGTCGCTTTTTTTTCTTTCTTTTTTCTTTCTTTCTTTCTTCCTTTCTTTTTTTCTTCTTTTCCTTCTTTGTTATTCTTTGTTGCCTTTTCTTTCTTTTTTTATTTCAATTTTTTCCCCTTTTTGTATCTTTCTTTTTCATTCTTCTTTTCTTCTAAATTACTTTCTTTCTTTGGTCTTTCTTCGTTTATTCCTTTTCTCTTTCTCCCCTTATTTATTTCTTTTCTTTCAGCTGTGCTTCCTTCCTACTTTTTTTTTTTTTACTTTCTAACTTTGTAAAATTTCTTTCTTTTATTCTTCATCAGTTTTTATGTATCTACAGTTTCTTTGTTCCTCCCTTTCCGTCTTCTTTCTTTCTTAATTTCTCTTTAATCACGAGGATCATTAAATAAGTTTCCAGACTTTTTTTGTATGGGCACTTTTATTGATAGTACACACATGAAACTCTAGTACCCTTCGAAGTAATCTCCTCTGGTTGCAATGCACTTGTTGTACCGTTCCAACAACTTCTGGAAAGCCCCATGGAAGTACTCTTGAGTTAGCATGTCAATGACCTTCGTCACAGCCTCTTTCATCTCCTCAATTGTCTCATAACGACAGCCTCTGAGCTAAGAGAATAACCAAAAGTCACTGGGAACAAGGTCTTGACTATAGGAAGGCTAAGAAACTGTCTTGATACCCATCTTGGTCAAATAGTCGGTGACAAGGATGGAGTTGTGGACTAGTGCATTGTTCTGGTGGAAATGCCACTGACCCGATTTGAAGAGTGTTGGCCTCTTCTGACGGAATCTCTACCTGAACTCCCTTAAAACCTCAACATAATAACCCTAACCCTAACCCTTTTGCAAATCAACTCTGGTGTTCTGACTTCCTTACTCCTCCCACACCTCTCATCATCCCTCACAGACTCCCTGCCTTCCTTGAATCTCTTATGCCACTCGAAAACTGATGTTTGATTCATGCAAGATGGTCGAAAAGCAGTCTAAAGTATTCCATACGTTTCTGTGGCATTTTTTCCAAGTTTAAAACAGAATTTTATTGCATATTGTTCTTCTAAAGTGTCCTCATGTCTAGATTGCATTTTTGAAATTCACCAGCTGTGACAATCAAGCTTTAGTAGGGTGTATTCCAATTGCTGCTGTAGCTGTTCATTTGAACGTGAAATCATAAAAACTAGTCAGTCATCTCATAAGATGTATAGCAATAACATACTGGATTTTCAAGAGTCTACGACAATTTTAAATGCCTATACAAAAAGTCTGGAAACTTATTGAAGACACCACATATCTGTATTCATTCTGTCCGTTCTACCCTACTTTCTTTCTTCATTTTCATGCCTTTTAGTTTTTTACCAGTTCATTGTTTTTTCTTCTTTCTGTTCATTCGTCTGTATTATGTTTGGTCTTCTCTTCTGTCTTTCTGTTTCTTCTGTCTTTTTTAAGACATTCTTTATTTCATTCTCATTTCAAACATCTTTGTATATTGACCTTGCTTTCTCCTTTCTTTTTTATAACTTATTCTCTTCCTTTCTTCCTTCTTTCCGTCTTTACATTCTTCATCTTTCTTTTACCCTAACATCCTTATAAGGTTCTCTGACATTTTTTTTGTTTTATCATGGTTAAATGTGGACAGTCCTCATACAGGAAATTTTTCATCGATTCATCAATCATTCAAGCATTATTGTTTTGTATCCGTTTTACCATTCCAAATTTGATAAAAAGCGATCAATAGAAGAAAGAAAGAAAGAAAGAAAGAAAGAAAGAAAGAAAGAAAGGCTTAAAATTTAAAACTTAAAAGCAAGCAATAAAATTTGAAAGAGAGAGAAATTTGAAGGAAAGAAGGAGTGAAAAAAAGGTAAAAAAATTGAAAGAAAAAAGAAATATAGAATAAATGGATGAAAAACTTTTTTTAGAAAGAAACGAGGAAAAGTTTCAAGAAAGAAAGAAAAAGAAAGAATGTTTAAATGTAATGGAGAAAATGAAATGGAAGGCCCACCGAAACGACTGAAACTTAATAAGAAATATGCTAATTGTTGAATAATAGATTGGCGAAATCTCTTATTTAGCATGTATTGTAAATTGGTTAAATAGACCCTAGCTGTTAGGATGTCACTAGATGTATGTGACAGTTTAAAGTCATTTGAGAAGTTGGCCATATTGGACGAGAAAATCAGGAGATCCAATGATGTTAGAAAGTTAAAAATCGACATAACTTAACGCGATGATGTACAGAGTAAGAAGTAAAGAACAAACGTAACATTAGCGCAAATTATTGTATGAGAAGACACATTAAGAAAATACGTATTGAAAAACGTCTTTATCAAAAGAATTGCGCGTGTGAAGGTTATGGTAGTTTATAAGCACAATGAATGAGTGACCTTATGAATAAGAGCAAAGAAAAATAATATGGAATAAGCAGCAGACAAAGACGTGTCACGAATTGAAAACTGGGGGGAAAACATTTGAAAAACAAGAGTGGAAATATTCAGAAATGAACGTAAACAGAAAGTAATATTTATTTCTATATCTAGCTATATACAAAGAAAAGCAGGAATGAAAAGAAGCATTATTTGATATAAAACAAGGAAACAATAAAGTATAATGAAAATAAGTGAACGATGTGAAAATGTCTACATTAAAAAATGGAATCCGAATAACGAATATTTTAAAATAATAATCAAAATGAAAATAAAGAAAAGAAGGTGAGGTGTGGTCAGAGTGGATAGAAATCTAATTTTCACAGAATTTGTGTTTGTAAGAACAAATTCATAAACATATGAAGCAACAGTAAAAGAAAGAAAGAAAGAAAGAAAGAAAGAAGGAAAGAAAGAAAATAAACATAGAAAAAAAGAAGAAAGAAAGGAAATGATGAGTAAGTGAAGAAAGAAAGAAAGAAAGAAAGAAAGAAAGAAAGAAAGAAAGAAAGAAAGAAAGAAAGAAAGAAAGAAGGAAAGAAAGAAAGAAAATGATGAATAAGTTTAAAAAAAGAAAGAAAAAAGAAGGGAAGTGAAGATCACGTAAAAGAAAGAAAGAAAGAAAGGAAGAAAGAAAGAAAGAAAGAAAATGATAAATAAGTAAAAAAAGAAAGAAAGAAAGAAGGGAAATGAAGATCACGTAAAAGAAAGAAAGAACGAAAGAAAGAAGGGAAATGAAGTGCAAGTAAAAGAAAGAAAGAAAGAAAGAAAGAAGGGAAATGAAGTGTAAGTAAAAGAAAGAAAGAAAGAAAGAAAGAAAGAAAGAAAGAAAGAAAGAAAGAAAGACGGGAAATGAAATGCAAGTAAAAGAAAGAAAGAAAGAAAGACCACACCATCAAATTTCCTTCGTGGCCTCAGTAAAATTAGTCGTCGGTTTTGATGACAGCATAAACCTCATATCGAGTTTATAAATCGATTAAAGAGATACAGTTTCATGATTTCATCATAAACCACAGAATTCTTTTATTTGTCGGTCCGGGCTACCAATTTCAAAATAGTCGTTTCAACTATGCTGAACGTTATCTTGACTTTCCAGTCGATTTTCACATGGTCATCTCATCACTAGATTAAAAATATAACATCGTTGAATTCAAGACATCATTATTGAGTTTTTGATACACGGGATTCCTCGTTTAGTATTTTGACGTCATCATCGAGTCAAGTAAATTCAAATCTTATATTACTGAATTAACTTTTCGTTACTGAGCTAGTAAATATTTGTAGAAAAGTTGTGAATACTACAAAGGAGTACACGACGAGGCTGCATTTAACGGAAAACAAAAAAAGTCTGGCGGTATCGCAAAATATTGTTGGTACGCAATTGGGGTTAGTGGCCATAAAGTTTTGAAACCAAGACCATGTCTGACCGCAGAGCTTTCAACGGTTGCTTTTTGTACCGATATATATATATATTATATGTTATATGAACGGTATACTGGTTAGAGTGTTCGCCAATGGTCCGGAAGACTAGGGTCAATCAAATGTCGAGTCATACCAAAGTCTCGAAAAAATTGGTACTCAGCATGATAAGGTATGGATCAAGGGTAAAGTGAAGTATTTAGAGAAATGAGTAGCGCCATTGCCTACACCTCAGTGTAGTAGCTAATGAAAAGGGAGCCCTCCGGTCACCCGCGGGTGCGGTCGGCTAACTAACAAAACTTATGTATAATCTGCATTGCTCACTTTTTAGAGCAGAGGACTGTAGTAAGAACCAAGCCACAAATAACCTTTTGACGTAACGGTTATTGTCGAAGGGAACGGAGTTGGTGATTCTAGTTCAAATTCTGGATGTGGTTGTTTGTATTTCACTTCACTCTTATAACTTTAGGAAAATATGAATCCATCTCTTCAACCTGCAACTAGAGTAAGATTGTAAGGAACACTTCAAAATTTACCTTGTATTACATTCTACTCGTGACGGAATTGTTAGGTAAATATACATATTTGGGTATGAGTGTGTCGGTACATATATATATATATATATATATATATATATATATATATATATATATATGGAGGTATGGATGAATAAATCAACGCTTAAATGTTTGTAAGTAATTTTTTCTGAATTCGTCATTAGACAAAACGGATTTTGGTTTGAAGTCATTATAGATCGTTTATTGTCCAATTTTTTACATTTTAAAACTGATAGACTTAAAAACATTGGAATGAGCGTTCGCCTTTAGGAAAATCGGACGGTTTTAGCGACATTACATACAATAATGAGAAGCGTGAGTATTGTGCGAGAATATTTCAAAATCTAAAAATAATTTTAACTGTTACGCTGATTAGAAAAAACAATCAATAAAAATTAATGGGAATATTTTCTTTTATTCGATGTTGGTGTCAATTTTTGAGAATTAGAATCGGATGGAGTTTTTGTTGCTGTTTTATTGTTAGTTTTTTCTCGTTAACGTAATTTTGTTGTGATGTATTTTGGGGATTAAAGTTTTTAGATGTGATATCTAAGTTCGTTGCATTCCAGTACTGATGGTATTTAATATTATTGTTTTTACTCATTAGAGTTTTTCACATCAGCGTTAGCTGATGGTTTTTCACTGGAGTCTGAGAGACAGCAAGTCTCCTCAAGTCTCCAGGACTCGTCTCAGGATTCTTGCCGTTCTCAGCAATGCTGTCGTTTGGATAGTCTCTACCCGTCTGCCAACTTCCAAGTCTTCCAGGCCTTTTTATAATCCTTTAGTTATTGTGCCTAAGGCACCAATCACAATTGGCACAATCGTTACTTTCATGTTCCACAGCTTTTTCGCTCGTGAGTTTTTTTTTACCCCAGCGTTAACCGATGGTCTTTCACTGGAATCTGAGTGACAACAAGTCTCCTCAAGTCTCCGGAGATTTTCATAATATTCTGGCCGATCTTAACAATACTGTAATCTGGATGATGTCCATCCGTCTTCTGATTTTTAAATCTTCCAGTCCCTTTACCAAGCCTTTAAGTATTGTTTTGAGTGCACCAATTACAATTGATATCACTGTCACCTTTGTGTTCCATTTTTTTCTAGTTCTCTGCGAAATTCTAACTACTTATCTCTCTTTTCGTTTTTATTTTTCATTTTCATTCAGTGGTCTGCCGAAACACCAAGTCCACAACTTGCCAGGTTCTCTTTTCAGTGTTAGATCTTGTCTTCAGGCCGAAATTAGGTAATCCGTTTGTATCTCAAAATTTCTGAGAATTTAGTGTGTCTTATTCTCCAGGACTGTGCACATACCATTTGTTTGTATCATCAAACTTCAATTTTTGCCTGATTTTCGCTGGATCACCTTTTCCACCTAGTCGTGTTTAGTCCCATTCTTTTTTGCGCTAATTTACTGCATTCGCTTATTATGTGATTAATCGTTTCGTCTTTATCATCACATAACATACTTATGCTATTTTGTTGCGTCTTATCTAATTTTGCTTAAATATAGATGACCTTTATGGTGTTGTTTGGTGCAGCTATTAGAAGAGATTCAGTTTATTTTTTAGTTTCCCTTTCTTAGCCATAACCAGGTCTGCTCATGTGAGATTTCGCTATTTTATTGCTTAGAATATCCATATAATTCGTTTTCTCCCTATTTCTGCTTCCCAGTTATTGTTGCCTTTGATCATTATGTTGCTTTTGCTGTTTCTGTTCACTGCAATTCGTATTTCTTAGCTTTTTTTGTAGGTTTGGTTTCGTTTCGTTTCTTTGTTTTAATGGCATATCAACTCTTTTAGGTTACCTAATGCCAAAGCCATTCTCCTAGAAGAACAGTAGTGGTACTATTTAACCCATAGCTGGGAGGATAAGGGAGTTCATACCTTTCCCAAAGGTATTTGTCCGAAAGTGAACGTAATAGCGCGACTGGAGTACGAACTCGCGTACTACGATTCCGCAGTCCATCGCTTTAACCATTACACCACGAGGACACCCCCGCTTTTTTTGTAGTCTTCGATTTCTTGTATTGATACATCTAAACGATCTGCAATACTGATAAGTCCTCTTTTTCCATCTTTCTTGACAAATATACTCTGTTCAAGTCATCACTCGGATCTAAGGCCTTATGCATCGTCATCAACTTTCTAGTCCTCTGGTTCATTTGTTGAAGTTCTTCCTTCGTCCATTTCAAGAATGGTCCCGAGTAACATACAAGGAGGAAAGCCCAGACGTTTATCCCTATGATCGTTCGTCTGATATAATCTTTAATAATTTTTTCTTTCATCGTCACTTACTTGATAATGTCCGCTTCCAGTATTCCTAAGTACTTTTCTTCAAGTGTTCTCATTTTTTCTTGATTTGATAGTTCTATTCTTTCGATTACTTGTCTTTTCTGCTTCACCTTATGACCAAGGTACATTTTTCTATGCCAAATTCCATTCCTATATCCTCACTGAATATTCTTATTGTTTATATTAGAGTCCTCAATTCTTTTTCATCTTTAGCAAACAGTTTGATGTCGTCCATGTACATTAGGTGGTTAATCCTTTCTTGGGATTTTGTAAATTTGCAACCCCTGTGCATTTTCTAAGTACGTGATTAAGCGACATTATTGCTATTACAAATATAAATGGTGAAAGCATATTTCCCTGGAAGATACTTTTCTGGATTTTAACCTGAGCTCAAGTTGTCTCTCCTGCAGTCAATTCCCCTTTCCAGTTTTTCATGGTTTTTGTGATGAACTTTATTACTTTATCAGATGTCTTATACATTTTGAGATAGTCGATCCAGCTTTGCAGGACCGTATCGTAGGTCGTTTTTAGTTATTCCACGCCATAGCTACATTTTCTCGTCTCGTTTTGCTCTCCATGAGGATGTGTTGATCAACGACAGTGTACTACCTATTCCTCTTATTCCCTTGTGGAATCCTTGCTATTCCCACTGAAACAGTCCGTGGCTTACTAGAAAGTAAAAATCCCCTCTTTAATCTGTGCTGTTAGGATTTTCCACATTAGAGGTAACCGTGTTATTGGTCTGTAGTTTATTTTTAGGGGGCGGGCTGCTCTTTTTTAGAGGTCTTTTTGGATCAAGGTGGTCTTTCCTTTAGTCATCCTGAATGGATAGCCAAAGGAAAGCCCACATCTTCTAAGCATCTATTTATTTCAATAGCCAGTCTGTCAAGGATTGAAGTGAATTTTTTAACCAGAATCCATGTACACCATCATAGCCCGACGCTTCCATTTCCCAACTCGTTCGAGCGTTACTCTGAACTAATACAGGAGTATTTCCATCTCGGTGCTTTTCTTGAGTTTTTGTAATTTTTTCCATTCACCTTTTCTGTTATATTTTTTCGTTCCCATATTTTACTCCGAAATTGTTTCGCTTCCTTTGCATTAGATTTTTGGTATGCTTTCATGCATTCTACACCTACTTGTTAATTGAATCGTCTTTTGATATTTTGAAATATGCTGTTTTGTCTGTATTGCTTGACTCTCTTTCGGTTTTCTTTTAATTCTCTCTTCTTTCGCCAATATATTATGATTTATCTCCTCAAGTTGTATTGTTAGGTTTGCCAACTGTTTTGTTTTTTGTTTTCCCCAACATATTCCCGCATTTTTTCCTTTTTTTTTTTAACATCATCGCCTTTTGTCGTAATTTCTTTATCGGTGTTCCTAGTCTTATTTCCTATCCAGGTTTTGTATTTCTGTTCGGGTTCCTAAGGAAACACCGATTTTATCACAAAGTAATTTCGCCCCCGCAAAAATCAGCTCGTTTAATTCAGTGTTGTCCGTTAGGATATTTGTTTATAATTGATTTATCTTTTTGGTTTCTACATTCACTTTTTCCAATCTCGGTTCCTGAGAGATGGTATTATGGTCTTCTTTTCAGTAATAATTTTCTCTATTAACTCTATATTTATTTTGTTTTGTTTTTTCTGTTTTTTGTTTTGTTTTTTTTTTGTTTTTTGTTTTATTTGTGCGATCGTTTGTTCTGAGGTGTCGGGGTGTGTGGTGTTTTGAGTTTCATTATCTAGCGTTATGAAGTTCTTGTTTTTCATTATTTAGCGTCTCGGTTAACGTATTGGGCTTTTTTGATATCTTTCACGACTTATTTGTAAGCATATTTCTAATATCTCAAGATCAGAAAACGAACCTTCCTTTAATATCGTTCTAGTTTGGCCAGCAAGTCTTTTGTTAGTTGTATTAAATCCAACGCATTCTCTCCAAATTTCTATCATTTTTTTTCTATAACTTTTTTGCGTTGGATTGTTCCTAAAATGCATTGAAATGCATACTTGTTTATCTTTCCAAGTTCAATTTTTCCGTTGGTTTCTCCCAAGTTGAGTGGTTGCTCTGAACTTTGTTTCTGTACCTCAAATCAGAACAGACAAGATTATTATTAGTCATTCGAACCTGAAATTTCGATCATGTAATGAGAAATTTTGTCGATATAACAAGACATATTTTAGAACTATTAATATATCAGCAATTTTCTTCGAATAACAGACAATACTCTCTCTCTCTCTCTCTCTCTCTCTCTCTCTCTCTCTCTCTCTCTCTCTCTCTCTCTCTGCTTTTTTAATTTCTTTCTACTTTTTTCTCTTTTCCTAAAAAATTCTATACTTCAGTCATTTCCGTTGAATCCCATAATATTTTTACTCTTTACAAATTTACTTTTCCTTTCCACCCTTTCTTTCTTTTGTTTACTCAAGTGATTTTAAATGATTTCAATCGACCGATACTCCTGCATTCTAAACTTGCCAACTCGACTGATGCCACCATCTTCAGTCCATAGACCAACAGACGTGTCAATTCATATATTAGTAATCACAGATCTCATATAAACATCATTTATTAATCTGAAGGATTTAGATTAAAATTTGTACTTTAGCTGATTAGCCCAGGTTATCCTTATTTCGGAGTTGAATTATCATTGCCACTACCCCAGTGCATTCTAATAGTATTTTACAATACCACCTATCTTGCCATCTTATAAGCTAGTTATGTCAGTCTTTTCGTATCAGTCGATTGAGGGTTACCATGGTGTAGTGGCAAACGTGCCGGACTGAGATATTGTTGTAAGCAAGTTCGAAAACCAGTCGCGCTATTAACTTCACTTTCGGACAAATACCCTAAGGAAAGGTATGTGTCACATCTGGCTTAGGGGTATCTCATCAGCCTTACGTAAAGTTTGGCGGGTTTCGAAGCCGGATAATTAAAAAAATGAATTAAAAAACATAAGGAAAGGTTTGAACATTCTTATCTTTCTAGTTATGGATTAGAAAGTACCACTAGTGTTTTTCTACACGGATAGCTCAGGCATTAAATTACCCACAAATGCTAATATGCCATTTTACAAATAAAAAATACTAAGCTCTCTATATATCTCTGTTCAGATCTATCTGATTCAGTTTTTTCATATCTATCTATCTATCAACCCCAGTCGGTTAATCTTCATACAACTAGAGTTTAAGGCTTTAAAATAAAACGTTAATTAAATGATGTGACGTTCGAATTAACTAACAAAAATGCTAAGCATTTAACGTGATCTAGAGTTCGAAGAGCGAAAAAATATCCATTATCAATGGCTTTTTCTCTTGTCTTTGTCTCTGTGTGTGTGTGTGTGTGTGTGTGTGTGTGTGTGTGTGTGTGTGTGTGTGTGTGTGTGTGTGTGTGTGTGTGTGTGTGTGTGTGTGTGTGTGTGTTTTGGGGGGTGTTTTGGTTTGTTTTGCTTTTTGGAATCTGTTAGCCTTGTCGACAAACACAGGAGTCCTTTGTTTCGTGATATATTTCTCAATACTAGCTCGCTTCAATCGATTTACTCAGTTCCGTCTGAGATTTACAATTGTCAACACAAGTAAGTGATAATTCTGCATCTCTTTGTAACATAATCAAACTTGATAATTTCCCTCTTCAAATTTACGGTCCCTCGGGGGGGTTATATTCCATTTATTCTTGACGTGGTAATGATTGTATCATGGTCTCTTGAAAATATTAGATGTGTTTAAAACGAATTAAGACTGAAGCAGTATTTATCAAGAAACAGCTTTGCGCCAACATAGTCGCCTTTGCATTCAACATACTTATTCCAGTGTGTTTTCCATTGTTCGAAACACATCTGAAAAACAAGAAAAAATCGTATGAATGTGGTGTGGGGTAGGATTGAACAATCTTCATCAAAAAATTCCGCTAAAAAATATGGAGACTGGCTAGATGATTTTTCTTCTACTTTGCACTGACTACTCAAAACAATTATTTTATTATATATCATATACTTACTCAATTTACACATCTTGATTCAAATTCTAAAATTTAAAATATATATAAAGCTAGTCTCAAAAGTTTTGACTACACCTCAGACACATATATTTATCTTAATAAAATTACAACCACACACACACACACACATACACACACACACATTCATGCACAAATTTATACGTACACACACACACACACACACACACATATATATATATATATATATATATATATATATATATATGATATGAGAAAGAGAGACTGTGAAATAAACATGTAAACAAGTGTAAATTACATTCAGCACAAACACGAAGTTCAAAATTTGTATTTATTTCAAATTTTCATATTTAATACAAATAATTTTCAAACAGATCCATTTGACCATTGATCGAAACGTAGTAGATTTTATCACTCAAAAACTACTTATATACTGACAAATATACACGCAAACATACTCACCTAGGCACACACACACACACATATATATAGGTGGTTGTTTTATATATATAACTATATACATAACAAAAATATGATGCTAGTTATCTGCTGAATATGAGTTCCTAAAATATTTGCCTGGTATATATATTGTCATCCACAGACAGACCTGTTTCGTTCTATCAGAACTCTTCAGTATGGCTAGACAGGATAGATTCACGAAGGTGGGATCGAAACGCGGTTGACTCAAACGCCAATCCAAGATGCTACCACTCAGCCACAAGAAGTGTAAGTGTGTCTATATAAATATATATATATATATATATCTGTTCGCGTAGCATATCTATTGGTCTAATAAAGTATGTTTTCTTATCCACAGTCATTTTAATTGGTGTGTTTCATTTATATATATATAACCAATAACAAATTTTTTAATAAACACGAATGGAAGAAAGGTCAGAAAGCATCTGTGCGATTTAAATCTAATATGAAACTTAATTACCTGGCCTTGAAATAAAAATTTGACTACCACAAACATCTATACAAACAAATAAACCCGACAATAACTCAGTGTTAATTTGAAAAGCCGTAATTCCTTGAAAATAACCCTCATTAAATACAAAAAATTCGACGAAAACAAACAAGCCGGTCTAGTCAATTGTAATTTGAAACAAACGTTCCCTAAACCTAATGAAAACACATTAACCAGCTCTTTCTATCACCACAAATAAATAAATTCATATATATATATATATATATATATATATATATATATATATATATATATAAAGACTTGGATCAGAGAACATTCTTCATAAGAATGCTATACCAACAGTACATTTTCGATCGCTTTCGATCGAATAGCAAACCAACTTTTTTAAAAATAATTTTAAAATCTTTAAATTCGTTTTTAAAACATTTTTCCCAAAAAATTTCTTTCTGACGATTACCCCAAGTCGAAACTTGTTGATAACACTAAAGATTAATTACCACAAAAGTAATATTTCTATTTGTCTTATCACGTTTTTTATCTTTATATATATATATATATACTTTACCAATCAAAAATATATGGGAATCTACCAAAATTTTTATTTCTCATTCTAAAAGACTTATTTTTAATAAAACAAGTTAAGCACCAAAATGGTTCTATTTATTATTCTAAATACAAGTCTTCCAGAACCATATTAAATACAAATTAAATCAAAAAAGCACAAAAAAAAAATTCTTATAACCCCCCTTTGACCGCTGTCACCGCTTCAAAGATTCTCAGCATTCTTTCCTCCAAAGACTGGAAGTAGACTGATCATAGTTCTTCCCAAATTTCTAGCAACAGTTTTCAGAAATGAGCCACACTTGTGGCTTGTTTAACTTTGACAGTTCAATAGGATTTAAGTCTGCCTAACTGCACCAGCTAAGACATCAGTTGAAGGACGTACTGTCCCTCTGTTTTAATGTACCGGTGACAGACTTTACTAATTTATTTTGGATCATTATCTTGCATGAGTTCAAATCCATGAACCACGGGCTGCATTCCAGATCGGATCAAGTGATGCTGCCGTATGCTGTGATGAAAGCTGATCTGATTCAATCTGCCCTTCACTAGGTGCAAATCTCCGACTTTGCAATTTGTAAAAGTCCCCCACACCTTAACAGAGACTCTTCCATGTTTTAGAGTTGGTGGGATATGGGAGATTGCAACTTTTTTACTAACTCTTCGCTGCACAAAAACCCTCCTATTTGAGCCAAAGGTTTCGAACTTGGATTTGTCAGTTCAAATAACTTTATTCCATTGCTCTTTGCGTGCCTTGGCCCACTGGAGCCTTCTAACATTGTTTTGCTTTTACCAGTGGTTTCTTGACAGCAATTCTGCCATATAGGCCAGCTTCACAGTGTCTTCTGACTGTGTATGTTGAAACACTTTTTCATGACATTGATTAAGTTGTACAGTGATGTGTGGAGCAGTCAGCCTTCTGTCACACAAGCTTGTAACTGATTAAATTGTTTTCTGCATAGGTAAAACAGGTAGTATCTAACAAACAGTAATTCATCACAATATAGTCTAATGTGAGTTCAGTTGGCGGTATAATGTAACTTTTGGAAAGAGTTCCATTTATATTCACTACTGAAGAAGAAAAATGCATTCAAATCAATTTTTCAAAAGGTTATATTCTGGTTAAAGTTATTGAGGAAAACTTGCATTTAGTTTAAAAAGTAAAACTTTTGTGATGCTTAACTTGTTTCATTAAAAAATAACACTTTTAGAATGAGAAATGAAAATTTCTGAGGGTACGGAGTTGAAATAAATGGGGGTTATGTGTTATGGGCAAACTACATATCCTGCAGTTCAAGGGTGGTAATAATTTGTTCAACAGAAAAAAAATTAATTCAAGGCAACATGTAAACATCAATACAAACTTTTGCTATGTCATTTGCTTGGGCTTTTTTTTTTTAATTTTTGCATGCTCTTTATTCCTATTCACTCTAAGTGTTTATTTATTATTTCGGATATTGCTTTTTTTCTTAACTCTAATTCTTTCTTTACTTTATTTTTCCTGTTTTTTGTATTTTTGTTGCTAACTTTTTCAGTGTTAACCATTATTAGAATAAATGAAATGACTCCTTGTATATGTATTGCTGGATATCGTAGTCAAATTATTTCGTTAAACTCTGTGCTAAAGTCTAAATCACAGAGCGAACAATTGAGAGTTAGTAGTTTAATATTTTCAGTCTTATCACTGCTCAGTCTTTTTACATAAAAAAAAACTTTTACCTTTGTTTTACCTTTCGAATATTTTGCTCATGCAATTTTAATTATATATATATATATATGCACACACACATATGTGTGTGTGTGTGTGTGTGTGTGTGTGTGTGTGTGTGTCCTTTCATGTATTCATATTTTATTGTCTATATTCATTCATACAAATCGAATGTTCACATCAATTTGCTAATTCCCATCTCCAGGCAAATATTAGTAAAATTGTCAACGTATTTGAATAATTCCGCCATTTTTCTTCATTTTTTTTTTTTTTTTTGGCCAGTGACTAAAACATGAAATATCATAGCATGCGCAGGAAGCGTGCAATGTCTAAGTGAATTTTTAAAATAAGTTTCCTGGCTTCAAATATAAAAACTGTCTTTAAGAAACGAAAACAATAATAAAATTAAGTTGAAGAAAACAATGTAAAAATGCTAGGATCTAAGAAACGTAGAATTATTGTGGACATGAATATTTTAGGAAAGGACATTCGGCAGACAACTAGCGTCTCTGTGCAGCATTTCATGTCGCATGAATATTCGGTGAAAATTGTATGAAATCAAAAAAAGAAAAAATATACACTATCTTTCAAACAATAAAACCTATTTCGCAGTTTTATGTTGTATAGTTTTTTTCAACATTTTTCTATCTCTGATAGTCTATTTTCAACTTTTCAAATCTATCTATCATTTTTTTTCGGTTTATTCATCTCTGTCCCAGTCTCTTTATCTATCTACCCAAGCTATCTATCTATCTATCAATCAATCTCATTCTATTAATATCTATATTTCCCTGTGTGTTTATATCTATCTATCTATCTCATTCTATTAATATCTATATTTCCCTATGTGTTTATATCTATCTATCTCTCTATCTATCAAACTCATTCTATTAATATCTATATTTCCCAGTGTGTTTATATCTATCTATCTATCTATCTATCTATCTCATTCTATTAATATCTATATTTCCCTGTGTGTTTATATATATATCTATCTATCTATCAATTTAAGTCGGCTCATATCTAATTATTTGTTTAGCGAACTAGATAGCGACTCAGGAAGTCTTTTTGCATCTATCTATCTCTCTATCAATCTGTTTGTATATCTGCTTGTTCACCTGTTAATATATATATATATATATATATATATATATATATATATATATATATATATATATATATATATATATATACAATTATCTTATTAAAATTTTGATCTACTCACTACCCAGAAGTTTGTTAGTTGGAAGTGAATTAGGAACGCAGGAGATTGTAAAACAAGAAGAAAAATATTCGATTATCAATGTGATTTTTGATATGGTTGAATATAGAGACCAAGTAGAATGCATTAAGTGAGGGAGAACAAAGCTCGAATAATGTTGCATTTTAGAAATTTAGAAGAGGATAAAAAAAATAGAGTATTATAGAGTGAAAAAATGGAATAAAATAAAATTGTAAAAAATTTAGGGGTTCCGATTGTGAGTTGTTTCCATGCGTGATTTACTGGTCGACCACGGGACGGTGGAAAGGAAAGGAACATATATGAGAAAAAAATTCGAGGCAAGCAAAAAAACACAGAGAGAGAAAAGTTATAAGTGAGAAATGAATGGGAAGGTCTTGGTCGGGATAGTAATGAACGCCCGGATTAAAAATAGAAATGTATCAGCCGCAAATCAGTGACAGATTCTGATTGGCTAGAAGAAACTCAAACTGAGAACCGTTAGCGGGGATATGGAATAGAGAAAACAGCAAAAGACGGAGAGTTGGAGTTCAGATGCGAAGCTGTGAAAAGGTTGCCATCGAAACATCACCGGCGAGAACTACAATTGAAATCGAGAAAGATAATATCTAGGTCTGAGTTTTCTCTCTCTCTCTCTCTCTCTCTCTCTCTCTCTCTCTCTCTCTCTCTCTCTCTCCCTATCTCTCTCTCTCTATATATATATATATATATCTTCCCCTACGACGTTTTATTTCTTTGTGTCTAACTAAGGTGATGAACTAATTCTTATACTCTGTTTCTCTCTTCTCGACGACTACTAAGGGGTGTAGTAGGGAATAAAACATCGTATTAGCGAACCAAGACGGTGTTTTGTGTGTTTGTCACTTTTTCTCACGGAGGTTACGACGTTAGTTCGAATGGAACTTAAAGCGTTGTACTATACTCATAAACCCGTTTGACACGTAGTGGTATAAGCGACTATGTGGCGTAGTAGTATTACAAACGTCTATTTGAGACCTGCAGCGTGACAAAATAATACAAAAGAGGATAATAATAAAAGAGAGAAAATGAGAGGGAAAGACAGAAAAAGAGAATACGAAAGAAAAAGATATAAAAAATTTAAAAAAACACATGATGAAGTAAGGCGGAGAAATAACAGGAAAAGCGAAGCCAAAAAGAATAGGTTTGAGATTGAGAAACAGAGAGAGAAAAAGAAATACCAGCTAGTAGAGTGAAAGAGAGATAAAAGGAATTAGAGAAAAAAAAATAAAAAGAAGCTGTGGAGATAAAAGTGAAAGAGAAGAAAAAACAAGAAAAAACAAGAGAATCAAGCGACTACGAAAGAGACAAAGAGAGAGATAAAAATAATAAGGAGAGTATAAATGAAAGAAAAAAAAAGAAAGGGAAGGAGATTAAAGAAAAGTTCGCTTTATTGGTTGGTTGGGTTTTATAGTATAATAGACTTGGTAGATTATTTAATGCCAAATCCTTTATATAACGGGGGTGTCCTCGTGGTGTAATGGTTAAAGCGATGGACTGCGGGATCGTAGTACGCGAGTTCGTACTCCAGTCGCACTATTACGTTCACTTGGGAAAGGTATGAACCCCCTTATCCTCCCAGCTATGGGTTAACTAGTACCACTACTGTTCTTCTAGAAGAATGGCTTTGACATTAAATAACCTGGAAAGGTTGATATGCCATTAAACAAAGAAACCAAACCAAACCTATATATATATATAAAGGTTTGGTTTGGTTTGGTTTCTTTGTTTAATGGCATATCAACCTTTCCAGGTTATATATATATATATATATATATGTGTGTGTGTGTGTGTGTGTGTGTGTGTGATTTGTAAATGAATAGCTTGTAGGTAACTTCATTTTTAAACGAGTTGTCAGCGCTCATACTGTTCACCGGTTTAAAGTATTTCTATTTCCTTTGCACACATCTAAATCGTGTTAAGCATTGATATCCAGTACTTAATATTAATCATTTCTTCGGACTCAAATGGTCTCAAGTATTGTTAATGATTGAACAGTTCTATCTGACCCATAGATGGGAATATAACAGATCCAAACCCTTTGTGTCAGAGTGGTCTTGGGAGTAATAGCAACATTCACCAAAGCCCCAAGACGGGAGCATTATCATGAGATGGAGTTTAGTGTCGCATCCAGGTCATTCATTGGTGGGGTCTTACCATTCAGCAGAGATGCAGTCGACGTATTCTAGAACGCTAATATATATCTAGAAAATAAAGAGTAGAGACAGAGAACTAGAGAGAGAGAAAAAAATCAACTAGTGGGTGGGGGTGAAAGAGAAAGAAATAGAGGGAGAGAGATATAAAAAGAAAATGAGGAGATAAAACAGAAAGAGAATAAAAAAGAAATGCATATATTGACGAAATCAAGAGAAAGAATCAAAGAGAAACGTCGGAACAACAAGAGAAGTGAAAGAGAAAGAGATGAGAGAGAGAGAGAGAGAGAGAGAGAGAGAGAGAGAGAGAGAGAGGAAATAAAAAAAGCAACTGAGAAGAGAAAAGAAAAAAGAAAAGAAAAATTTAAAGAAAGAATGAAGATAGAGACAAAGAGAGGAAAAATTAAAAGTAACAAGAGGAGAGAATTATATATATATATATATATATATATATAGATAGAGAGAGAGAGAGAGAGAGAGAAAGAAACTGAAAGGATATATAACGGAAAAAGGGTGAAAGAAGAATTAAACAAAAATGGATATAAATGTTCAGGAACGAAAGAGAAAGCATGTAACAAAGTCGGTGTTTTTCATAAATGTGTTAACACAAAAAGGAAAGAAAAAAGATGAAGTACAATTTCCTGGTGTCAAGATTTTCACAAAAATTCTTTTTACATCTTCGTACAAACCCATAAAATAGCACTGAATTCAATCTGCGTTTTGCCCCTTCCCCATTTGAATATAATTTACAAAAGATAAAATACACTTTCTTATTGACCACCTTGTCGGCTGTGGCTGTAGAATACACTGACTGCACCTGTAAAGAAAGAAGAATAAGACTGCCACCAACGATTTTCCTGTGTATGATAGTAAAGTATTTGATGGTGAGGCTCTAGTCCTGGAGTTTTGTAGAGTGAGGAATACCCTTTCATTGCCATTATTCCTACGTTCACTCTGACATTTAACCATATTTAACAACCCCTCCGCTCGGGCAGGAAATGACACAAGGTCAATTTTTAATTTTAATTTTAAGGTTTGAATTCAGAGTTTTTCTTCTCCTGGACTAGTTGCCTCACCTAATATTTACCCATTAGAGGAAGAATAATTGGATTCGTACCTTTCCCAAGGGCATTAGTGCTATGTGAAATGCAATCAGTCTCGTCCAGGATTTGAACTCGTGTCGCCGTGTCCATTTCCTACGACGATAACCATTACACCACGGGTACTCTGACATTTAACTGTGTGCGAATAAATGATTAATATTAAATCGAATAATTAGTATTAGTTATTTACTAAGTTAAACTTAGATGTAGCAAATAACTATTAGTGTTAAATAGCAAACCATTTTCAGCTATTAGCGTTAGAAATATTTAAAACTTTTTAACTGTATGCAAATAAATGAGCTCTGGATCGTTTAAAAATAATGTTACCTACCAACAATCCGTTTACAAATTATATATATATATATATATATATATATATATATATATAAACTGGATTTGGCATTGAATACCCAACAAAGATTGATATGCCATAAAAACAAAACCAACCATCTGTCATCATGTAATCTACTGTTTCTATTCTTCTACATATTATAATTATTATTCATATTCTCCTTGTGAGCCTTGAAAAATGTGGAGTACCCCTTCATTGCTATTACTCCCAGGTCCACTCTGACACAAAGTAGTTGTAGTTGTTACAGTCTCATCTATGGGTCAGATAGAACGATCTAATTATTCACTTTACTTAAAACCATTTAACTGTATGTAAACAAATAATTAATGTTTGATTAGATTATTAGTATTACGCAGCAGTGCTTGAAACCTGTGTAAAAGCGATCAAAGTACAACTCGTTTAATAATAATGTTACTAACAAAATATTTGTTCTCAACTCATATTTGATATATATGTATAAACAGGATTTGGCATTAAATAATCTACAAGGATTGATATGCCATAGGACACAACCAAACCAAACTTTCTTATTTAAACTATTAATCGGATAATTAAAGTCCTTCTAGTTTTTGCAATTCACACGAATATTCGACCAGTACCTTTTCCAGCCTTCATCGGATAAAATATGCACCTCTGTAAGGAAAGACTTTTCTTCCGGAGTCTTTCTTCGGAGTGTAAAACATTTCTCGATGTGTGCAGTTAACTTTTTCTCACTTTCCAACAACATTCATTGAGAGAGAAGTGTTCGCTTTTAAAGTCCTTAAGAAGATGATTATTTTCGTCTTTAAAATCCTTCTTACATTTAAAAGGATATTTTAAATGCACTCTGCTTTAAATATTACATCATCCAAATGCTTGCCCTCACGGGCGATACATTCCTAAAGCCTCACTCTTATGTCTGCAGCGCTTGCCGAGTCATTGCCACTAATGTTACAGCGATTTCATGATTAATAAAGTCTTTCAGTTCATCAGTTGTCTGCAGCCTACGTTTAATGACTTTAGGCATTCAGTAATTCTATGAGGAAGTATGTATTGATGCAGCCCATTCGGCTGTGGGTAAGAAACCACACATGGTCAATTTATAAGCAAAGTACAGTTGGTTCCGATTCAGAGTTTCGTAGACTAAGAGAGAGTGAGATAGAGAGAGAGATAAAAAGAAACTCCGGGGATATATAACTAGAGAAATCAGTCTGCACAACTATTTACCTATATTTCGGGTATAGAATGGATCCATGTCTTTCAAAGGGTTTTTAACGCCAAGTGAAAAACAGACAGCTTCGTCCTGAATTTGAACTCGGACCACCGATTCTCTTTCCTACAACGGTGACCAATATGTTTAGAGCAAGTAATCTCAATTATTTTTTGCATAAATCAGCTAAGAGAGTCGGTCACGGGGTGTAGCCACAAAGTGAGATGAGTTCTAATCACAAACGCATTATGTCCACCATCCTACGCCATGATGGAAATTAAAATGGCAAGGCTGCTGTTGCAAAAAAATAACTTCCACTCACTCACCACAATAAGAACTTGCGCAGCGGCAATCTTAAATCCAGGAGATCATTCGGTTGTACCCTATATATTTGCATCAAATTGAAGATATAAGTTTCTATTAATGATAACAGTTTCGGAAACTGGGAGTCCATCTTTGAGACAATATTTCTAGCATTGTAAAAATCATTTCTTGATATCTACATTAATTGTCAAATTACTTATTAATTGCTTGATTGATTTTAACATGTCAACTTATCTGGGATTTGTTCATGCTTAGAGGTTGAGAAATAGAATACTTTGCTCGTTTATATTAACATATTTTTGTGTCATTTTTTTGTCCATGATTTTTTATATCAACAATTCCCATCTAATACGAATAATTTTCAAACAAATCTATTTAATCCATAGATGGGACCCCAACAAGTACTAATACTCCTGGTTGCCCAGTCGGCTGGGGCTGTAGAATACACCGACTGCACTTCTGCAGAGGGGTAAGACACCCCACACAAAGAGTGTCCTGGATATGACACTAAACAATCTGAAGGTGAGGTTCCAGCAATGCTGGAACGTTGGGGAATGCAGAGTACCCCTTCATTGCCATCGCTCCCAGGTCTTTTCTGGCCCCAGAGTGGTAGCACCTGATAGGGCCCGATCTATGGGTTAAATAGAACTAACGGCATACTTATGTAAGACTGAAACTGTACTTACATTTAAACTGCGTGCTTATGCTAAACTGAATTATTTGAAATTGAACTGTTTTTGACATTGAAACTGTACTTACACTAAACTGAATTGTTATATATAGCTATTTGAATAAACTGAATAGTTTGAAATAGAAATATTTTTGACAAGTAAACTGTGTACTCATGTTAAACTGAATTGTTGTAAATAGAACTGATTATTTACACATCAATAGATTTGGCGTTAAATAACCCACAAAGTTTGATATGCCATAAATCCCAACCAATACTTCTGGACAGAGTGGACCTGAGACAAATGGTACTGAAGTGAGACTCTACATAACTAAAACCTCATCCCCAAATACAGTTTCGTGTTATACCTAGAACACCTCTTTTTTTTCGGAGAGTGGAGGTTCATGCCCCTCTGCAGAGAATGCAGTTGGCATATAGTAAGCATCACCGACATGGCTTTATCACATTGGTACGAGTATTTTTAACAACAAGATTTTCAAATGCAACTGCGTTATCAGTGCTGAGATCTGGATGAATACTGTGATACTCTGTTCGGTTGTAAACACTTTTATAGGCAATTACATAAGTCTAAACTAAGATCTGCGCGTGAAAAGTTAAGGCTCTCTCCAAATTTTTCTTTTAGAGTTGACTTTTATTTTCTTGTATTGGTGTTTGATAGATGGGTGTTGGCCATAAGCAACCATTCCTGCTATGATAGATTAGGTTCTCTGGACAATATGGCGTCAAGAATAGCTAAATTGAGATTGACAGACGGAAATAAAACGATTCTATATAAATTTTGGTCCAAATCTGGTTAAAAGCTTGCAGAATGTATTTGTTTGCTATATCCTGACACATAGTAAAGGCCAAATTTACAACAGTAGTTATGTTGTAGTACTATTTATAGTATTAAATCGGTTTATTTGCATAAAAATAATTTTTTCAATCAAATAAAATAGTTTTATTTACATTCTCTGTTTCAACTGGCTTATCCTCCTGCCTTTTCCCCAATCGACTCAGTTTGTAGAATACACCGACTGCTTCTCTGTAGAGCGGTAAGACCCCCGCCGCTCAACAAGTGTCCTGATATGACACTAAACAATCTGATGGTGAGGTTCCAGTAATGCTGAAAATTTGGGGAATGCAGAGTACCCCTTTTTACTATCGCTCCCAGGTCAACTCAGGCCTGGAGTGGTAGCACCTTATAGGGTCCTATTTATGGGTCAAATAGAATTAAACTGTGCTCTTATGTTAAACTGAATTGCTTGAAATAGGATTGTTTTCACATTAAAACTGCGTACTTATGCTAAACTAAATTGTTTGAAATGGAACTGTTTTTTGTATACTAAACTGAATTGTTTGAAACAGTACTGTTTTTGACATTGAAACAGTACTTCTGCAAAACTGAATTGTTTAAATTAGAACGGTTTATATTTATAAAAATGGATTTGGCATTAAATATCTTACTATAGTTGATATGCCATAAAACCAAACCAAACCAAACCTCCTGTCTTCTAAAGAATAAATAAGCTCTCCGTAAGTTGAGATTCTTGCTAAGCTCTGATTCTTCAGATCTATTTTATGTCATTTGATTTATTCATTAATCTATTTCGACGGCATATAAACGTATGTAGGGTTATCCTATGCCTAGAGGTTAGGGAAACTTGTTCATCGAACGTTATCAATTACGTTTTTGAATATTTGTTTTTTAATCTTTTTGTTTTTGCCAACGGTTATATGATATCAAATATCCCTATCTAATACAAGCATTTCGCGCACAGTTATATGGTTTCAAGTATTCCTATCTAATATTAATAGTTTTTAGTCTTTTTTCGTTTTCTATCTACCAAGCTATCTATCTATCTCCATATGTTTATATTTTTCTATGTCTTATTCTGTTCCTGTATATCTATATATCTCAATCTATTTTTATCAATTTAAGTCATTTCCAAGTTATTCAAGTCTATAAATTGAATTAGCTAGTCTCTTCATGTCTCTCTATATATCTGCTAATATTTATCAACCTAGCAAATTAGACAACTACTAAGTCTGTTCCTACACATCTACACTCTCTTTATATATTTATCTATCCCAGTCTTTTCATATTTGCCTTTATACCTTTTACTGCTTTTATATATATATATATATATATATATATATATATATATATATATATATATATATATATATATATAGTCATCCACAGACAGATCTGTTTCGTTCTATCAGAACTCATCAGTGTGGCCATATATATATATATATATATATATATACTTTAAGAAAAACAATGAAACCGGTCACATAGGATTATAGATTTATTTCAATACCGGTTTCGTTGTTTTTCTTAAAGAATTTATTGCTCTGTATTATTGGTACATTGAGCTCTTTACCAGGAAAATTTTAAATATTCATTCATGAATAACTTCTTGTCCTGATGGAATTACTCCCAACTCCGGTTTAACTGGACCAAGAATACTATATATATATATATATATATATATATATATATATATTGTTAATTTTAAACAGATGGATATATTTATTAATATTTATTTAAAAGTACCGATATCAATTTATCCATCATACAAACTAGCTCGTCACTAAGTATGTTCATTGCCCAGCCAGTTGGGGCTGTAGAATAAAGGTGCAGAGGGGTAACTCCCCACCACCACCAACGAGTGTCCTGATTATAACACTAAACAATCTGATGATGAAGTTCCAGCAGTGCTGGAGCTTTGGGGAATGCGGAGTACCCCTTCATTGCCATCGCTCCCAGGTCCACTCTGGCCCGGATTGGTAGCACCTGATAGGGCCCTATTTATGGGTTAAATAGAACTAACAGCATACTTATGCAAAAATAATTGTTTGAGTAAACTGAATTGCTTTAAATAGAAATGTTTTTCACAATTAAAAATGTACTTAATGCTTGCTTATGCTTAACTGAATTATTTAAAATAGAACTGTTTTTCGACATTAAAACTGTATTTACACTTGACTGAATTGTTACATATAATTGCTTGAATAGTTTGAAATGGAAATGTTTTTGACAATTAAACTGTGTACAGACTATTTACATAAAAATGGATTTGGCGTTAAATAACCAAGAAATGTTGATATGCCATAAAAACAAACAAACCAAACCAAATCAAACCTAAGGATGTTCATTTCTATTTATCTATCTAAATATCTGCTCGTAGTCATCTAACTCGCTTGAGAGCAACTAAGTCTGTTTGTATCTATCTGTGATGTAGGTATGTGACCAAACGGTTATGATCGCAGCAAATGGACACGGCTACGCGAATTCAAATCCCGTACGAGGCTGTTTGTGTTTCACTTCCGTGCTAATGCTCTCGGAAAAAGCATGAACAATTCTGCTAACGTTAACTAGTAGGGTAGACAAGACTCTTTAAATTGAGTATGGCAACCAGTCTTGGAGAAAGAAAACGTTATATTCAAAACCGAAATGTGTCTGGGGTCCACATTCAATCTCCAAGGGACTCCGCACAGAAATACACGTCTGGAGCCGGCTTAACCCACATCAAAAATGTCGTTTTAGAGAAATCTAAGTCGTTTATTTCTTCTTCTTCTTCTTCTTCTTCTTCTTCTTCTTCTTCTTCTTCTTCTTCTTCTTCTTCTTCTTCTTCTTCTTCCCTCTCTCTCTCTCTCTCTCTCTCTCTCTCTCTCTCTCTCTTTAAGCATAGTATTATCTATCTATACAGAACTATTATGTACATTATCATGGTTGACTATGACATAAATATTGCAATTGCCAGGTTAGTTAAGGTACATGAGTTAAAAGTGACACATAGTGCTTACTTAATTTACACACACACACACACACACTCAACATATTGATATTCTAGTAATGCTACTTTTAACAAGACAACGATGAGATAGATAATAGCAAGATACAGATCTACACTTCTCCCAAGTGCACCAGTACTAAGTGAATATAAACAGTAAAAGTTTAAAGTTCAAAATCGTCAAACCAATTCCTTTCTTACATGTCACTCTATTCCACAGTCATATATTCTTAACCCAATGCCATGGATTTGCATATATACATGCAAGTACATCTCTATATCTTCAAGGATTGATTTAATATAATTTCTGCAAGTCAATGCTTTCACAGGAAGTATTTTATTGATTCACCATTCGAAATGGCTTCAGTGCCAGATCAACTGTTTCTAACTTTGCGAAGGCCTTTGAGAACTGATGCAAAAGAGAAAAGTCGGCATATATCGCTCTGTCAAGGACTGGGCAACCAGCTGAAGGTTTCGTCATTAAGTTTTCATGTTCAGATCAGTCGAACACCGAGGCCCAATGATTGAAGAAGATACTAATTAACCTCGGCATCTTTGGAACACAGACACAATTCCTACGATATGCATAAACTTGTAATTATAAACACACATACTTCTTTATATATATATATATATATATATATATATATATATATATATAATGTTAATTTAGACGAATGAATCTTTAAGTATTTAGATGTATACATACATACATAAATATATATATATATATATATATATATTTATTGCATAAACTTACAGAGAATAATTCATAAATAAGTACACATTTACCATCAGCTTTTATAAAAGGTTAATTTGCTTCTAAACCAAAGACACCAAGATTTCATTATCACCAGTGGAACATTATTCATTCAAAACAAATATTGTTAGGTATTATTTATTAACCAATTCTACTATATTCAAATTCCGCAAATAAAATTAAAATTCTGACACTTGTGTAATTTATATATATATATAAAGCGTGTCCGTATTTTTGGACCACTATATATTCATATTCTTGGTTGCAGAATTTCCTTGCTATCAAGTTGGAAAATAAACAATATAAAATAAACAATAATAACCGTTTTGATAATTTGATATTCAACTAGAAATGTTAAAATCCTAGTAACTTTACTTTAGAACGTAAACAACTTTTCTCAATCAAATATTCACAGGGTTGCATAATATATATATATATATATATATATATATATATATATATATATATAAAGAGAGACAAACAGGCAGAGAAAGAAAGACGTATTTTTATACATGCATAAACGCATATGCTTTTAAAAATATACATACATATATATATATATAGCTACATATACCGCGCTAACTCACACACACCAATATATATATATATATATATACACTTATATGTAATGAATAATGTAATTTCCTATAGTTATAATTAAGAGTGTTGAATATTGGTGATCTTGCATATATATGATGATTGCTTCTGCAAGAAACTGACGATCACCAAGTGATCAAATATATATGTGTATATATATATATATATATATGCATGTGTGTGCAAGTTAGAATAACGTAGACTCAGTGTCAACGGCGCTTGGTGATCGTCAGTTTTAGAATTATACATATATATATATATATATATATATATATATATAATTCTAAAACTGAATATATATATATATATATATATATATATATATATATATACATACATATATATAATTCTAAAACTGACTATCACCAAACGCCGTTGACACTGAGTCTAACTTGCACACACATGTATGTATATATATATATATATATATATATATATATATAATTCATGGTGTTATCCAAGGAAAAATAACTTCAAATTCATCACCACAGGAAAAAATCTTGAATATATATTTTTACACAGTCCCTTTATAACATATCGCAAATAAACACATACTACCAGTCAATAAAGAGTTAAGGGTTTTTTTTTTCAGAGTAGAATTTCTTATATCGACATTGTGCATCTACGTCATAGTATTAGCCACCTTACTTAATGACTAGCGATATGGCTTAGCGGACCATTTCTAATGAGTCTGATTATCACCGAATACCCCATACATCTGGTCTAATGCTAAACTAAACAAAAGTTTGTAAATGACTTCTATAACTGTCATTTTAGCTTGGTCTTCCAGAAGCTGCTTTCCATGCAACAGAGCTTGTCATTTGAAATGTTTGGCCAATTTCCTGAATTGTCGACAATGGAATCTCGATTTCTTTATACGTTAAAAGTTTCTAAATATCCGTATGAAACTGTCCTGGCATTTTCGTTCAATATTTGCTTGAACTTCAGACACTTTTGAAGACGAAATGACATTTTCAGTCCTTATGCACACGGTGGAAATTCAGGGAAATGACTGATGAATAATGTTTATCATATGAGTCAGGGTTTATACAAAGTTGTAAAGCAGCCTGGGTATTTTTTTAAATATTATTTCAAATTTCTCCTAAACTATACACAATAAGAAAGAAAGAAAGAAAGAAAGAAGTATTTTATAATAATATGAATTTGTAGCATTGCCATAGCAACGACAACAAGAAAATAAGTCACATCAAAATTCTGTCAAAAACACAAATCAGAAACTGAAGGTATGTTGGTTAATGAGGACGTCGAAGTGAACATACTTCAAGACTCGAAAATGGTACTTGATTCCACCTTGTTTAAGACTCAGCATTATAAGGTAAGGATCAAGGGTAAATTCGAGCAGTCCAGAGAATGGAGTAGCGCCCTTCCGTACCCCTCGGTGTAGTAGCTATTAAAATAGGAGCCATCAGGTCACTCTCGACTGGAATCGCCAACTTTACTTTTATGAAAAGAAGTGCCATTTCTCTTTGTTGTCTTGGTAGTCGTCCATGTGTGGCAACCAGTTCGCCACCTCGCCTCACACGTGAAACGACTGACAATTTAATTTCTAAGTTCCTCTCCGACTCTTATTCCTGGGACTATGTAAATACGCTCAAGATAAAAGCAAAAAACTAGTTTACAATACTAGAAGTAGAGAAAAATCAAATTCTGGCTAATTTTAAGGCATCTAGGACTGTCTAACGAAGTGTAATGGTTAACAAGCAGACCATTAGGAATAAGTTTGATGCTCAATGGGTTCCCTATACTTCTTATTTATTGACTGATTGGTTTTAATGGCATGTCAACCCGTATAGTTTTAATTTAGGCCTAAATGTTTGGGAGTTGCGTACATTGTACGTTGATAATACCATTTTTTTGTGGAATTGCTTCTTAATAGTTAATCTGAAATTAACAATTATGAAGGAGTTCTCCATAATCCCCAGAACACCTGAACTGGAGCCTCACGATTAGATCATAATCAGAACACTCTTTTAGCTCTGTGACATTCTAAGCCCGGCCGATGTGTGGCCTATTACGTTAGCTTATTTGGTTTAATGGTATATCAACCCTTGATGGCTATTTAATGTCAAATTCTGTTTACATACATACATACATACATACATATAAACAGGATTTGACATTATATATATATTGTGACGGGAAATTAAAATAAAAAGATCCCCGGATGAGCAACCATTTAAAAGCGTATAGGAACTGGTGCATTTAAATATTGTTATCACCAAACGGAGAGCTTATTTTTCGCACGTGTGAAGACGGGGCGGTCTGGCACTTGATCCTTCGTAGAATAAGTCCTTGTTCAGAGTCCTTTCTCGGGCATATAGGAACTGGCATATTATGTGGGGTTAATTTGGGGCTAGACTGACCGCCGCTGGCAAGGGGTTTCCAAATTTCACATTACACACACACACACACACCAGGCCACTAGCTCTTCCTACCCCGAGATTTATGGAAGGTATGGACCTCTAGGTTTTGATATAATAATATTAACTACAGTAGTCGACAACTCCGGTTGTATAATATTTTTAAAGGAAAGAATAGGACAATTTAGGCGAGAATAACATGAGGCGAAAGAAGCTGAAAAAGAAACATGAGATAGTAGACCTGACAGCAGACAACACAATGAACAAACTTCAACACGTGGGACATTAAAATATAACAATCTTTTTAATACACACGCGGACACACATATTCAACGTGTCGGCTATATTATCAGCGGATAATACATAACTATAAATGTCTTTCTTCCCTTTTTCCATTTCTTTAGTCTTTCTTTAAATTGAGAGAGAGAGAGAGTACATAATTGGGTGTAGGTAGAAACAGTCTTAATGTTTACTTATCTTTTCGACGGGTTCCTTCAGAGAGTATTTTCTCTTTTACAGGCTGACGGAATTTTACATATACATAATGCTCTGGCTTGAAGGCATAGGTCCTTCTTATCCAAGATTCCTTCCACTTTCTTCACCCGGAGTCTTGACATCAGATCCCGCGTCCACTCACGGCGACCTCATCTTCAAAAACTGATTTTCTTATTCCCTATTTCCGCTGACGGCAAAAGGGGGCTATTTCCGCTTTAGGATTCTAGCCAATCATCTAGCCGCTTTCTTCTTCCCTGTCAGGCGATTGCTTCGGACTACTATATGTCCAGTATATCCCTTCTTTATCCATCCGGTCAGAGAGTCCAAACATCTGTTGGCTTTCACTCTGACCCACATTCTTTATTTTCTCCGACAGGCCGGCCGAAGTTGACCTACATTACTATTCCTCTTTTTAGCGGTCATTTGGCGGCCTGGTAATTCAAACACGGAGGGTAGTAGAAATTCCTTATTTCTCTTCTCTCAGTAGTAGACCACGTGACAATATATATATATATATATATATATATATATATATATATATATATAGTTGGATTTTATGGCATTTCAGCTTTCATAGTTTATTAAGGAAAAGAAGGAAAATCAAGGGAAAAAATTTTAAAAACACAAAAGTATATACACGTACATGGATACGAACACTCCCGTATACACACAAACACATTCTAGTAAACATACACACATGTACTAAAAAAAAATTAAAGAATAAAAAATCTGCTGAGGTCACAAGTTATCACGGACAACTAACTCCAACAGGACATTCACAGAAACAAATCCTAGAATTAAAAAGAAATGTAACCCTAACAAAACTGACGCCATTCTAAAAGCGAAAGGGAGCACCCATATCAATCATTAGTTTCCTGAAGATAACTCGAAAGACAGAAACCCGTGTAGAAGCAATAAAAAAACAACCTTAAACCAAATTCTCCTGTAGACCTATTCATTTTAAAGTTTTGCTTTTCTCTGATTGAACCAATAAAAAAAGGAGAAAACACACACACACACACACACACACTCATATATATATATATATATATATATATATATAATTCTAAATGAATAGTTTGTAGATGATCTTAATTTTAAATGACTTTGGCCCCACTTGTTTGAATGGATTATAGTTGGATTGTTTCAAGTATTGCTATTTAGCATAAATAATTCTATTCATAAATCTAACATTAGTAATTCTACTTATCTTATTTAATACTAATCATTCGTTTGCACACAATCAGGCAGTTTCATGTATCGCTATTTAATAAAATTAATTCTATTTGATATTAGTTATAATCCCTAGTAAAGGATTAAACAGATTTAAGATCGGATGGCCGGTCTATTCTTCTGGTTTTATTCTATACTAAATGAAACTTAGTAAATAAAAACTTTAAAACACTTATATGAAGAGCAAAGTGATTCAATGAATTTGTCTTTTTTTAAAAAGATTTCACAGACAAAAATACTTTCAATAATTCAAAATATATTGCATTCAAAATTAACACATTTACTTAAATTGCAATCTCATATGCAGCATCTGTTCGATAAAAGAAAATATTTTCAGCAATCTTTGGTCATAAAGAGAGATTCTAGTCAATTAGAAAGGAAAATAGAAAACATTAAAGTAGGTGAATGAGTTTTAAAATAAAAGAATTTAAATAACTTTGTTTTAAAGGCTGTAATGAGAAAATAATTATCTGATTATTATGATGATGATTATTATTCTCATCAAACAATTACTGACTTGCTTGCTTTACATTTTAATTTCTTAATACTTGATATTCGTCATGTACAAAATTAACTAAGTCAGCAAATCTAATCTTAATGACGTTTTGCTTAAGGCGTCAAATGGAAATAGTAAAAGAAAAGTAGGTATTTATTTCCTAAAAGATTTCTTTAATTTTCAATGCAAATTAACTTGTTAATTTTAGGCGATTATTTTAGTTTAGTGAGTCGGGTTTAATATGTATATATACAAGTATATATATATATATATATATATATATATATATATATATATATGTATGTGTGCGTGGAAATTATATATATATATATATACACACTAATAATATATATATATATATATATACAAATATATAAATAATAAATGTATACATGCATATATATACATATATATATATATATATATAAGTAATTAATGATTATAAATACACAAGATAGATAGATAGATAGATAGATAGATAGATAGATAGATATCTTAAGTGTGTGTACACCTCACAAAATTATGTGCACGTGCATGTTAACTTATTTGGGTTTTTGCGGGGTGGGGTGTTTTGTTTTTTATTTGTTGATTAAATTTAATTTACAGAACGATAAAAATCTAATTCGGTTTGTTCTATAATTTTGAAATGAGTAATTACCATTTCCATAGATATTATTTCATTTAGATATTAAAAGTTTTGTATAAATAGATTTCTAGATAAAATTCTTCGGCATAAAACTGAAGAACATTTGCCCTTTTTCCAGGTTAATACATTTGTTAAATTCGAAATCCGTGCAAAATTAATTTTCGGGCAAAGTAATTATGTAAGTTTTTTTGGTTTTTTTAACGCATCTAAAATGTCATATTTTTCAATCTACAATTTATTCTTATTCACTTCATTGAAATTCGACAATATTCTATCTCAGTATTTTTCTCTTATTTTCTTTCTATATGAAATACACACCAATGTACTCACGTATCATTAGCCCTGTCGACTGGGGCTGTAGAATATGCCGATTGCATCTCTGTAGCAGGGTAAGACAACCCAAGGAGTTTCCTAGATATGACACGAAATTGCATATGATAGTGAGACTCAAGTTCTGGAGCTTTGGGAAATGTGGAGTACCTCTTTATTACCATGACTCGCAGTTCTACTCTTACGCGGACTGGTAGTACTTGTTAGGGTCCCATCTATCAGTCAAATAAAACTATTTTACTATTTACTATACTTGGAACTATTTAACTGTGTGCAAACAAATGATTGATGTGAAATTGAACTATTGATATCGCATACCAATATTTGAAACCATTTAACTGTGTGCAAAAAATAAAAAGCAATACTTTAAACCATTCAAATGAACTCTGGCTCGTTTTTAAAATGTTACCTTAAAATCGTGTATCAACAAGATTGGGCAATGAATAATCAGCAATGTTTAATATATCATAAAACATAACCAACCAACCAACCTGAAATGCCTGAGTTTTCATTATCCTTAATATTAAGGCGTACCGACAGCATGGATTACCCCGCTTCTCTCTCTCTCTCTCTCTCTCTCTCTCTCTCTCTCTCTCTCTCTCTCTCTCTCTCTAGGCCATCACACTTGGTAAGTCTTCTAGACGGCACACTGTCCGCACTTAGTAGATGAATGTAAATTGTTGCTGATCGACCAACACGGATGTGTCCATGTATAGGGGTTCATAGAAAAACCTCACTTATGGGTTCGTCTTCATTTTTCCTGTATTACCCAACCTATCTTGTTCGTCTTACTTAAATAGTTTGCTTGATGGGAAGAAACTGGTCGTTCAGTTGCTGTTTTACAGTTCCCATCTAGCGTTTTCTCTAAGATTTTTGTTAAATCCTAATGCAATCATACGGTAATACTCACACGGCTACCACTAGGAAAATTTGCCGTTTTTACGCAGTTTCTTCCAAGCAGCGATCGTGTTGATACTGCTATATGGATGCACTACACGGACACTAACAAAACGGCTGGAGAAAAAGCTTGACAGTAACTGCACAAGTATGCTGTGAGCAATATTGAACAGGTCCTGGGGGTAATACCTCACGAAGCAGCAGCTGTACGGCCACCGACCACCCATCACGAAAACTATCCAAATTAGACGAACTAAACATGCAGGATACTGCTGGAGAAGTAGGAATGAGCTCATAAGTGATGTCGGCCTTCACATGGCCGAGCAAAAAGCAGGGCGACCAGATCGAACCTACATACAGCAGCTCTGTGAGGATACGGGGTGTAGCCCTGGGGACCTACCGGAAGCGATGAATGATAGGGAGAGGTGGCGAGAAAGGGTCAGGAATATCCGTGCTGATGACAGGACAAGATGTAGATGATGAGCTTTTCTTTCGGGGGAAAGGGGGTCAGAAATACCTGAGTAACGTAAATGTCAATTCTAGCACAAAAATTAACTCCTATTTTGACTAATTTGTTTTATTGTACAACTTTTATTTTCCATTATTTTTTTATTGTTAATAAATAAGAAGAATTGGTTGAAGCTGTATGTTTGTCGGTTATTTTTTGGTTGTTTTTAATGACATATCCATATTTACCCAACCCCTCCGCTCGAGCAGGATATGACTCAAGGTCAATTTTTAAGCGGAGTTTAACAGGTTTGAATTCAGAGTTTTCCTTCTCCTAGACTAATTGCCTCACCAAGGCTTAAGGAAACAGTCTGCCCTACTATTTACCCATAGCTGGAGGAAGAATAATTGGATTCATACCTTTGCCAAGAGTATTGGTGCTATGTGAAATGCAATCAGTCTCGTCTAGGATTTGAACTCGTGTCGAGTGTCCATTTCCTATGACGATAACCATTACACCACGGGCACCTCCTTTAATGACATATCAAGGGTTATTTAATGCCAAATTTATCCTTCTTGAAGGACAGTAGAGGTACTATCTAACCCATAGCTGGGAGAACAAGAAGGTTCTTGCCTTTCCAAAGTGTATTTGTACGAAATCGAACGTAATAGCATGACTGGAGTTTCAACTCGCTTACTACGATTCCGCAGTCCAGCGCTTTAACCATTTCACCACGAGGACACCTCACCTCTATTTCTGTCTGATACTTTAGTAAAGTATCAGACAGAAATATTTGATAGCAAACAAAATTATTGTAAACAAAAAACTGTTACGAAAATGATTGCATTAGAACAGTGAAAATATGAATAAAACGAAATCCCTATAAGGGATTGATTGATATGCCGTTAAATAAATAAACCAAAAAAAAAAATCTAAATGTTGTGATGAACTGCTACTAACGCTGGCAGAAGTTATGATATTTTTCAAAAACAATGTCAAGGAAAATATAAAGAAATAACGCAATATTTTGGAAAAAGTAGAATTCATTGGTAAATAAATTTAATTATACTTAGTTGTCTCGCTTTGAGCTTTTATGACAACCTTAATTCTTTCAAGCTTGAATTTCACTAACCTATAACAATATTCTTTATCAAAGTGGTTCCAACTTTCCCGAATGGCTGTTAATATATCTTCTTAAGTGGACAACGCCTTTAGATCCGGACTGTTCGCTGGTCAAGGCATTGATTTTATATGCCTTTCCTGAAGAAATGCTTTAATCTCCTCAGCTCAATGAAAAATGACTTTATCATCACCAAACCAATTTTCTATCAAAGGAATGAGAAAATTATCCAAGATTTCAGTGTACACATGCGTACTGGTTATTGAGGGAATTATTTCCATCTTCCCTGATCTTTTAAACAACATGCAACCTCATATCCTGAATGACTCGTAAAATTTACCAGTTTTCCTCCGGCGGACATGTTTATACGTTTCATTTAAACGACACCAGACAAAAACTCCTTCATCATCACCTTGATCAATGCAGATCATTGATTTATCACTAAATATAACTTACATTCAACTGACAACACGCTATAATTGCTTGTCTTTAGCCCATTTTAGCCTCATTTTCTTCTGATTGTTTACAAGTTTTCCGTATGTAAATCCTATTCCATTCAGCCAATTTCCTACAGTTTTTGTAATATAATGGCCGAGGGATTTCGTTTTACATATCTTGCCTTTCGGTTTAGTTAGTCTGAAAACCTTTCGCTTAGTGCATGGGTTAGTTAGGTGCAAGTGTTCATGCACGTGTTCATGCAGGTGTTCATGCACGCGCAGGGAAGATGCGTCATTCAGAGATGTCAAAATAAAAATCCCAGATAGTAAATGTGACCAGGGGGATGTGAATGACGTCATGAAATGTGTGCGGAGGATTTGGGGGATTTGAGAAAAGTCAGTTAGTTGAGTTTTAGCGTCCGAAGAAGACGGTTGACTTTCGGAGCTCGCCGAGGCCTTGCCGCGGGTGCTGCACCTGGGGCGGGGGGGGGGCAAAATGTCGTCAGAGAAAGATTGTGCCGCTGTCTTCCTCATGTCGAAAAACCTTTTAACCCAAAGGTAATAAAAAGTTTCGTACCTGAACTAAGAAGTCGTAAGTGTTTTTTTTGTGTGTGTGTTTTGAGATTCCTATGTGTCACGTGATGGCTCACGGAGACGAGGAGGTGGGAATGATACTCTCCCCCCGTTGAACTAAAATTATCTAGCAGTCAAAAAGTGACCGTTAGAAATGAATGTGGGTCACACAGATGTTCGCACCTAAGTGACCTTGGGTCGCCGGACATCGGAAGGGGAAGGAGAAAATGAAGCCAAATGATTGGCGGGGGACCCCAAACGGAAGTGGGGTTCCCTTCCCCTCAACGGAAGTAAATACAAAAAAAGGTAGTTTTTGGGCAACGCTCGTGGCAGACGGACGATAGCCATTTTACTCCGGGCTAAAGACAAAAAGACTGAGACACGAAGAACTCCAAAATCCTTCAAGCCAGCATTAAAAACAGTACGAAGTCTATTAGCCCGTGAAAGAAGAGAAATTCTCCAGTGGAACCCCGTCAAAAAAATAAGATAAGTAACTTTGGGACATTTTTCCGTTACACCCAAATTTTGTTTACCACTCTCTCTCTCTCAATTTGGAAGAAGGATAAAAGCCAGGAAAAGACATTTATATTCATGGACTATCCTATTATATATTTTTGACACTTTGAACATATATATGTATATAACCGTAGTAAAGAACCTATGTATTTTCATTTTACCATGTGGTCTATGTTATTATTCCATGCTTTCCTTTCAGCTTCTATTCGCCTTACATTATCTTGCTTAGAACTGTCCTATTAATTCCTAAAGTATCACACGGGAGACCGGAGTTACCGACTACTACTACAGCAACATTAATATTATTACAACTAAGACCTATAGGCCCGTATTCTTCTATTATCTAAGGGAAAGAAGTTTAGCGGCCTGGTGGGTGTGTGATAGTGTGAAATTTTGGACCCCTTTGCCAGCGGTGGCCAGTCTGGCCCTAAATTATTCCCTCACGTAATATGCCAGTTCTTATCTGCCTGAGAAAAGAACTCTGAACAGGACTTATTTCTGTAGGGGATCAAGTGCCAACCTGCCCCGTCTTCACACGTGCGAAAATAAAGTCCCGTTTAGGGATTTTAATCAATTATCGCGTCAGCAGACCTAAAATGGTGTCTCGTCCGGGGATATTTTAATCTTTAATTCCCGACCTCATGCAGACCTAAAATGGGGGCTCGATTCCGGAATGATTATTATTAATAATATTTATTGCTAGTAGTCGTGTGACAATTCCTGCCGTCTAAATCTACCCTGGGAGACCGTGAAAGAAAAAAAGGAATATTGTTGAAACAGTCAAATTACTTGTTGATATAACTGTTTGAAAAAAAAAAAAGAATGGACAAAATAGAGAACTTTTTAAAAGAACCCTCCATGGAAAAGTTGGAGAGGCTGAGAAAAAGCGAGATAATAAAAATTGGCGAGAAGCTTGAGCTAAATGTTGAAAATTCTATGAGGAAACATGAACTCGTTATAAAAATAGCAAGACACATGGTCGACGAAAATGTGTTCGAGGAAGCAGTATTAGAAGAGCTACCAACGGAAATGATAAGAATGACTCCAGAAGAAATTGAACTGGAGAAAATTAAAATACAAGCACAAATGGAACTACAGAGAAATAAAATGGAACTGGAGAAAATAAAAATTCAGCAAGAAACAAGGCTGCGAGAAGTCGACTTGGCAATAAGAGGACGCAAAGAAAGCCATGACAGTTTCGAAGTAACGAAGCAAGCGAGGCTAGTCCCAAAATTTGAAGAAGCCAACGTGGACGAATACTTCGCACATTTTGAGCGAACCGCGCTAAATCTTGGATGGCCGAAAGAATGCTGGTCGATGCTACTCCAAACTGTGCTGACAGGAAAAGCACAGAGAGCATATGCAACTCTGCCCACAGAAAATTGCGCCGACTATGATTTGGTGAAAGCAGCGGTTCTTAAAAGCTTCGAGTTGGTTCCAGAAGCTTATAGACAGAAATTCAGAACACAGAGAAAAACTGAAAACCAGTCTTATGTGGAATTTCTGAGAGAAAAAGAGAATGCACTGGATAAGTGGTGTGACTCTAAGAGGATAGACGGAGATGCTGAGAAACTCCGGCAGCTAATATTAGCTGAAGAATTTTTAAACTGTGTGCCAGAAGAAGTCAGGGTTCACCTAAGTGAAAGGAAAACCGACGTGACTTATGTAATGGCTGCACTAGCAGACGAATACATCCTCACACACCGAAAGACGAAGGAAAAAACCTTCACGGGAAACAGAGTGAAGTTTAAAGCTGAGTTAAGACCTAAGGAAGAAAATAGAAGGACCTTCCAAAGTAGCAGCAGAACAGTGGTCTGCTTCAAATGCGGAAAGGCTGGACACATAGCCATAAGGTGCCAGCTAGGAAAAGGTCCTGAAAGAAACCAGACCCAGCCGAGAAAACCTCAAGGAGCGGTAACAACACCTAGAGGGAACCAGTCTTATCGACCTTGGACGAAGAGAGGTGTGATAAGAAGTCCACATGGAGGACCAGTGGAAGTCTCAATTTTACGAGATACCGGAGCATCTCAGTCGTTACTTCTACGAAATAAATTACCTAAAAGGGTAATAGAAGCAACACGTGAGACTGTGATGATAGAGGGTATCGGCGGAAAGAGGGTAAAAATACCGCTGTGTAAAATAACCCTAAAGTCCCAGTGGAAAGATGGACCAATTAAAGTTGGTGTGGTAGACAAACTACCTATGAAAGGAATTTCCCTTATACTGGGAAATGAAGTAAAAACTAAAAAGTGTCACCCGAAAAAGATGGCGAAAATAAGCGCCATAAATGAAGAAAGAAAGATGGCGAGGATGAACTCCAAACATGGAAAGAAGTTGGCGAAAATGAGCGCCAAAAATGAAGAAAGAAAGATGGCGAGAACGAACGCCCAGCATGGAGACAAGATGGCGGCTGAGCCACGTGCGAGATATAAACGACACAGTCGCTCGCAAAGTGAGAAAGTGGAAAGGAAAGAAGTGAACCTTCCACCCCTCAATAAACAAGAAGATAAAAGGACCAGTCGTCAGAAAAAGGATGAAGGTCCAACGAATATTAGGAATAAATTCCCTAATACTTATCGAGAGGATAAGAAGAAAATAAGAGGACCCTCACAAGTGACTAAGAAGGAAGAATTTAAGAAGGGCGACGAAGTCCTGCTACTATCATCAAATAAAGGACCCCACTGTGGTGGACGATATATAGGTCCTTATGTAGTAACACGGAGGATAGACAAGAGGACATATAGAATTGATACCAACGAGGGAAAGAAGAAGACACAAGTGTGTCACACAAACAAATTGAAGAGATATGTCCGTCAAGAAGGCCAACCTCGAAAAATTGACAACTCGGCAATGCCGAATAAATTCGAGGAAAAATTAGGCCAGTTGTCTGTTTCAGAGAGAGAGGGCTTAGAAAAATTAATAAAAAAGTACCCAAGTTTATTTCTCTAACGCCCCACGAAAATGTAGTAGCAGAATGTTCTTTCATAGTTGTTGAGAGAAAGAAAGAGAGAGAGAGAGAAACTAAAGGAAATGAGGAATTCTCGTCCCCAATGTTGAAATATGAGATGGACGAGAAAGTGGTTCGTCAACAAGTGACGAATAGGGGAAAGAGAGAAAAGAAAAGGAAGTTTTCTCCCCAAAGCTTGACAATTAAAATTATAAAAAGTCGTCAAAAGTGACGAAGAAAGAAAGAAAGAAAAAGGGAGTTACCTCCTCAAGATTTGAAATATGATACGGCCAAAAGCCGAGAGAGAAAAAGAAAGAAAGGAAAACAAGATTAAAGAAAAAGAAAAGAGAGAGAGAGAAAGAAAGAGAAGAGAAATTGTTTTCCCCTATAGTGAAAATTAGGAAGGACGAAAAAAGGAAAAGGAAAGAATTCGTCAAAGCGTGAAGAAGAAAGGGGATGAAAAAAAAGTAAAGTGAGAAAAAAAAATGAAAGAAAAGGAGAAAGAACAGTGAATTGAATTGCCTTTTTTTTCTATGATATTTCTATTCCTCCCCCTTTCTTCTCTTAAGAAAGGAGGTGTCACGTGATGGCTCACGGAGACGAGGAGGTGGGAATGATACTCTCCCCCCGTTGAACTAAAATTATCTAGCAGTCAAAAAGTGACCGTTAGAAATGAATGTGGGTCACACAGATGTTCGCACCTAAGTGACCTTGGGTCGCCGGACATCGGAAGGGGAAGGAGAAAATGAAGCCAAATGATTGGCGGGTGACCCCAAACGGAAGTGGGGTTCCCTTCCCCTCAACGGAAGTAAATACAAAAAAAGGTAGTTTTTGGGCAACGCTCGTGGCAGACGGACGATAGCCATTTTACTCCGGGCTAAAGACAAAAAGACTGAGACACGAAGAACTCCAAAATCCTTCAAGCCAGCATTAAAAACAGTACGAAGTCTATTAGCCCGTGAAAGAAGAGAAATTCTCCAGTGGAACCCCGTCAAAAAAATAAGATAAGTAACTTTGGGACATTTTTCCGTTACACCCAAATTTTGTTTACCACTCTCTCTCTCAATTTGGAAGAAGGATAAAAGCCAGGAAAAGACATTTATATTCATGGACTATCCTATTATATATTTTTGACACTTTGAACATATATATGTATATAACCGTAGTAAAGAACCCATGTATTTTCATTTTACCATGTGGTCTATGTTATTATTCCATGCTTTCTTTTCAGCTTCTATTCGCCTTACATTATCTTGCTTAGAACTGTCCTATTAATTCCTAAAGTATCACACGGGAGACCGGAGTTACCGACTACTACTACAGCAACATTAATATTATTACAACTAAGACCTATAGGCCCGTATTCTTCTATTATCTAAGGGAAAGAAGTTTAGCGGTCTGGTGGGTGTGTGATAGTGTGAAATTTTGGACCCCTTTGCCAGCGGTGGCCAGTTTGGCCCTAAATTATTCCCTCACGTAATATGCCAGTTCTTATCTGCCTGAGAAAAGAACTCTGAACAGGACTTATTTCTGTAGGGGATCAAGTGCCAACCTGCCCCGTCTTCACACGTGCGAAAATAAAGTCCCGTTCAGGGATTTTAGTTCAATTTGCCGTCACACTATGTTATCTATATATGAGTTATGAACATTCTATGTACGTTTCACGTATTCATGTATGGGTATGTTACATTTTGTCACAGACGTTGACTCATGTTTTGACGCATTTGATTTTCTTTTTTTTTTTTTTTTTTTTTTTTTTTTTGCTCTACATTTTATCTGTTTTCAAGGTATATTTTTTTAGTATTTATATCCTTTTTTTGTGGTTCTACCTATATGTTTCCATTTTTTAACAACCCCTTTTCTTTCACATTTGCACTCACATTTGCACTGACATGTAGACACGCAACAATCTATGTCTTTCGTCACACTCTTCTGTAGATTGAATGAGTTTTCCGATTTTGTTCGATTGTTTCAATTGACAATTCGTTGGTTGGAGTCATTTTTTATTTCAAACAAGAATGACCAACCGTTAGTTGAGGCCTGTAGATCAATTTGCATATCAAGGTTTCTACCGGTGCTTGTTCAAGAAATGCAGTTTCCAAGATATAATTTTTTGTTAGTATTGGCAAATTCCATGATGCTTTTCTATTCATGACGTGGAATAGAATTATACCATTAATCTTAATAATTTAATTTACTTTGTTTAAAGTGTGGGTACCTCTGGTGGTGTAATGGTTAGCAAGTTAGACTAACAAACCTGCACGAGTGAGTTCGATTCTCATTGGGTGCCCCATTCATACGGCCTAGTGATACACCTAAGCAAAAAGGTTAGCAAATTCCCACTTCTGGTGGTGTAATAGTCGGCAAGCTCGACTATCAAACCTTTACGAGTGAGTTCGAGTCTCATTGGGAGCCATATTCATACGGCCTAATGATACACCTAAGCAAAAACCCTTGTAAATTACTACTTTGTTTAAAGTATATTCTATGAATCCAAATGTTCAGTTATTAAAGAAAAATGTTTTGCGTCTTATTTGTTAATAATCTATTGACCTTAAGGACACATGGCACAATGGATAAAAGCGTTGGTTAGATCCAGTGACATACCCAAAAAGAGTGTGAGTTCAATACCCGGTGAAGGCAGTGAAGAACTTTCAGAATGGAAATTAACTGGAAATAAATGATAACTGACACCCATTAAACATGGCTCGTGGAACTAGAACAATCTCCCCCGGTAAGCGCAATAAAGGGTTAAGTTCGACATTCTAATCATCTGAAGAAGCCCGATACGTACAACGGCCGAAACGCTGAGATAAACATGGCGACAAAGATGAGGACAATAGTCCGAAAAATGTAAATAATACCTCATCTCAGAAAACTGTTGACTACTAAATAAAAAAAAGATGAACATCTTTTAAGTGTAGCAATCTTAGATATTTACCTTGTTTTTTTTTTTTTAATTCCATAATTTTTGCCAGGAGTGGAAGTCTGACCAGTTCAAGAAATTATAACCGAATCCTCTTTGATGAATATAATGGCTATTCTTTCATTTTCTTCACTGAACATAAAAAATCACGTAAATCATTATAGTCTCATGTATTGATACTAAGTACAAAAGTAATCGTCCTTAATACTAGTTACTTAAAACCATATAACTTTGTGCAAAGAAATGACTATTATAAAATAGAAATAATGGCGGTGCCCGTGGTGTAATGGTTATCGTCGTAGGAAATGGACACGGCGACACGAGTTCAAATCCTAGACGAGACTGATTGCATTTCACATAGCACTAATACCCTTGGGAAAAGTATGAATTCAATTATTCTCCCTCCAGCTATGGGTAAATAGTAGGGCAAACTAGGTTCTTCAGCCTTGGTGAGGCAACTAGTCTAGTAGAAAGAAAACTCTGAATTCAAACCTGTTAAACTCTGATTAAAAATTGACCTTGTGTCCTGAGCGGAAGGGTTGATAAATATGATATGATAAAATAGAAATAATCACTTGAAACCATATAATTATTATTATTAGATTGAAATACTTGAAACCAGACAACTTTGTGAAAATTATTTGTATTAGTTTGGGGTCTTTTTTTTGTAATGGCATTTAAAACTTCATGGGTTATTTTATGTCAAAATCATCATAGTAAAAAAAATCAGCAGTTATACCACTGAATCCATACATGGCAGGATAAGAGGGTTCATACCTTTCCCAAAGGTATTAATCCGACTGTGGACGTTACAGCTCAACTGGAGTTCTAACTCGCTTAATATAATGTCTAAGTCCTTCACATCACCCCCTTCGCCACGGAGATGCCCCTAGTTGTATTGGATAGAAACACTTGCAATCATATAAGTGTGCGCAAAAAAACTACACAATAAATGTAGTCTCCTTCATACGGCTTTGTCTCACATCTAAGCAATACGCTTTGTAAATTACGACACAATAAATATAAATATAAACAGGTAATGAACGTAATTACCTAGCTTCTATACAAAGAATAATCCTCGATGAGTTGAGATACCGTTAAAATCAATCAATATATATATATACAAAAATAACGTTTAAAGTATCTAGAGTAATTATTTTTCAATTCAGTCATATTATCTAGAGATTGTTTATCGATTTTATAACTGTATAAACGTATGTGTAGTGTGTGTATCAAGCTGCACCCGCTGATAATCAATAAACACAGAATAACAATACTTAGGGTTGATTTCTGCAATGGTTTTATTTTCATTCAAAAACCTAGACTCTACTGTAAGCCCGGATGCCATGCTTGGTGTCTAGGCAAGTTTAACAAACCATTGTTACTTTGTCCCTTCTCACTCGGCGTCGGACACTTTTTGCTGCCCTGTTGGCAGGGCTTAGAATACACCGACAGCATCCACTGAGGAAGGGGTAAGATCCTCCCTCAAAAAAGGGGTCATGGGTAAGAGATTAAATTGTAAGCGGAAATGGAACTCTTCAGCTCTAGTGAATGCAGAGTCACGCCATTGTTGGTTAAACTACCAAGTTCAATCTATTAGCTTATTTGTTTGTTTGTTCGAATTTTATGACATATCAACCTTTGTATGTTATTTAATGCCATATCCATTTTATACAAATAAACAGTTCTATTTCAAACAATTCAATTTAGCATAATTACACACTTTAATTGTCCAGAATATTCAGTTTAGTCAAACAGTTCTATTTCAAACAATTCAGTTTAGTATAAGTATAGTTTTTTTTTTATTTCCACCCAGTTAAATGTCAAAACAGTTTTATTTCAAACAATTCAGACAAGCATAAGTACGCAGTTTAAATGTCAAAAAGTTATATTCTAAACAATTCAGTTTCGGTTAATTACGAAGTTTAAATGCCAAAACAGTCCAATTTCAAGCAATTCAGTTTTGCGTAAGTACACAGTTTATTTTTGTTTGACCTATCGATAGGACCCTATGAAGTGCTACTACTCCGGGCCAGAGAGGACCTGGGAGCGATGGCAATGAAGGGGTACTCTGCATTACTCAAAGCTCCAGCATTACTGGAACCTCACCATCAGATTGCTTCGTGCCATATCCAAGACACTCGTTAGGAGAGTCTTACCCCTCTGCAGAGAAGTAGTCGGTGTATTCTACAGCCCCAGCCAACTGGGCAACACATACTATTAAGTTTGGTTTGATTTTTTGGCATATCAACTATTGTAAGTTGTCAAATCTTCTTTATACATATATATTAAATATATATATTCAATATATACAACTATTTATACATATACATTAAATATATACGACTTGTAAACACATTTTGTAGATAACATTGCCTTTTTTGCACACAGTTAAATGGTTTCAAGTATTGCTATATAACTGTCACAATTAAACATCAGTCATTTGTTAGCACATAGTTTGTTCTGTTGGACCTAGAGATAGTACCCTATCAGGTTCTACCACTCTGGATCACAGTGTACCTGGGAGCAATTACACTCCCCAAATCTCCAATTCTGGAACCTCGCCATCAAATGGTATACTGTCATATCAGGATACTCGTTGGT